>BLSH010236468.1:242247-266311 GCA_018402905.1 Glandirana rugosa | reverse complement strand
CCCCCCCCCCCCCCCCCCCGACAGGAGAACCGCTGATCTGCTCTCTCTGTCAGCACGAACACAGGAAAGTAATTTACCAGCACTTCCTGGTCCACGCTGTGATCAGCTGTGATTGGTAAAGAGCTTCTGTCAGAGGCTCTTTCTTTTTTTTTATAGAATTTAGTAAATTATTTTCACAAAGATACAGGAACATGGCAAGACGTAAGTGCGCCTTGACAGAGTCAAACATTTTTACATAACAACAATTGACTAAGCATTGGTGTCAGAGGCTTTTTACCATGATTGGAGTTGCAGTGTGTCAGAGTGACACACCGCAACACCGATCGCCGCGCTGCGCGCCCCCATGGGCGCGCGATCACGGGTTATCCTGCCGGAAGTCATATGATGTCCGGTCAGGATAACGAAACCCTGCCCAGCCATCATTCTGCTATAGGCTGGGCAGGGGGTGGTTAAGAATAATATTACCAGATAGTTTTCTTTTTTCAAGCTTTTTTTAAATTATTTTCATATCCTGCCAGTAATACATTCCCTGTCTCAGGATGCCTACATTTATTCCTCCACTGTATCTATAGAGGGAGTCATAAACTCAGTTAAATCAATTCAAACATAATGTATATCACATGACTTGCATAAACACATCAGTGATAAAAGCCAAAATCAATGTGTATAAAATATAAAAAACATGAAAGCAACACGAGTGATTAGATCACAGGAATGCTCATGGACAATTTATTATTTGTTTACTTATTTGTGTGTTATCACTGGGATATACAGATTGTGGTGTCAATATAAAGAATTATGTGGCTCACATTTTTTATTATTCTATACACTTTGATATTGGTTGTGATGTGTTTATGCAAATTGTGTGATTTATGTTTAGATTGATTTAACTGAATTTTTGAATCCACTTGCGTTTTTGTATTTACAACAGTGCAGCATTTTGATTTTATTATTTTTGGTCCATCATTTTATGGTTGCAGCTTTTTACTAATATTACTGAGTACGCTAGATTATTTTGGTTATTACTGATATAGAGGGAGTCACATTAGCCATCCACACTGGGTTACAAACATCTATGACTTTGCTCATCTTCCATAGGGATAGGGAGCTTAGTTAGTTTATAGAAAAAAGATAATCGTTTTTTTTTCCAGTTGAGCTCACTCAAAGTGATAAGGACATTGTAATTAAGGCAAGATCAACAGGTATTTTCTGTACTTGCTAAAAAATTAAAATTAATACACTACCACATATAAGGACTGTTAAGCTGTAGTATACTCTTTTTTTATTCTTGAGTTTAGTTATCCTTTAAAAAAATCCAACACTAATAAGTTATTTGTCTTGAGCGGAGATGCTGAAATTCACATGGCACACGGCTCAATCAATACACTTCTATTGCCTTCCTGCTGTAACTCTAAGTATCAGTTCATGTTTACTCTGCATTGGATGGTACAAAACTGGAATTAAGATTAGAGATGGACCGAACACCGCCGGGTTTCCCCCAGAACTCACGAGCATCACAAAAGTTCGGACTCGAACCGCAAATCCTATTAAAATCTATGGGACCGAACATAAAAAATCAAAAGTCCCCATTTTGAAGACTTATATGCAAGTTATTGCCCATAAAAAGGGTGTGGGGACTCGGCTACTGCCCTGGGGACATGTACCAATCAACAAAATACTTATAAAAAAGATTGTTTTTAAAGGAGCAGTGATTGTAAAGTGGTGCATCTGTACCGTGTATAGAACCTGCTGCAGCAAAACTAACATTTATAAAGAAAAAAATTACATTTAAATTGATTTTCCCTGCAAGCTTTCTTTATTTGCAAAAGCTGGGATTTAGATGCTGGGTATGTGGGTGGCAAGACTGTATTTTTATTTCAAAGCAGCAGCTGGAGCAGAGAAATTTGCCTGCTATACTCTACAGCTGGAGGTGGAGGTTAAATTCCTTGTCAAGCATGTGGTACCCAAATGGCAGGTGTTTTTGCCATACTTGATCTTCTTGCAGCAGAAATTGCAAATTGCAACAGTGAAATAGTCTGCATGTGTGCTAAAAAATGCCCACACAGCTGAGCTGTGAGAAGTGGGCTGGGAGATAACAGCTCCACAATCTGATGGAATAGAGTAGCTGCTCTTTACTCTTCCATGCTGGCTACCTCATTGGGGTTGTGCCTCCCCCTCATTTTCCTAATCTGCTCTATCTGACACCCAAGTCATGTCAGTGTCCTCATTTTCATCATCCCCTCCATCCTCATCATCACTGGAGCCAACTTGGCAATATGCTGCGGCTGGGGGAACATGACAGCCAATTTGTTGTTTATCAGTGTTCTCCCCTCTCTGTAGACTCATGTTACGCCCTTCCTCTACCTCAGAACCAGCATCAGAATCAAGTAATCTCTGTGCATCCTCAAGAAGCAAGTGGCTGATGCAGTGTTCAAATAATTCAGCTGAATCCATGCATGATGCTGGGGCTATGGCAGGAGTAGCTGTGGACAAAGAGGCAAAATAAGCCACTCTGACAGCTGCGGTGAACTGTGCACTAGGGTCACCTTGGGTCATAGAGGATGAGGAAGATGAGGATGATTTAGTAAACCAGTCCTCTGCATACTGTGGCTGGATAGCACTGGCAACATCACTAAATAAATGTGCCCTGTGTCTACAGGCAAGGGTGGACCACGTCCACCTTTGCCTGTAGACACAGAAGCCGCTGGTCCCCTCATAGTGCCATGGGAATATCTGCCTCTCCTTGTTGGCCTCCCTGACATGATGGGGGGGGGGTATTACCCAAATTTAACAGAAACTGAGAAATGTGTGATTGGGTGACTTTTATTGAATGAAACTGGTGTTTGGTGCATTTTAAAGTGAGGGTTGACGCTGACAGAAATGTAAAAACTATGAAAAAAATAAAAAAGGGGCAATGCCCATGCACGGGATCCAGTAATGGACACCTGATATGGGAGCTCCGCACAAACCCCGGCTACAGATGCCCCAGGCGACATTGGGAACACCCGAAGAACACCGTACACAGGACAGCGGTACCCCCCAGGACCACCCGCAACGGAGGACGCCTGCAATTTAGGAGAGGGAAGGATTCTAAGCTCTCCCGCAGCCAGGCCCATTACCGCCCGGGTGTACTAAGATGGCCACGGCTGTGGTCTCTCTCAATCCACGGCTCTGAGGTAACAGCCTTCCCCGCTCTGGCCATCCTGATAAAGCTATAAGCGGCCCGGTAAGCACCCCACTTCACAGGGTGGCTGGAAGCCGTGGTACCTCCTGCCCTCAAAGCTCCTCTCAAGCTGACCCAGTTAATCCTGGGTATACCAAGATGGCTGCCTCTGGTTCACTCATAGTGCCATGGGAACATCTGCCTCTCCTTGTTGGCCTCCCAGGCATGATGGGGGGGTATTACCCAAATTTGATAGAAACTGAGAAATGTGTGATTGGGTGACTTTTATTGAATGAAACTGGTGTTTGGTGCATTTTAAATTGAGGGTTGACGCTGACAGAAATGTAAAAACTATAAAAAAATAAAAAAGGGCCAGTGCGCGGGATCCCGAAATGGACGCCTGATATGGGAGCTCCGCACCCACCCCGGCTACAGACGCCCTAGGCAACATCAGGAACACTCGAAGAATGTTGTACACGGGACAGTGAAACCCCCCAGGAGGACGCCTGCAATCTCAGAGCGGTAAGGATTCTAAGCTCTCCCGCAGCCAGGCCCATTCCCGCCCGGGTGTACTAAGATGGCCGCGGCTGCGGCCTCTCTCAATCCATGGCTCTGAGGTAACGGCCTTCCCCGCTCTGGCCATCCTGATAAAGCTATAAGCGGCCTGGTAAGTACCCCACTTCACAGGGTGGCTTGAAGCCGTGGTACCTCCTGCCCTCAAAGCTTCTCTCAAGCCGACCCAATTAATCCCGGGAATACCAAGATAGCCGCCGCCGCAGACTAACGATTGCAGTACAACACCTATAGCTCCTCAATCCCTCAGGACACTCACTTAGGAGCTGAGCTTGCTCCCCAGACAACCCAGGGCTGGGTTGGGTGGAGCCTAAGTGACGCACACTACACGTGACCGGGAAGTTGAGGAACGGACGCCATCTTGTCTATTGGATGCTGGATTATTGTACCTATATGCTGGTTTTTATCATTTACCATGTGAGTAGTCATTTTACGTTTGATACAATAAAGCTATTTCGTACTGTCTGCACTATCGGATTCTTTATCTATTGCATGAACGGTCGTATCCATGTATGGGATTCACTTGCAAGCCTGAGATGCTCTCCCTGCTGTGATTGGAACATCTGTCATTACTCTCTCTGGTTGGAATATCTGGTGTAGAGGCGTACATTGATCCTCCGTAACAGGGGATCAATGTGATCTGGTAAGGAGCTGTGTGTGGAGGTGCCACAGGTGATGGTTTGCACGATTGCCGTGAACTCATATCTGTTATACAAGTGACCTTTGATCTGGATGAACTTTCTCCTATTGGACTATATTGGACTTTGCGCTGCAGTTTTAGTCTACTATTGAGTCTGACCTAACCCTTCCCTCTGATATGGCCACGGCGGGGGCTCATCCTCCTAATAAAACCTCAGAGGCTTCCACGGAGCACAGACCAATCTTAACCCCAGCAACTCTCACCCTCACTCCGGGACCAAATCTAACCTCACACCAACCTTATGTGGTTTCACCGTTTTCCACGGAATCGCTCCTGCGTCACACGATGGATGATCTCACTAGAAGCACACACCCCCAGCACATCTGCCCAGGATCCCCTCCTCAATACAGTGGACTTATTCCTCAAAATTTCCACTCTCCTAGAGAGGGGCCTGGCTAACGCGGCCACAAAAATTACAGGAGACATAAAGGCGGACTTCCACATCTTAGGCTCCAGGATGGAGGCCATTGAACAAAAGTTGGATATTACGGTGGCCAAAACTAACCAGAACTCTTCTGATATTCAAGTTTTGCAAGAGCAACTAGACTCTGCCCTAGCCAGAATAGATGACCTGGAAAACAGGTCTAGACGTTACAACTTCAGAGTGAGGGGTCTTCCGGAATCCATCACGGATGTCACTTCAGCGATTCAGGATCTGATCCTTGCTTTGATCCCCAACGTCCCTAAACATAGACTGGAATTGGACAGAGCCACAGAGCTTTGGGTCCCCCAAGGAAAGATGGTTCCCCCAGGGACGTAATTGTAAAATCACACTTTTATGCCATTAAAGAAGAAATTCTGAAAGCCTCCCATTCTAGCCCCTCAGTCACCTGCATGGGACACCAAGTCCAGATCTTTGCGGACCTTTCCCCAACCACTATACAAAAAAGGAGAGCCCTCAAACCACTCCTCCAAGTTCTCCAACAGAAAGAACTAAAATACTGGTGGGCCTTCCCTTTTGCTGTTAAATTTGTTTTTAAACGGAAAACATTCTCTTCTTTAACACTCCCAGAGGGGGAAAAACTACTCCTAAAACTCTAGCCAATTTCACAAGAAGCTCCAATGGACCTAACTGATCCCGCTGGTTCCTAAGCAAAAAGACCTCTCCCAGCAAGTCCTGTACCTCCGCTCTGGACCAAGTCTAAGAGCAAGAAGGCTAAGTACAACAGACCTCCTTAACTTAATCTCCAGACAGCCTGTGATCTTGTAATCCTTGCGTGGGTCGCATCTTCCTTTGTGAATGAGGAAGATTCCTACACGCTTTTGTTTGATGGCCTGAATTATGGGGCCGCCACTCCCCCTACCTTTTCCCATTGAACATTGTTGTTTTGTGTTGGTTCTAGTTCAAAATGTCGGATCAGTTGAATACTTAAATGCACGTTTTTATCCTCTAAAAGTTTACTAGGTACTACTGTTATGGGTGCATTTTAAATAGAATTGGGCCTGGTGGCGCTCGCGCCAAGGTGGGTCTCCATGCGCCTCCACTCAGCCCTGGGATTTCCTTGGACCTCCCTGGGCTGAGTTTTCTGTACCGGACGGGACAGATGGTATGGATTACCTTGATGGTTCTTACATTGTTCCCTCTTCGGAGGATAGGGATTGCAGGCCAGAGGGGGGCCCTTATCCCCTCAGCCTCCTCTCCCATTAGTATTCTATAGGAGTAATTGTCTCTATCAGACCATATTCTCTTATGTCTCTTGTTCTTCTATTTCTTTCCCTCCCACAACGCACCTAACTATTTTTTTTATTCTAGCCAATCCTGTTCCGGCCGGTGCTGCAATGGGTTCCCCGGATGCCTTTGATTTCTGCACATTCCTAGGGGAATCTAGCAGACAGGCGGTGAGTGAGGTTGTAGACATAAGCTTTGTCCTCCACAGGTTCCATGACTAATGCTCCGCTAAGATTTCTTAAAATAGCCACTCATAATGCCCAAGGCCTAAACTCTCCTACAAAAAGGAGAAAAGTTCTTGATCATTACAAATCCCTTAAACTGGATGTGGTCCTGATTCAAGAGACACATTTCCCACAACGATACAGCCCCAACTTTCTCCATTCACACTACCCCACTTTCTTCCTAGCTAAAGCAGAATCCAAGACAAAAGGGGTAGCCATTCTAATAGCCAAAATATGTAACTTCTCCCCCTGCCTTGAAATCAAAGACCCTGAAGGGAGATTTGTCCTCATCAAGGGCACCATAGAAGGGAGCCTATATACCCTGGTTTCTTACTATGCCCCGAATAAAGGCCAAGCAACCTTTTTTAGATCGCTATTTGACACCATTCAACCCCATTTGGAAGGTAGGATAATACTGGGGGGGGGACTCCAACATCACCTTTGACCAAGGCCTCGATAAATCTAGACTCCTAGGAGACCAACTGACACGACCATCCAAAGTGAGCCTTAAAATAGTCAAACTACTCCATACATTTATTATGTTGGATGCTTGGAGGGAATTCAACCCAGCCAAGAGAGACTTCACACATTACTCTGCCCCCCACACCTCCTATGCGCGAATAGATCACTTGTTTGTACAGACAAATACAATCCCCCTAGTAGTGTCCTCACGAATAGTTGATACTGCAGTTTCGGACCATTCTATAGTAACTCTACAAATTCGATCAGACCCACACTTCGCAAAACAGGCCCCATGGAGGCTGAATGAATCGTTGCTGGCTGACCCAGTCAAAGTCTCTGAGATCAATAATTCTCTCAAGGAATATTTCCTCCTCAACAACACGGAGGGTATCTTCACAAGGCCTTCATTAGGGGCAAACTCATCCAATTATCTGCACAAATAAAAAAGGAGAGATCGGCTGACTTACACAGACTCGAAAAATCTTACATGTCTCTTCAGGCTCTACACAAGGCTGACCCCTCCAAAATCCTAACCACTCAACTGGATAAGGCCAGACTGGAACTGAACCTAGCCCTAACGGTTAAAGCAGAAAAATGTATCCGGTGGAGTGGTCATAAATTTTACACAAAAAGTGACAAATTAGGCTCAATGCTAGCTAGAAGGCTAACTCCCCAAGCACGCCAGCACACGCTTCCCAAAATTAGAATCCCCGGACAGGGCCTCACATCTAACCCGACGACCCTCTCTCCTTTCCTGGCCAAATTTTTTAATTCTGTAACTAGGGGAGCCCCTTTGGACCCACAGTTTAACTCAGCATTTATCACGGTTATTCCAAAACCGGACAAGAATCCTGGGGAAGTAGGTAATTATAGACCGATCTCATTAACAATCAACAATGACATTAAAATTTTAACAAAAATCCTAGCTAACAGGCTTGCTTCTTTTATCAATGTATACATACATAAAGATCAGGTGGGCTTCATTCCAGGGAGGCAGGGCCCAAATAAGACCCACAGAGCTATTGACCTGATTTACATTTTACAATCCAATTGGGAGGGGGGCCCAAACCAGCGTGGTATGGTATTATCGTTAGATTTACAAAAGGCCTTTGACTCTGTAACTTGGACATACATATTTACACTCCTAGAGAGATGGGGATTTAGCCAGCGCTTCATAGGTATTACTAAAGCCTTATACTCATCCCCTACGGCCCGAATTAGGCTTCAGGGTTTCTACTCAGACCCAATTAACATATCGAAACGGACTAGACAGGGTTGTCCTGTGTCTCCACTTATCTTTGCTATTGCCATCGAATCATTAGCGATTGCGATTCGCCAAAACCCAGATATCAAAGGAGTATCCTGCGGGGCCCAGAGTCATAAATGTGCCCTTTTCGCAGATGACATCCTCCTGTTCATCACATCTCCTCATACCTACTTACCCATTCTAAAGCACACATTAGACCTATTCGCAAAAATCTCTGGGCTTAAAGTTAATTACTCTAAATCCCATGCAATGAACATCTCGCTTCCAATGGAAGTTGTCGCTTCCAATGGAAGTTGTCGCTTCCCTGCAACACTCATTCCCTTTTCAATGGAGTCCTTCGTCAATTAAATACCTAGGCATTAACCTAAAAGCTAAAATAGAAGAGCTTTACACCAGCAATTACCCGCCCACTTACCTTAAACTTGAGGATGACCTGAAAGCCTGGTCGAATAACAGACTCTCCTGGCTGGGCAGAATTAATGCAATCAAAATGACCCTCCTACCGAGGATACTATATCTATTCTGAGCCCTTCCCATATCTATTAGAAAAGGCCATCTCAAGGCGTTCCAGAGCAAAATCCTTAGATTCGTCTGGGGTGACTCGGCTTATAAATACCTTATACAGCCACAGAAAAAGAGGGGGCCTGGGGCTTCCTGTCCTTTTAAAATACTACCAAGCAGCCAGACTAACACAGCTATCCATGGATTACTCGAGATACGAAAAGCCGGACTGGATCCAGATTGAGGGACAGGCTGTCCCGAACTACACTATAGACTACCTTCTAT
Source organism: Glandirana rugosa (assembly GCA_018402905.1). Lineage (NCBI taxonomy): Eukaryota > Metazoa > Chordata > Amphibia > Anura > Ranidae > Glandirana > Glandirana rugosa. The sequence goes on along the minus strand of BLSH010236468.1, from coordinate 257,467 downwards.
GGATCCCCTCCCAAAAAAGACCTCCCATTCTATCGCCCACTTTATCCCAATCCTGGGATTCCTTGCGGAAGCACCCCAAGCTTGTTTCCCCCCTAAACCCCTTGGCCCACATCTTCCACAATCAGGACTTCTCCCCAGGGTTGGACATCAAAGCATTTCGATGGTGGTTGGACAAGGGGCTGTATCGTATAGGACACTTTTTCACTTAGTCGGGTCCAATGTCTCTGAGCTACTGTATAAGTAAATTGGACCTCCCAGACTCTGAAAGGTTTAGATTTCACCAAATCCAACATTTCACTCAGAGAATCTGGCCTGAAAAATCCCTACCGCCCAATCCCACAGTATACGAAATCTGGTGCAACCAAGCCATGGTGCAAAAGGGGGGCATTGCAATAGTTTACACTTCTCTCACGTGGCCAAGGATGAAATCTGCTTATATGAAGAGTTGGGAAGAGGACCTTCAAATCTCTTGGGACTTGGAGACCTGGCACAGCTCGCTTGCTAAATCGTTTAAGGGTATCCTGAATACTGCCCTCATGGAGGCCAGTGTTAAGGTGATCACTAGGTGGTATCTTACACCGACCAAGTTAGCCTCCATATACCCCAAAGCTGACCCACAATGCTTCAGAGGGTGCTCACTCCTGGGCTCCATGCCACACATTTGGTGGGAGTGTCCAAGGGTCCGCCCCTTCTGGAGGAAAATTTTCAACCTCATTGGTAGGCTGACCAAAACTCAGGTCCCCAGGTCTCCGGAGATTGCGCCGCTCAATGCCCAGATCCTGAATGTGTCCAAATCCAATAGAAGACTTCTTGGGGCTAAACTTACCATAGCAAAGGCCTGGAAAAAAACAAAGATTTCTTTCACAGCAGCCATAAGAAAAGTTTCCTGAATCATGGCACAAGAAAAGTTATCTAGCATTTTATTGGACTCTTCTAAGCGATTTGAGGGCATCTGGGGGCCTTGGGCAGCATACGTCGGAATCTCTTTCGTTCCGGGTCTGTCCCGGCATTAGGATTCGATTACTCCAGATGGTTCCTAGGTGCGGGAGTACTCTCTCTTCTCCCTCTCTCTTTTCTCATCTTTCCTTTTCCCCTCGTCATGCATTGTTCAGATTTTTTTTTTCTCCTAGTTTTTATAAGATATAGCAGAATCATAATCTTCCCTTTTTCGGAAGGAAGATGTTAGCCTATTCTCGGGGCCCTTCGCTGAGTAGGGTCGCTATCACCTGCTAGCAGGGACGAGAGTTGGTTTGTCACCTCTTCTCCCTTTTTTTTTTCTCCCTCCTTTACGCCAGGTTGGGCTGGGCCCGTCAGTCCCGACACAGCTTGATCCCAGTTGTGGGTGTCGGGTCGTTGGGGGACGGAGCCTGTCGCTGGGTTCGGATGGGTTGGGTCAAAATATAAGCCCCCCTGTTCTATACTCTAGTTTAGCATCTTCATAGGGGGCCGGGAATCCAACAGATAATTTTCCTTTCAAATGTATGACTAGATTATTTATGCTGTATCACAGTTTGATGTGTTGTGCCCTTTTCTCTGTTATGACCAAAAACTAATAAAAACCTTTGAAAGAAAAATAAAAAAGGGGGAACACCAGCATTGCAGTCAGAAAAACTGCGGCTAACAATTTAAATAAAGAGGGCAGACAGGGGACAAAAAAAAACATGCGGCGATTTAAAAAAAAGGGGGTATACAGCACTAAATGTTATATAATGCTGTTTTAAACACTACACTCACACCATACTGACACACTACACTATATTCACACTATACTGACACACCACACTATACTATACTCACACTACACTACACTGACACACTATACGCGCACTATACTAAGACTACACTGACACTCTATACTCAGAGTCATAATGAATGAACACACTAACTCGCTAGTATCAAACTGAGCCCTGCTCTATCTATCTCCACCCCAACAACACACTGCAAAAGCTTCATGTGGGAAGGAACCTTTTATAGTGTGGGGTGGGACTATGAGCACTGAGCCGTGATTGGACAAAGTCATCATCACTTTTTCCAATCAGAGCTCTGACAGTGTTCTGTGCCCTAATTGGCGAAGCCTTGCACATCACCAGCAGTCAGGTGCAAGGCTTCATCCAATTAGGGCCCTAGAATGCATTGGGCAGTGCATTGTGGGGCGCTTGCTGAGCAAACATCCCACTGAGCGCCCCACAAATTTGGTGTTCACCAAACGGGCGAACAGGTGATGTTCGGGCCGAACTTTTGCTCGGTCCAAACCGTTCGCCCCACTCTAACATATATAAAGACACTTTTGCTTATTGCTTGTTAACTCTTACAAGACATATCCTTGAAATTGCTCTGTAACTCTCTAACATTTACTGAAAGATATCAGATTTACTTGGTTGCATTTTTATATAATTGTATTTCATATCATAATTGATCTTATTAAAAATAGAGAGCAATTCCATGTTTGTTGGGATTATCCAAATCTATTGCATCCAGTTTGCTTCTTTTTTTTATCAGTCCTTCTGTCAAAAACTATATCGAGACTTGGTAGGGCAGGAGCAAATTTATGGCTGAGGATCTATATCTGATTGTAATCCGTTGCCCTTAAAGCCTAAAAAATAGAGATTTGGAATCTGACTATTGCGAAACAACGGAGATAGAGACTGATGTGGCCAATAAACTCTTATGGCAATAGAGGAAATAATATTCATACAAGGTTTGAAGGGGTACATGGCAGCTGGTCAGTAATTGCTCAAGCTATTACTGTAGGAGATTTCAAAGAAATCCCACATTTTAATAAATAGTTGATATAAAATGCAGTATATGCTTGCTAGCGATATATCTTACAATTGAAAGTTATTAAAAAAAAATTTCTGTTTCAATTTACATCAAGCTATAATTATAATACTGGATATCACTGGGGTCGCTAGGGGGCTGCTTCTGGGACTATAGCCCTGAATCTGGGGCGCATAGTCAAGAGTCTCTTACCGAATACAGCAGTGCCTTTAGGCTGGCCCTACCATGGGACCCAGGCAGCACTTGAGAGGAGCGGTAGAGGCGGCTCTTCATGTAGCTCTGAAACATTGCCTGCACCCATGCCTTAGGGCACCAAGATGGGGCAGCTGAGCAGTAACATGCACTGTCACTTGTACAGGATCCCCTGCACACCTGACCAATGGCACAGTGAGCAGGGGGAGGCTAGTCCCAGATAGGAGCAGAGCGCCCCTAGCTTGAGTAGCGGGAAGCCCAGCCCCCAGGAGGATGGATGATGCATTCAGAGTGCCTGCCCTGCCTCTTGGACAGAGCGGGAGTCAGACTGGACTGTAGGCAGCGGGGAGAAGGAGGGGGGAGCAGGCATTGGAGTTGAGCAGAGGACACAAGGCTCATCCCTTCAAGTGACATGATGTGGCTCAGCTTTCTCACTGAGAGAAGATAGGCAGGAGGAGCTCAGCAGCTGTCAGAGTTAGACACCTGCCTGAAGCCCTCCACCTCCTGACCACCGCACCACTGGCCTATGAGCACCTCCTCCTCCCCCTACGCTCACTCCAACTGCACGGACCCCACCACCCACCGCTGCCTGATGACCTGATGCTGGAGAGGTTCTCCTCTGTCCTGTCCCTCTGCCCACCTCCTGTCCCTCTGCCCCAGCCTGTGACACATGCCCCCCTCCTGTGATGCCTGCCCCCTCCTGTCCCTCTGCCCCGCCTCCTGTGGTGCTGCCCCCCTCCTTTCCCTCTGCCCACTCCTGTGGAACTGCTCCCCACCTGCATCTCTGCCCCTCCCCTGTGACACATGCCCCCCACCTGTCCCTCTGCCCACCTTGTGCTACACTGCTCCCCACTTGTCCCTCTGCCCCCCATTGGGGCCAAATGGCACATTTAAGCGGACAGCACCCTGCAACCAGTGCTGACCCATTCTACAGCATTTATGTGTGCGCTCCTGAGCAACCTGACTACCTGATTATTTGTTCCTGTCACCCGGCTTGCCTTGACCCTGCTCTGACCTCTGCCTGCACTGACCTCGGCTTCCAGGACCACTCTTCTGCTTTCTCCCTTTGTACCTCTGCCGCCAGGCCATTAACAAACTTTGCTTGTGCCCGACTACTCTCTTGCCTGCTCCCTTGTACTGCACCGCCAGCCAGTTGCTGACCCAGCCTGTACCACCATTCTTCCAAATAGCACAAGACCGGAGGAGTTACTTCAGTTGTCACTGGTGACCAGTTCAACCCTCGTGCCATCCTCACTCCTGAACCTCCTGTCTGCTCTATCAGGGGTTCACGAATCAGGGTTGCAAGAGAGGTTTCCCCTGCATAAGTCAGACTCCACCACCAGGTACGTGACAGTAATGGACAGCCATGTCTGAGTCTGCACAGGGGGCCTCTCCTACGGACGATCTTTGCCTGCACTTGGCCAGTCTGACCCAGCCCTTCAAGACCCTACAGGAAGGGTATACGCGAATGGAGGAACGGGTGCAGGAACTCGCTCCAGCCTCTGCCCCTGGGACCAGTCAGTCCACAGCACGCACCCTGGTGTCCCTGACATCCGAACCCAGGGTTCCCCTGCCAGAGCGGTTTTCAGGCGACTGCACCAAATTCCGGGCATTTCCCAATTCCTGTGAACTTTACTTCATGCCCCAACCCTGCACATTCTCCCTGGAGACCAGGAAGGTGGGATTGGTCATTTCCCTGTTGTTGGAGGAACCTCAGTCCTGGGTGCATCGCCTTCTGGAACAGAACGCTCCTGAAGTCAGCAGCTTTACCCTGTTCTTCCAGGCCATGGCCTTGTTGTATGAAGGCCCGCATCAAGCCGCCACTGCTGAAGCAGCTCTCCACGCGCTCCAGCAAGGCCGCCATATGGCGGAAGATTACATCATGGAGTTCAGGCGCTGGAGGGCTGACACCGTGTGGAATGATGCAGCTCTCTGTCACCAATTTTGCCTGGGCCTTTCGGATCCCCTCAAGGATGAGCTAGCCCGTGTGGGAGTGCCACACACCCTGGATGCCCTAATCAATTTGTCAATTCAGATTGACAGGCACTGAAAGAGCGGCGGGATCCTCTCACCTCACCTGGATGCTACCCTGGGTCCCTAAATACCCCAGTCCAGCTTCACCGACCCCTGTGGCTGCACCAGAGCCATCTGATCAGCCCGATCCCAGGCAGCTGGGTCTTCTTCGGCCATCTCTTACCCCAGAAGAGAGACAATGATGCTTAGGCAACCGCCTATGTCTATACTGCGGGGAGCCTGGAGAGAAATTGCCCTGCCAAGCTTGGTAAATGTTCACCTTCCTTCAGCGGTGACGTACCGACCTCCTTGAATACCGCCACTCACCTCACTCTCCCTCTCTCCCTACAGCTTCCCGGAAAGAGTCTCCTAGCTACCGCTATTATTGACTCCGGTGCCTGCAGCGGATTCATCGATCAGACCTTCGCGGTCTAGCACCAGATCCCGCTGCAACCTAAATCCCATGGGACAGTCGTACGGTTAGCTGATGGCACTACCATCAAGTCCCGTGTTGTCACTCATGAAACCTTCTCTATACCTGCCTCTACCCCTGACGGCCACAGGAGCTCCTACTACTTGATGTCATTGCTTCTCCCCTATTTCGGATCATCCTCAGCTTACCAAGGCTACAATCTCATAGCCCCTGTATCAACTGGGCTACCGGGGAGACCAAATTCCTGTCACTTTACTGCCTCCAGCTCTGTTTCTCAGGGACTAAAGGACCTAACCCCACTCTGCTTAGCCTGGATACTGACCCTGACCCGGAAACCCGCCAGTCAGTTCCTTCCGTCTATCACCATTTCCTGGACATGTTCAGTAAGAAAGGGCTGAATAACTACCATCTCATAGGCCATATGACTGTCCTATTGAGCTCCTCCCCGGAGCCGAGGTCCCCTTTAAGAGGATCTTCCCCCTGAGTGAGCTGGAGCTAGTGGCCCTCAAGACCTAACTGGATGAGAACCTAAAGAAGGGTTTCATCCTGCCATCTATGTCTCCAGCCAGAGCTGGAATCTTCTTCGTGGAAAAGAAGGACCACACCTTGAGGCCTTGTATAGATTACAGGGAGTTAAACAAAATAACGGTCAAAAACCGTTACCCCCTGCCTTTGGTCCCGTAACTCTTCCAGAGACTAGGAACGGCAATGGTGTTCACGAAACTGGATCTCCGTGGGGCTTATAACCTGGTCCATGTCCAGGAAGCTGATGAGTGGAAGACCGCCTTTCGCACCCGGTTCGGGAGTATTTGGTGATGCCCTTTGGACTCTGTAATGCCCCAGCTACTTTTCAGCATTTCGTGAATGATGTGTTCAAGGACTATTTAGATCTCTTTGTCATCATCTACTTAGACGACATTTTGATATTCTCTCCCATCTTGGAAGAACACCGTAAACATGTTGTCTGTGTCCTGAGTCGCCTTTGGCAGCATGGACTCTATGCCAAAGCCGAGGAGAGCAAATTTGAACGTTCCTTTATTCACTTCCTGGGACTTATCATCTCAGTCACAGGCATTACCATGGATCGCCAAAAAGTCTCTGCTATTCTTGATTGGCCTGCTCCCACGGTCAAGAAGGAAATCCAGAGTTTTGTTGGCTTCGCCAACTTCTACAGGAAGTTAATCCGAGGATTTTCAATGATTATTATGCCAATTACACAGCTCACCAAGTCCAACATACAGTTCTTGTGGATCAAGGAGGCCCAAGAAGCCTTCGAGACCTTGAAAGGTTTATTCAAATCAGCACCTATTCTGAAGCACCCCGATCCTGCCCTACCCTTTATCCTGGTGGTGGACACTTCCAAAGTTGCTAGGGTAACCTCTCGCGACCTTGATTTGTGAACCTCTGGTAGAGCAGACAGGAGGTTCAGGAGTTAGGATGGCACGAGGGTTGAACTGGTCACCGTTGACAACTGAAGTAACTCCTCCGGTCTCGTGCTAGTTGGAAGAATGGTGGTACAGGCTGGGTCAGCAACTGGCTCGTGGTACAGTACAAAGAAGCAGGCAAGAGAGTAGTCAGGCACAGGCAAAGTTTGTTAATGGGCTGGCAGCAGAGGTACAAAGGGAGAAGGCAGAAGAGTGGTCATGGAAGCCAAGGTCAGTGCAGGCAGAGGTCAGAGCAGGGTCAAGGCAAGCCAGGTCACAGGAACAGATAATCAGGTAGTCAGTTTGCTCTGCAACAGGGGCCGTGTTGTCACAGAGACAAGGAGCCAAGGCTGCCCTTCACCCGGTGGTGTTTTTCTCCCATAAACTAACTTCACTGGAGAGGAACTATGACATGGGAGATCGTAAACTGCTGGCGATCAAAGCCAACCTGGAAGAGTGGCGCGATCTGTTAGAAGGAGCCAGGCACCCTATTTTGATCTTTACAGATCACGAAAATCTGGAGTATCTCAGATCAGCCAGAAGACTTAGACCTCGTCAAGCCCAGTGGGCTCTCCCCTCTTCTCTCGCTTCCTCTTCCATGTTACGTACAGGCCTGGGTCAAAGGATTCCAAACTGGATGCCCTGTCCAGGATGTTCTGCAAACCGGGAGATTCCATGATTCCTGACATGGTTCTGCATCCCAGGAACTTCTTACTAACACAGGGAGACTTGCTGTCTCGCATGAGGCAATTTTTAGCTAAGATGTCCAGGCCAGCCATCCCCAGTCTGATTACAAAAGATGGGTTACTGTGGCACAAGAACAGGCTCTTCGTACCTGATGCCATTCTGGCATCTTGTCATGACCATAAATTAGCTGGTCATTTCAGAGCTCGCAAGACCTCATTACGGTCATTTCGGTGGCCCCGGGCAGAGGAAGACTGTCGGAAATATGTTGGCTCCTGCCCCACATGTGCCCAGAACAAGAACAGCAAAACCAAGGCATGGGGGCTACTAAAACCACTTCCTGTGCACGAACATGCATGGTCAATGATTTTCATGGATTTCATCGTGAAACTTCCATCATCCCAGGAGTATTCTACAATCTTTGTGGTCGTGGACCGTTTAACCAAAATGGCACACTTTTTGCCCATGAAGGACACACCATCAGCCGCCGAGACGGCTGAGATCTTTATTCAGGAGATAGTCAGACTCCATAGAGTGCCCTCTAGCATTGTCTCCGATCACGGAGTCCAGTTTACATTCAAGTTCTGGAAAGCTCTGTGTTCTTCCCTGGATATCGAACTTGCTCTCTCATTGGCTTACCACCCACAGACCAATGGCCAGACTGAAAGAACTAATCAAACGCTTGAGCAATATTTGCGCTGCTTTTCTTCATACTCACAGGATGACTGGGCCTCTCTGCTGCCGTTGGCCGAATTTGCCTTTAATAATACAGTTCACTCAGCCACTAAGCAATCCCCATTCCTGGCCAATTACGGCTTTCACCCAACCTTCATGCCTACGAACAACTCGGAAGACACGGCACCCGCAGTACAGGAAATAACCAAATTCCTGGAAGAAAATAATAAATTGTTGCAGGAAACCTTGGCCCAGACTCAACACAATAAGGAGACTTTCGACAAGGGGAGACGGGGAGAGTTGGATCTGTGTGTGTGTTGTTTGTGTGTGTGTTGCGGAGCAAACCGACTACCTGATTATCTGCTCCTGTGACCCGGGTTGCCTTGACCCTCCACTGACCTCGGCTTCCATGTCCACTCTTCTGCCTTTGTACCTCTGCTGCCAGCCCATTAACGAACTTTGCCTGTGCCTGACTACTCTTTTGCCTGCTTCTTTGTACTGCACCACCAGCCAGTTGCCGACTCAGCCTGTACCACCATTCTTCCAACTAGCACGAGACCGGAGGAGTTACTTCAGTTGTCACCGGTGACCAGTTCAACCCTCGTGCCATCCTAACTCCTGAACCTCCTGTCTGCTCTACCAGGGGTTCATGAATCAGGGTCACGAGAGGTTACCCCTGCATAAGTCAGACTCCACCACCAGGTATGTGACAGCTCCCTATCTGTCCCTCTGCCCCCCTCCTGTGACACTGTCCCCACCTGTCCCTTTGCCCGCCTCCTATGATGCTGCCCCCACCTGTCCCTCTGCCCCCTCCTGTGATGTTGCCCCCATCTGTCCCTCTGATTGCCTTCTGTGATGTTGCCCCACATGTCCCTCTACCCACCTCCTGTGATTCTGTCCCCCTCCTGTCCTGCTGCCTCCCTCCTTTCACTCTGCCCGTCTCCTGTGACGCAGCCCTGCCCCCCATGTGTCTTGTATTTTCACCCTGGCCATGCAGGGCCTGCTAAGGTGATGACATCTGTATGAGGAGTCCAGGGATGGGGGAGAATCCGTCTGCACACATTACAATCTGCACAGGGATACATTCTTGGACCCAGGCGGCACAATGTCTTGGACCAGCCCTGGGTGCCTTTCTCCCGCCAGGGCCAGATTTTCCCGGTAGACCAGCAAGGCCTCCTGCCCTGGGCCCACTTTGAGTGGCATATGTTTGGTCATTTTCGGACAGGCGGGCACAAGCGCAGTGATGTAATGGCGCCAGGCATTGCCATTTTTAAATGTAAGGCAGCAGTAGCACTCTGTGAGGTCTCGGCGGTGGCACGCGCCTCTCTTCACAGCCCGGTAAGACCCTTCCATAACCTCTGAAATTTGTACCATGTCCCCAGCCTCTGTCCTGTACCATGTCCCCAGCCTCTGTCCTGTACCATGTACACAGCCTCTGTCCTGTACCATGTCCCCAACCTCTGTCCTGTACCATGTCCCCAGATTTGAGATGAGATATATTGTGTACATATTGTTTAATTTTTTAGATATCAATAATAACAAACCATGGGATCTGCACTCAGATATGTAACAATATTTTATATATATATATATATATATATATATATATATATTGTCACAGTACGTGAGGCGAAGTGGTAGACGGACGCTACCTGTCACCTCGTATGCATTCATGTGGACTGGATTTTTCCAGCCATCATGGCAGGGCTGGTTCCGGTCCAGAGTTTGTGGTCCACTGGAGTCCACCAGTAGGTGGTTTAAATGATCAGGAAGAGATCTCACTAGAGCTCTGACCTGGAACTCAGAGAGGGATCTGAGAGAGCTCTGTGTCTGTTTGGACTTTAAAAGACAAGGTTTGTATTGTGGCTTATGTTTTGTGGGTGTCGGGGGCCAGTGCCACACTGTATAGCGCGGAAACTATAATGTTTAGTTTAGCGCCAGATGGCAAGGATTTATTTTCTGTTTTGTTTGTTTTTTAATATGCAAATCTTTTACCAATAAACCTGGCAAGCCGCCAGCTTTTAAAGAAAGTTGCCTGCACCCTTTCCTCAGGCAAGTTGATCCCCAGGAGTCCACGTGGTGGAGTTCAGCGGCCACCTTTCCTAGATGGATGGAATACCTTGTTTCCAGCCAATGCAGCTCAGCGGGAAACTAGCCAGGTCGCAGAGGCCGCTGCAGCACAACAGGCAGCTCAGCAGGAAACCAACCCCCGGGTCGCACTGGCCACGGCAGCACAGTGGGAGGAAAGTCACCAAGCTATCACGGCACAACAGCAGATGAACCAACAGTTTGCGGAGGCCCTGCTTGAATTAAAGAAGGGGCCTGCACCTCCGGTGACAGTGGAACCAAAGGATGGCCAAAAGAACAGTGGGCAGGACTGTTAGCACCATCCTTGACTGGTGAACCCCAGAAAGCATACTTTGATCTGGAATAAGGCCCAGGACTATGAGACTCTAAAGGCAGATATACTCGCACGCCTAGGGGTCACTATGGCAGTCTGGGCCCAACCAGTGCATCAGTGGACCTACCTCACTGACAAGCCACCCTGCTCGCAGATGTTCGACCTGGTCCACCTCACCAGGAAGTGGCTACAGCCGGAGACTTTGCCAGGTCCCCAGATTGTGGAGCGTGTGGTCATGGATCGCTATAGACGTGCGATCCCTGCTGCTTTGTGGAAATGGGTCAGTCATGGGGACCCCAAAACCGCCAACCAACTTGTGGACCTCATGGAGAGATACACTGCTGCTGAGGACTTGTTGCACCCATCTGTGCCCCACTCCAATGTATCTAGGGGTGAAAGATCGCCCAGCAGACCCCGTAAGACTGTCCCAGAGATTAAGGATGTGGGGAAATTTGATAAGGCTGCTATGATTAAAGAGACTATGGGCTCTAGATTTGGAGACTGGCCAAAGAAGCCAGGGAGGTCTTGGGGACCCTGGAAAGGACTAGTATAGATCACATACAGTGCTACCGATGCCATGCATTGGGCAATATTGCTGCCAATTGTCCCCTGAATGATGAACCCATGCAATGTGATTATACTTATGTAAATAGACGCTTTTCTCTTTTTGCAGAGGTCGCATATACAGCATCATGTTTAAATCACATGCGGAAGCAAATGTGTGTGATTTTGTTGATGGAAAGCCAGTCACTGCACTGCTTGACTCTGGTAGTGTGGTAATGTTGGTAAAAAGCAATTGTATCAATCCTGCAAGGTAACTCCATAGCACTGTCGGGGTCATTTGCATCCATGGGGACACTCGTGACTAACAGACAGCGGTGGTTTAGATTGACACCCCTTGGGGCAGTGTGACTCATTCAGTGGGGGTAGTACCTTAACTGTTATATGACTCCCTAGTGGGCAGGGATTTCCCCTATTTTTGGAAGTTATGGGAAGGCACAGGGAGGCTGGAGGATAGAGCTCCCCCTGCTGCAGAAGCACGGGGACTCTCACCCGACCCTTTTTGCCAAATGGAAGGGGAGACTGGTGGCAGGACCGAGGAAGGAGGAGACCTTTTTCCTTTTCTTGTACTGGCTGGGGAGTCGGAGGAGCTGGAAGATAGCTCCCAACTGGGGGATAATAACCCAGAAAATGTCTCTGACCCTGATTGTGAGAGTGAACAGAATGAAGTACCTGACTTAGAGGTCCGGAGAGAGGACTTCTGTACAGAGCAACTACAGGATGTCACTCTCCTTAGAACCAGAGAAAATGTGAAGGTGATGGATGGGGAACCTGTGGACCCTAATTGGGGGTGCCTTTTCCCTACATGGCTCTTAAAAATAATTTGTTGTATCAGGTGGTGAAACGAGGGGAGGATGAGGTGGAACAGCTATTGGTTCCCAAACCCTTTTGCAGGATGGTGCTAGATATAGCCCATGGACGTTAAATGGGGGGACATCTGGGTATGGATAAGACCAGTGAGAGAATAACCCAGAAATTCTTCTGGCCCGGGTGCATGCAGATGTCAGAGACTATTGTGAATCCTGCACTGAGTGTCAACTCTCTGTGCCCTCACCCCATTTTCGTAGTCCACTGCTCATAATTGAAGTGCCTTTAGAAAAAATTGTCATGGATCTCGTGGGACCCGTAGTAGTTAGGGACACTAGCACATCCTGGTAATACTAGATTACGCAACCTACAATCCAGAAGCCATACCCTTGCGGAACACCTCCGTTAAGACTATCGCCAAGGAGTTGGTCCAGGTGTTTAGGCGGGTGGGGATCCCTAAAGAGGTCCTAACGGATCAGTGCACCCCATTTATGTAGCCAAGGAGTTGTGCAGGTTGTATAAAATGTCCCATCTCCGTACCGCGGTCTACCCAAACGGATGGACGTGTGGAGAGGTTTAATAAAACGTTCAAAAGCATGTTGAAAAAGGTAGTGGAAAAGATGGGAGAGATTGGGATTGGGATTGGGATTGCTGCCGTACCTCATGTTTGCCATACAAGAAGTTCCATAAGCGTCTACGGGGTATTTCCCCTTTGAACTCTTGTATGGTAGACATCCCAGGGGGCTGCTAGATTTCGCAAAAGAGACATGGGAAGGAGAGGTCACCCCATATAGGATAGTCATCAATCATATTTCCTTGATGCAGGATCGAATCGCAGCAGTCCTGCCCCTGGTGCGAAAACATATAGAGCGAGCCCAGAAAGCACAGAGAAGGGTTTATAATCACGGTGCCAAAACCCAAACTTCAAACCCCGAGACAGAGTGCTGGTGCTAGTCCCCATGGTTGAAAGTAAATTTCTAGCAAAGTGGCAGGGTCAATTTGAGATTAGGGAAAGAGTAGGGGAAGTGAACTACAAAGTTTACCAGCCAGGGAAAAGGAAACCAGTGCAAATTTACCATGTGAATCTCTAAAATCTGTGGAAAGACAGAGAGACTTTATTGGCAGTGCCCACTCCTCAAGAAGACAGGCTATCCATGACTCCAGACGTCCCCACAACTCCTTGTCACTGACGCCACAAAATGACATTAAGGAATTTATTAGTAAAAATAGAGATTTTTTCTCTCCCCTACCCGGACTGACCACCGTACTACAACATGACATAGTTACGGAATCAGGGGTCAGCGTAAACGTAAAACCCTACTGAATACCTGTAGCTAGACGGGATGCAATGGCGAAGGAGATAAAAACCATGTTGGAGTTAGACATGATAGAGGAGTCCCACAGCACCTGATTGTGCCCTATAGTGCTGGTCCCAAAACCCGATGGTACTATCAAGTTCTGTAACGATTTCCGGAAGCTGAATAACGTGTCTAAGTTTGATGCATACCCAATGCCGCGGGTTGACAAACTTGTGGACAGGTTGGGTGGTGCCCGGTACATAAAAACCCTAGACCTAACTAAGGGCTACTGGCAGATCCTCTTAACAGAGTCAGCAAAGGAAAAAACTGCCTTTTCTACCCCCGAGGGGTCCTTCCAGTACAAGCGAATGCCGTTTGGTCTGCATGGGGCCCCTGCATCCTTTCAGAGCATGATGCACAAAACCTTGAGGCCGCATCACCCCTTTGCAGCCGCCTATTTGGATGATGTGATCATCCACAGTCCAGATTGGGAATCGCATCTGCCCCGAGTACAAACGGTCGTAGATTCCCTGAGGGTAGCAGGTTTAACAGCCAACCCAAAAAAGTGTGCCATAGGCTTGGAGGAGGCCAAATACCTTGGGTGTGTTATTGGTCGGGGACTGTTCGAGCCCCAGACCAACAAGATTGAGGCAATTCAAAATTGGCTGCAACCGGAGAATAAAAAACAGGTTTGTGCCTTCCTGGGGATTACAGGGTTTTACAGACGGTTCATCCCTGACTTTGCCACCATGGCCATCCCTCTGACCGATCTGACGAAGGGTAGAGGGTCGGGCATGGTTAAGTGGAATCCCAAAACTGAGAAGGCATTCCAGAAGTTGAAGCAAGCCCTTTGTGTACAATCAGAGCTTGTGACCCCAGACTACACAAAGGACGCCTCTGAGGTGGGACTAGGTGCGATTCTGTCCCAGATAAGAGATGGTGAGGAGCACACGGTTGTCTACTTAAGCAGAAAGCTTAATAGGCATGAAAGGTATTATGCCATTGTGGAGAAGGAGTGCCTGGCTATCAAGTGGACCTTAGAGGCGCTGAAGTACTACCTCTTAGGAAGATAATATAGGCAAGTCACCGACCATCCCCCCTGAAGTGGATGTGTGACAACAGGGAGAAAAATAGTCGGGTGACTAGGTGGTTTCTGGCCCTACAGCCATTTAAGTTCACTGTGGAACACTGGGCGGGAAGACTCCAGAACAATGCGGATGTCCTCTCACGGATCCACTGTATGGTTTACACAGTTGCTCAGCCACAGAGGCTTGAGCAGAGGGGTAGGATATGTGACAGTACGCGAGGCAATGTGGTAGATGGACGCTACCTGTCGCCTCACAGGCATTCGTGTGGACTAGATTAAACAGAGTCCAGTCCGGATTTTGCCAGTCACCATAGCAGGGCTGGTTCCAGTCCAGAGTTTGTGGTCCACTGGAGTTCTCCAGCAGGTGGTTTAAATGATCAGGAAGAGATCTCACTAGACCTCTGACATGGAACTCAGAGAGGAATGTGAGGAAGCTCTGTGTTTGTTTGGACTTTAAAAAACAAGGTTTGCATTGTGGCTAATGTTTTGTGGGTGTTTGGGGCCAGCCCCACACCGCATAGTGAGGATGTTTAGTTTAGCGCCAGACGGCAAGGATTTATTTTCTGTTTTGTTTGTTCTTTAATATGCAAATCTTTTACCAATTAACCTGGCAAGCCGCCAGATTTTAAAGAAAGTTGCCTGCACGCTGACTATTTTTCTCAGAAAAGTTGATCCACAGGAGCTAATCTCCCACAATATACAGTATCTAACAAAAATGAGTACACCCATTCGCATTTTTGTAAATATTTTATTACATATTTTCATGTGACAACACTGAAGAAATAAACAAATACTTGGGGGGGGGGGGCACACTCTAACAATGCATTACATTAAGGATGGTGTTGCTATAAAACCATACAAACAAAA
>BLSH010236468.1:204920-224565 GCA_018402905.1 Glandirana rugosa | reverse complement strand
ACGTCGGAAGATCGGGAAAGGCACTGAAAAAATGTCGGTAAAAACACGGGTTTTCAAACCCAGTGGTAACTGAAGTTACCCCAAGCCACAGGCCCCAGTTCAAGCCTAGCTCATATTTCATTACTATGACGCGTCGGAGGCTTTTTCTAGAATGGTCATATCCTGTATTTATTGCTTCACGTTTTTGAACCCGAACGATTTTTGAAATGTCCGGGTCCGGGTCCGTGCCACGGACACCCGAAAGTTCGGTACGGACCCGAACGTTACAGTCCGGGTTCGCTCAACACTAATCAGTAGTGGTCTCACAATTGAGTTGCTGTTTTTTACAGATTGCACATTTCATGCATGTTTGTTCACCCATTTGAGTACATTATAAGTATTACACCTGTGGGATTGTTTTTTGCACTTCGTTATTTATGTCCTATACTGGTAAGATCTTTTTCGGAGGCTGCGCAGTATCATTACTTTATACTCGATCCGAACTTGACCCCGGACACCGAACCCCATTGAAGTCAATGGTGACCCAAACTTTTGGGCACAAAAATGGCTGTAAAAAAGTCACGGAAAGGGCTAGAAGGCTGCAAAAGGGAGCAAAATAATGGGTTAGAGAAGGACAAGTGCCCTGCAAACAAATGTGGATAGGGAAATAACTTAAAATCACATAAAAAAAATAAAAATGGGAGGAGGAGGAGGTGGATATGGAGTAGGAGCCTAGAGGTTGACTAGGCTGCGACTGTAGGTGGAAGTGGCCGTGGTGGAGGAGGAGGAGGTGGTAGCCAACACTGTTTTTTGTTTGTTTTTTTTTAGAACTGGGGTAGCCCCCAAAATATTGGGACATAATCAAAAAAAAAAAAAAAGGATACCAATCGCTGTGTGAGGCTGGTCTAAAAGTCTATTCTGCACAAGGTACAGACAAGTCTTGTGGGATCCATGCCTGGTTCATTTTAATGAAGGTTAGCTTGTCCACGTTCGCTGTGGACAGGCGGCTGCGTTTGTCTGTGATAACGCCCCCTGCCGTACTAAACACACGTTCAGACAATACACTGGCTGCAGGGCAGGCCAGCACCTTCAAGGCATAAAGGGCAAGCTCAGGCCATTTGCCCAATTTGGAGACCCAGAAGTTGAATGGGACATACTGTTCCACCATGTTGCTGAAATGCTGCCTCCTGCTAAGACGTTGCCTATCAGCTGATGGTGCTGTTTGTGGTGGCGTGCTGCTGACAAAGCTTTTCCACATTTCGTCCATGCTAACCCTGCGTTCTGAGGTGCTGACGGTGCCACAGCTGCGTTGGTGACCTCTTCCTCCTCCTCCTCTGCCTTGTGCTTCCACTGAGCCCCCGGTGTCATTTGGGAATGCCCTCAGCAGCGCGTCTACCAGAGTGCGCTTGTAGTCGTGCATCTTCCGATCACGCTCCAGTGAGGGAATTAAGGACGGCACATTGTCCTTGTAATGGGGATCCAACAGGGTGGCCACCCAGTAATCAGCACAAGTTAAAATGTGGGCAACTTGGCTGTCATTGGGCAGGCACTGCAGCATGTTGTCGCTCATGTGTGCCAGGCTGCCCAGAGGCAAAGACAAGCTGTCCTCTGTGGGAGGTGTATCATCTGTGTCCTCTGTATCCCCCCAGCCACGCTCCAGTGATGCCAACGAGCTGCGTTGGGTGCCACCCTGCTGTGAACACGGTTCCTCCTCCTCATCCTCGTCCTCCTCATCCTCCAGAACTGTCCCCTGGCTTGAACATTTTTACCTGGCCTATGCTGGCGCAGGAACCCACCCTCCGAGCCACTTGTGAATGACTGGCCTGATAACCATGGAAATGACCCCTCTTCCTCCTCCTCTTCCTCCTGTGCCACATCCTCTTCCATCATCGCCCAAAGTGTTTTTTCAAGGAGACATAGAAGTGGGATAGTAACACTGAGAACAGCATCATCGGCACTGGCCATGTTTGTGGAGTACTCGAAACACCGCAATATGGTACACAGGTCTCGCATGGAGGCCCACTCATTGGTGGCGAAGTGGTGCTGTTCTGCAGAGCGACCGATCCGTGCATGCTGCAGCTGAAACTCCACTATTGCCTGCTGCTGCTCACACAGTCTCTCCAGCATGTGCAAGGTGGAGTTCCACCTTGTGGGCACGTCGCATAGGAGGCGGTGAGCGGGAAGGCTGAAGTAACGCTGCAGCGCAGGCAGGCGAGCAGCAGCAGGGTAAGAACGCAGAAAAGCGGGCACAGACAGCCCACACTTTCTGCAGCAGCTATGACATATCCGGGTCATTTTTTTAGAAATTTCTGCACCACCAAATTCAGCACATGCGCCAGGCAAGGGATGTGCGGCAAACCGGCTAGGCCCAGAGCTGATACGAGATTTCACTCATTATCACACACCACCAGGCCGGGCTTGAGGCTCAGTGGCAACAACCACTCATCGGTCTGTTGTTCAATGCCCGTAAACAGCTCCTGCGCAGTGTGGGGTTTTTCCCCCAAACATATCAGTTTTAAAACAGCCTGCTGTCGTTTCCCCCTGGATGTGCTGAAGTTGGTGGTGAAGGTGTTACGCTGAGCGGATGAGGAGGTGGTAGAGGAGGAGGAGGAGGAAGCACTGTAGGAGGAGGAGGCAACAGGAGGCAAAGAGAAATGCCCTGCAATCCTCGGTGGCGGAAGGACATGCGTCAAACGGCTAGCCGCCTCAGGCCCACCCGCCACAACATTTGCCCAGGGTGCAGTTAGCGAGATATAGTGTCCCTGCCCGTGCTTACTGGTCCAAGTATCAGTGGTTATGTGGACCTTGCCACAGATGGCGTTGCGCAGTGCACACTTGATCTTGTCCCTGACTTGTTTGTGCAGGGAAGGGATGGCTCGCCTGGAAAAGTTGTGGCGGCTGGGAACCACGTACTGTGGGACAGCCACCGCCATCAGGTTTTTAAACCTGTCCGTGTCCACCAGACAGAATGACGGCATTTCAAAGGCCAGGAATTTTGAAATGCTGGCATTCAGGGCCAGGGATCGCGGGTGGGTAGGGGGGTACTTCCACTTTCTCTCCAGTGTTTGGGAGATGGATAGCTGTAAGCTTGGAAAAGCTTGGGGACGTGGTGGCGTTGCTGTCCCATTGTCTGTTTGCTGGGTGGCAGGTGACACTGGCACTGTAGAGGTGGAGGAAGAGGCCGAGGCAGCAGCAGAAGAGGAAGCCGGAGGAGGCTGAGACTTTTCTTGGATTTTGAGGTACTTATTCCACTGCAGCAAGTGCTTTGCATTTAGATGCCTGGTCATGAAGGTTGTGCTCAGGTTTAGAACATTTGCGCAAACCACTTGTGTTTTGTAGTCAGCACATTGTCTGAAGAACTGCCACGCCGGGGAATGCCTTTGAGCTGCCTTTGGTGTGCTAGGTCCCTGGGTGCGGTGGGTAATAGCTGGCATACTGTCTAGGGGACGCTCGCTCCGCTTTTGCAACCTGCTTCCTCTTTTGCTGTGCTTGTGCCTCTGTGTGACCACCACCTCTTCCTCCAAACTGCACACGTCACTCGCATGACCTTCATTCCATGTGGGGTCTAGGACCTCATCATCCTCCAAGTCATCTTCCACCCACCCTTCACCACTGCCCTCCTTGTCAGTCTGCACACTGTAGAAAGCTGCAGCAGTTGGCACCTGTGTTTCGTCATCATCATCACAGACGTGCTGCCATGGTGTTTCCATGTCCTCATCCTTAAACAGAAGTGGTTGGGCATCAGTGCACTCAATGCCTTGCACTTCTGGGCCAGGGCTATGTGGATGGCCCATGGAAAGCACAGCAGCAGAGTCATCAAAAAGCATAAGAGACTACTGCATGACTTGGGGCTCAAACTGCTTGGCTGATTTACAAGGGGCTGAGGTGAAAGACAAATGGCCATGGGATTCAGGTGCCAACTCTGAGCTTGCATCAAGGGACCGGGTGGGAGACAATGTGAAGGTACTGGAGGCATTGTCAGCCACCCAATCTTCTACTATAGCCTGTACTTGTTCTGGCCTCACCATTCGTTGAGCGGCTTTCGGGCCTACCATATAACGTTGAAGGTTCTGTCGGCTACCTGAGGAAGGTGTTTCACTTGTGCATGTAGCTGGCACAGATCGACCACGTCCTCTCCTTGCAACAGGAGCTTCAGCAACACCACCAACACAAGCAGCACCAGCAGCACCACGACCACCACCACGTCCCTTATTTGACACTCTCCTCATTCTGGACACAAATGTACTATGTAGCACTATTTATTAATAAAAAAAAGAATAATAAATTCTAATTCTTATTCTAATGCAGTAGTAGATGTTTTTAGAATGATAAACTCTCCCTCAGAGCACCAACAGGAACCTCTCCCTAATGCAGTAGTAGATGGTTTTAGAATGATAATCTCTCCCTCAGAGCACCAACAGGAACCTCTCCCTAATGCAGTAGTAGTTTGTTTTAGAATGATAAACTCTTCCTCAGAGCACCAACAGGAACCTCTTCCTAATGCAGTAGTGGATGGTTTTAGAACGATAAACTCTCCCTCAGAGCACCAACAGGAACCTCTCCCTAATGCAGTGGGAGATGGCTTTAAAACGATAAACTTTCCCTCAGAGCACCAACAGGAACCTCTCCCTAATGCAGTAGAAGATGATTTTAGAACGATAAACTCTCCCTCAGAGTACCAAGAGGAACCTCTCCCTGATGCAGTAGTAGATGGTTTTAGAACGATAAACTCTCCCTCAGAGCACCAACAGGAACCTGTCCCTAATGCAGTAGTAGATGGTTTTAGAACGATAAACTCTCCCTCAGAGCACCAACAGTAACCTCTCCCTAATGCAGTAGTTGATGTTTTTAGAACGATAAACTCTCCCTCAGAGCACCAACAGAAACCTCTCCCTAATGCAGAAGTAGTTGGTTTAAGAATGATAAACTCTCCCTCAGAGCACCAACAGGAACCTCTCCCTAATGCAGTAGTGGATGGTTTTAGAACGATAATCTCTCCCTCAGAGCACCAACAGGAACCTGTCCCTAATGCAGTAGTAGTTGGTTTAAGAACGATAAACTCTCCCTCAGAGTACCAACAGAAACTTCTCCCTAATGCAGTAGTGGATGGTTTTAGAACAATAAACTCTCCCTCAGAGCACCAACAGGAACCTCTCCCTAATGCAGTAGGAGATGGCTTTATAACGATAAACTCTCCCTCAGAGCACCCAGAGGAATCTCTCCCTAATACAGTAGTAGATGGTTTTAGAATGATAAACTCTCCCTCAGAGCACCAACAGGTACCTCTCCCTAATGCAGTAGTAGTTGGTTTTAGAACGATAAACTCTCCCTCAGAGCACCAACAGGAACCTCTCCCTAATGCAGTAGTAGTTGGTTTTATACCAATAAACTCTCCCTCAGAGCACCAACAGGAACCTCTCCCTAATGCAGTAGTAGTTGGTTTTAGAACGATAAACTCTCCCTCAGAGAACCAACAGGAACCTCTCCCTAATGCAGTAGTAGTTGGTTTTAGAACAATGAACTTTCCCTCAGAGCACCAACAGGAACCTCTCCCTAATGCAGTAGTAGATGGTTTTAGAACGATAAACTATCCCTCAGAGCACCAATAGGAACCTCTCCCTAATGCCGTAGTAGATGGTTTTAGAACGATAATCTCTCCCTCAGAGCACCAACAGGAACCTCTCCCTAATGCAGTAGTAGTTGGTTTTAGGACGATAAACTCTCCCTCAGACCACCAACAGGAACCTCTCTCTAATGCAGTAGTAGATTGTTTTAGAAAGATAAACTCTCCCTCGGAGCACCAACAGAAACCTCTCCCTAATGCAGTAGGAGATGGTTTTAGAATGATAATCTCTCCCTCAGAGCACCAACAGGAACCTGTCCCTAATGCAGTAGTAGATGGTTTTAGAACGATAATTTCTCCCTGAGAGCACCAACAGGAACCTCTCCCTAATGCTCTAGTAGATGGTTTTAGAACAATAAACTCTCCCTCAGAGCACCAACAGGAACCTGTCCCTAATGCAGTAGTAGATGGTTTTAGAATGAGATTCTCTCCCTCAGAGCACCAACAGGAACCTGTCTCTAATGCAGTAGTAGATGGTTTTAGAACGATAATTTCTCCCTCAGAGCACCAACAGGAACCTGTCCCTAATGCAGTAGTAGTTGGTTTTAGAACGATGAACTCTCCCTCAGAGCACCAACAGGAACCTGTCCCTAATGCAGTAGTAGATGGTTTTAGAACGATAATTTCTCCCTGAGAGCACCCACAGGAACCTCTCCCTAATGCAGTAGTAGATGGTTTTAGAACGATAAACTCTCCCTCAGAGCACCAGCAGGAACCTGTCCCTAATGCAGTAGTAGATGGTTTTAGAATGAGAATCTCTCCCTCAAAGCACCAACAGGAACGTTTCCTTAATGCACTATAAGATGGTTCTTAACGCTAATGTCTCCCTCACAGCACAGACAGGAACATCTCCCTAATGCACTATAAGATTGTTCTGAACGCTAATGTCTCCCTCACAGGACTGCAATGAAGGTCTCCCTAAAGCAGTCTGAGATGGTTGTGAACGCTAATCTTTCCCTCACAGCAGCGGCATGAAGCTCTCCCTACTCTAGTCTGAGATGATCTGACACGCGGCGCTACATGACTCCAGCCCCATATAGAGGCATGGCTGTGATGGCTTCTAAGGGCAAACTAGTGAAAAGCTTGTTGATTGGCTGCCCAGCAGCTATGGAAAAGGCACCAAAAATACCTGAATACCGAACCCGATCTCTGAGTTTTTTTTTTAATATCCGGGATCGGGTTTGGGGCACGGACACCCCAAAGTCCGGTACGGACCCGAATTTTACAGTCCGGGTTCCCTCAACTCTAGCCACCACCCATCTGAGTACCTGTCACCAGCCCATCTGAGTACCTGTCACCAGCCCCAGAGTTCCAGGCACAGCCCATATGAGTACCTGTCACTGCCCATCAGAGTACCTGTCACTGCCCATCAGAGTACCCGAGTACCTGTCACAGCCCATCAGAGTACCCTAGTACCTATCACCAGCCCATCAGAGTACCCGAGTACCTGTCACCAGCCCACCAGAGTACCCGAGTACCTGTCACCAGCCCATTAGAGTACCCGAATATCTGTCACCAGCTCATCAGAATACCTAGAGTACCTGTCATCAGCCCATCAGAGTACCCGAATACCTGTCACCAGCTCATCAGAGTACCCAGAGTACCTGTCACCAGCCCATCAGAGTACCCGAGTAGCTATCTCCAGCTCATGAGAGTACCCGAGTACCTGTCACCAGCCCATCAAAGTACCCCAGTACCTTTCACCATTTGGGGTGTTTTCTTTTCAAAATTGGGTCATTTTGTGGGTAATTCCATTGTCCTGGTGCTCCAGGAGCATAAACTGACAACTTGTGTAAAAAAAATAAGTTTTCATTTTCCTTCCATGTTTTCCAAAAAACGTGCCTCATAGAATATATGTTGGGGAGTTTGCTTTCCAAAATGGGATCATTTTGTGGGTAATTTCATTGTCCTGGTGCTCCAGGGCCTTCAGAAGTGTTGTTAGGAAATTAGATGTGTAATTTATGCTCCTAGAATGCCTGATGGTGCTCCCTTTATGTTGGACCTCATTATGTGGCCAGGCTGTGTTAAAATCTCACACATGTGGTATCGCCATACTCGGGAGGAGTAGCAGAATGTATTTTGGGGTGTAATTGGAAGTATGCATATGCTGTGTGTGAGAAATAACTTGTTATTATGACCATTTTGTGTAAAAAAATAAAAATAAAATAAATAATAATAATTTCTTAATTTTCCCAAGAATTGTAGGAAAAAAATTACAACTTCAAAAAACTCACCATGCCTCTTACTAAATACCTTGGACTGTCCACTTTTCAAAAACGGGTCATTTGGGGGGTATTTGTACTTTCCTGACATTTCAGGTGTCAGAATGCAAGCATCCAATAAGGGTAAACAGATCGATTGGCTGCACCTAAAGAAATCAGTACATATGGATAAGTGAAAAATATGTTTATTTATGAAAATGACACACATCCAATACAAGCACCAGTGACAATAAACAAGCAAGGTGGAAAGTAGTTCAAACAAGGAAACCCCAGTAAATACCCTACCTAACTAACTATTTATAAATAAGGGAACACACATAGGAATACTGGCAGAAACAGGGGACAAGAGGAACAGAAAAGCCAGCAGCAGCAGGAAGCAGGTCACAGGGACAGGACTCCCGATCAGGATCAAAATACAAGGACAGATAAAGCTCAGGCAGGAACACAGCTTGCAGAAACAGGTTCCAGGGGACAGGTCTCCGGATCAAGGCAATATAACAGGCAGGGAACAGAATCAGGCAGGGACCCGGCTTACAGGAAACAATACTGAAGCCCTGAAGCCCTGAAGCTCAGTGAAGAGCGAGCTTATATATAATGCAGCCTGATAATTTGTAAGTCCATCAGCTGGAAGACACCTGCTGGTGGCCAACAGAACTGCACCCTTTGGTGCTAAAAGCAACAGTGCCCCCTGCAGGTGAGCCAAGTAATAACACAGGTCCTGACAGTACCCCCGACTTAAGGAGCCGCCTCCGGACACTCCATTCTGCCCTTGTCCTGACAGTCCAGGTGGGTGCGGAAACGTCCAAAAAAAGTTTCCCCTCCGCATCTGCAGACTCTTTTGCTCTTTTCAGGCCAGAGTCCTTTAACCTACTGGGAGGCGTGCCAACCGAGTTGGGTAATGTACCATACGCTCCACCCCCAGGGTCTGTAATTCTGAGTCCGGTATCAAAAGTTAGTTAAACAGCGGCCATGAAAGCACCAGGGGCAGATAACATAAGGGCATCAGAGTCAGGCTGGGCATCAGGCAGGGGACAATCAGTGGCAATTTGGACATCAGGCAGGAAAACAGCAGCAAGCTGGGCAACAGGTAGGAAAGAATCAACAGGCACCAGATCAGCAGGCACAGGATCAACAGGCACTGGATCAACAGGGTTCAAAGTCATCAAGCACTAGAACAGCGGGTACAGGGTCATCAGGTACTGGATCAGCAGGCACTGGATCATCAGGTACTGGATCAGCAGGCACCAGGTCATTAGGCACTGGATCAGTGGGCACCAGGTCATGAGACTGGGCACTAGGCACTGGGTCATCAGGCACTGGATCAGCAGGTACCAGGTCAACAGGCACTGGATCAATGAGCACTGGACCACCAGACACTGGGTCATCAGGCACTGGATCAGTGGGCACTGGATCAGTGGGCACCGGGTCATCAGGCACTGGATCAGCGGGCACCGAGTCATCAGGCACTGGATCAGTGGGCACCAGGTCATCAGACTGAGCAGTAGGCACTGGGTCATCAGCAAGCACCGGATCATCAGACTGGGCATCAAGAACTGGATCATCAGGCTGGGCATTGGGCATCGGGTCATCAAGCTGGGTGTCAGGCACTGGAACAGCAGGCAGGACAGCGGGCACCAGAACAGCAGGCTGGGAAATGGGCACCAGAACAGCAGGCACCGGGTCATCAGTGAGTAACAGGTCATCAAGCTGGACAGCAGGCACCTGGTCATCAGGCTGGGCAGCGGGCACCGAGTCATCAGCGAGCACCGGATCATCAGGCTGGGCTGCGAGCACCAGGTCATCAGGTTGGTCCACGGTTACCAGATTGGCAGGCTGGGCATTAGAAACTGGATCATCAGGCTGGGCATCAAGAACTGGGTCATCAGGCTGGGCATTGGGCTTCAGGTCATCAAGCTGGGTGTCAGGCACTGGAACAGCAGGCAGGACAGTGGGCACCAGAACAGCAGGCTGGAAAGCGGGCATCGGATCAGCAAGCACCGGGTCATCAGTGAGTAACAGGTCATCAGGCTGGACAGCAGGCACCAGGTTATCAGTCTGGACAGTGGGCACTGGGTCATCGGCGAGCACCAGATCATCAGGCTGGGCAGCGGACACTGAGTCATCAGGCTGGGCAGAGGGCATTGGGTCATCAGGTTGGTCCACGGTTACCGGATTGGCAGACTGGGCATCAGGGAGGGCATTGGGCATTGGGTCATCAAGCTGGGTGTCGGGCACCAGAACAGCAGGCAGGACAGCGGGCACTGGAACAGCAGTCTGGGCAGCAGGCACGATAGCAGGTACCGGAACAGCAGACTGGACAGCAGGCATGGCAGCGGGTACCAGAACAGCAGACTGGGCAGTGGGTATCGGAACAGTAGGCTGGGCAGCAGGCATGGCAGCGAGCACCAGAACAGCAGGCTGGGCAGCAGGCATGACAGCAGGTACCAGAACAGCAGGCTGGGCAGCAGGCATGGCAGTGGGCACCAGAACAGAAGGCTGGGCAGCAGGTACCGAAACAGTAGGCTGGGCAGCAGGCACGGCAGTGGGCACTGGAACAGCAGACTGGGCAGCAGGCATGGCACAGGTACCAGAACAGCAGGCTGGACAGCAGGTGTGGCAGCAGGAACCAGAATAGCAGGCTGGGCAGCGGGTATCGGAACAGTAGACTGAGCAGCAGGCACAGCAGTTGGCACTGGAACAGCAGGCTGGGCATCAGAAACGGCAACACCATGTAGGGAATCAGGAACAGGACCACCAGACAGAGCATCAGGAACAGGATCAGTGAGGTCAATTTGGTTCACCAGCAAAGGGTCCATAGGGCCAGTAGCAGACAGTCCAATTTTCATAGGCTGACACAATGTGGCAGGTGTGATGGTAGGCCTGGCTGGAGCAAGTGGTATGGTAACAGGCTTGACTGAAGCAGATGGTGTCGTGGCAAGCTGGATTGGAACCAATGGAACCATGGCGGGCTGGATTGCAGTAGCTGGCGTAGAGGCAGGAGAGGACAGAGGCAGAATGATAGAGGTTGGAAAGAATTTCCTTTTCTTTTTAGGCTTAGAGACAGGAACCCTACAAGTGGTTGCAGGTTTAAGAATAGAATGTGCAGTGGTTAGAGGAGTAATAGTAGTATTGAAAGAAACAGGAATAGTTACAGATGAGGTTCTCTGGGGAGTTGCTATGGACAACGGAGAGAGGGATCTCTGAACAGACTGGTGGCTAGTGGATGGGTGCATGTCAACTAGTATTAGGGAGGAAAGATCCGCCCAAGCTTGGAGCAAGGGCTTAACAAACTTCTATTCACAATCCTCTCGTCTAACTAAAGAGCGTACTGCATTGATACAATCCAACAACGCCTCTTGTGAAAATACAGAGTAATGCTCCAAAAAATAGGTTTTATCATCCTCCAATAGCCATACAAGAGATTCCACCTAAGATACACTAAAGGGAGGAGAGTAATCATCACGACCAGTAGGGGTGCTAGTCAAAGCCAACTCCACACAGATCTGAATGAGGGGCTGAATTTCCTCAAACAGCTGCCTTGATCCACCAGAGAATGAGCCAGATGGATATATTCCAGCAATAGTTCCCTAGTCTGCTTTTTCAAGATTTGGCAGCAATATTCCCTGTCTTCTTCTATAAGCAGGGAAAATACACATCCTCCTCAGACTGTATCTTGCACCAATTAACAAATGCCAACAGCCAACTTCCCAGGTGCAGACAATCTGATAGTATGGCTTCAGTATTATGTCAGGATGCAAGCATCCAGTAAGGGTAAACAGATCAATTGGCTGCACCAAAATAAATCAGGACATATGGATAAGTGAAAAATATGTTTATTTATGAAAATGACACACATCCAATACCAGCACCAGTGACAATAAACAAGCAAGGTGGAAAGTAGTTCAAACAAAGAAACCCCCAGTAAATACCCTAACTAACCATTTACAAATAAGGGAACACACATAAGAATACTGGCAGAGACAGGAGACAAGAGGAACAGAAAGCCAGCAGCAGCAGGAAGCAGGTTCCAGGGGACAGGTCATGGTGGGAGTGTCATGGTCTGGGGGAGCTACAGTTCATTGAGGGAACCATGAATACCAACATGTACTGTGTCAAACTGAAGCAGAGCATGATCCCCTCCCTTTGGAGACTGGGCCGCAGGGCAGTATTCCAACATGATAATAACCCCAAACACACCTCCAATAGGACCACTGCCTTGCTAAAGAAGCTGAGGGTAAAGGTGATGGACTGGCCAAGCATGTCTCCAGACCTAAACCCTATTGAGTATCTGTGGGGCATCCTCAAATGGAGAGTGGAGGAGCGTAAGGTTTCTAGCATCCACCAGCTCCGTGATGTCATCATGGAGGAGTGGTAGAGGACTCCAGTGGCAACCTGTGAAGCTCTGGTAAACTCAATGTCCAAGAGGGTTAAGGCAGTGCTGTAAAATAATGGTGGCCACACAAAATATTGACACGTTGGGCCCAATTTGGACATTTTCACTTAGGGGTATACTCACTTTTGTTGCCAGCGGTTTAGACATTAATGGCTGTGTGTTGAGTTATTTTGAGGGGATGGAAAATTTACGCTGTTATACAAGCTGTACACTCACTACTTTATATTTTAGCAAAGTGGCATTTCTTCAGTGTTGTCACATGAAAAGATATAATAAAATATTTACAAAAATGTGAGGGATGTACTAACTTTTGTGCAATACTGTGTGTGTGTATATATATAAATAAAACTGCCAAAAAATTCAATTGCACATGCAATAGTAATCATGCTATTCTGCCACCCTTGTTAATAGCTGGTACCATTTTGTACACAGTTTAGGATGGTCTACTAATGAATCAAGTGAGGTGAGACTTGCTGCTATTCCCAGAAGCCTTTCCCTTGTTACAACACTGGTAGTAGTCATATTACATGCAA
Organism: Glandirana rugosa; assembly: GCA_018402905.1. Lineage (NCBI taxonomy): Eukaryota > Metazoa > Chordata > Amphibia > Anura > Ranidae > Glandirana > Glandirana rugosa. Next base: position 211,815 of record BLSH010236468.1, on the reverse strand, counting down.
CAACTAGTGTTTGAGAGTGTCACAAGACAAGTTACTGATTACAACATTTTTAATATCACTCATAGAGCTCCAGAAATGGGGCAAAGGTACACAGACAACATTCTAGTCTAGCCTAAATGGATTACTAGTGTTTATCGTATACTGACATTATTTCTGTAAATATTAATATATATGTAGCACACCCCTCGTAGGAGCTGCAGTAATTAGGATTCTCCACTGCTAAACGGTCAGGCACATAGCATTTCCTTCATGCATTAAAACACAGAAAACAGTCCTTTGCTTGTTTTGGACGTCTTATTAGGGGTTCATAACTTGGATAGGGAAGGGACTTATATTTTAAGTTGTAATACGTATTATGAGGGATTAGCTCAATGGGGATCACCTTCCCTGGGAAAAAGGTAGTTCAAATGGCATATTTTCTTAAAATCTGACTTGTAGCCAGGTTTATTTAAAAGGTTGCAGGTAAATCAAATAAACAAAACAGAAAATAAATCCTTGCTATCCAGGCACTAACTAAACATTTCCAATTTCCTAACTCAGAGAGGAAGGGCTTCTCCCAGTCACCCACAAAACAAAGTTAATGCAAACCTTTTGTTTCAGTCACAAAGCAAGGTTCATTTTATCAGCTCTCTCAGGGTTGATGGCTCCTGAGTCCCAGGTCAGAGCCATTATCTGTTCCAGACTTGCTTCCTTTATACCACCTGTTGCTGCACACAAGTGGAACGCAAAATCTGGTCTGGAACCCATCCTGCCAAGGTGGCTGGTAAAACCCAGATCGGATTCCACCTTAGTTTCCTGCAAGTGAACGCATGCTAGGTGAAGCATAACGTCCATCGATCACTTCGCCTTTCATAACGCCACATATCCCCCCTTCTGCTCAAGCCCCTGTGGCTGAGCAACTGTCCAACCTGACAATTCAAATGGGAAAGGGCACCTGCATTATTTCGGAGTTTTCTCACTCTATGTTCCACTGTGAACCTAAATAGCTGAAGAGCAAGGAAGCACCTTGTCACCTTTTTCTCTTTGTTATCACACATCCATTTAAGAGGGGCATGATCAGTGACTGAATAGTCTCCCCAACAGGTAATATTTCATGGCATCCAAGGCACATTTGATAGCTAAACATTCCTTCTCAACAAAGGAATAGTTTTTCTCATGTCTGTTGAGCTTTCTGCTAAGGTAAACCACTGAGTGCTCGTTTCAACATTTGAAATGCCTTCTCTGCCTCAGGATTCCACTTGATCATGACCGACCCTCTACCCTTCATCAGATCCGTCAGTGGGACTGCAATGCTGGCAACATTGGGTATAAAACACCTGTAGTACCCGGTGATCCCCAGAAATGCATGAACTTGCTTTTTATTTATAGGTTGGGGCCACTTTTGAACTGCCTCAATCTTACTGATCTGAGGCATGATCAGCCTCCGACCAATAATGTAGCCAAGGTATTTGGCCTCCTCCAAGCCTATGGCACACTTTTTGGGGTTGGCAGTGAGTCCTGTTTTCCTAAGAGAATCCCCTACTGCTTGCAACCGGGGCAAATGGGATTCCCAGTCTGGGCTGAGGATGACTACAGCGGCTGCATTTTGGCGATGTGGCCTTAGGGTCTTATCCATCATTCTTTGGAATGAGGCAGGAGCACCATGCAAGCCGAAAGGCATACACTTATACTAGAAGGACCCCTCGGGGGTAGAAAACACAGTTTTCTCTTTGACAGACTTTGTTAGGGGCATCAGCCAATAACCTTTAGTCAGTTCTAAAGTAGTTATGTACCGGGCACCTCCCAATCTGTCAACAAGCTCGTCGACCAGAGGTATTGGGACACGCTGTTCAACTTCTTGAAATTATTACAAAACCTTATACTGTAGTTCCATCTGGTTTTGGGATCAACACTGTGGGACTTGACCAGTCACTGTGGGACTCCTCCATCACGTCCAGCTCTAACATGTTCTTTATTTAATTTGCAACTGCTTCCCGCCTAGCCTCAGCTATTCTATAGGGCTTTACATTTACGCAGACACCTGGTTTATAACACCTGGTTTACCATAATTATGTCATGCTGTATAACTGTAGTCAGTCCGGGTAGGTGAGAGAAAAAGTCTCTATTCTTACTCACAAATTCTTTAGCGTCCTTCTGTTGGGCCACTGACAAGGTTTCAGTTATGGGTACTTCAGGTGTCACAGGGGCCATGTTCTTTTGGGGGTTTGGCATTGCCAGTAATGTCTCTCTGTCCTTCCAATGTTTTAAGAAATGAACGTGATATATTTGCTTGGGTTTCCTTTTCACTGGCTGGTAAACTTTGTAGTTTACCTCCCATACTCTTTCCATAATTTAAAAGGGACCTGTAGATGCCTGAGGTGCCTCCTGTATGGCAAATACGAGGTATGGCAGCAAAAATCCCAATTTCTCCCATCTTTGTCCACCACCTTTTTTAACATGCTTTTGAGCGTTTTGTTAAATCTCTCCACAAGGCATCAGTTTGCGGGTGGTAGACAGAGGTACGGAGATGGGAGATTTTAAACTCTTTAGTGACATCGGGACATAAATGGGGTGCCTTGATACGTCAATACTTCTTTTGGAATACCCACACGACTAAATACCTGGACAAGCTCTTTGACAATAGTTTTAGCTGAGGTATTATGCAAGGGAATGGCTTCAGGATATCGCGTGGCATAGTCCAGTATTACCAGTATGTGCAGACTTTACTACTGGTCCCACCAGATCCAGGCCAATTCTTTCAAAAGGCACCTCAATGATTGGTAATGGTACCAGCGGACTCCGAAAATGGGGCGTTGGCACAGAATACTGACACTCTGGGCATGACTCACAATATTCTTTGACATCTGCATATAACCTGGGCCAAAATAATCTCTGGGTTATTCTCTCCTTGGTCTTCTCTATACCCAGGTGCCCCCCCATTATATGACCATGGGCTAAATCTAATACCATCCGGCGATAGGGTTTGGGAACCACTAGCTGCTCTAACTCCTCCTCCCCTTGCTTTACCACCTGATACAGCAAGTTATTTTTAAGAGCCATGTAGGGAAAAGACACCCCTATATTAGGTTCAATAGGTTCCCCATATACCATTTTAATGTTTTCTCTGGCTCTAAAGAGTGTGGTGTCTTTTAGTTGTTCCTTACAAAAATCATCTTTTCTGACCTCTAAGTCAGGCACCACGTTCTATCCACTCTCACTATTAGAGTCAGAAATAATTTCTTGTTCATTAACCTCCAGCTGGGGGCTGGATTCCAGCTCCTCCTGCTCCCCAGCCATTACAGAAAAAGGAAAAGGATCTTCCCCTTCCTCGGACACGCCAACAGTTTTCCTTTCAATTTTGTAATCAAAAGGGTCTCTTGTGAGTTCCAGTGCTTCCTTAGCAGGGGGAGCTCTGTCCTCCTGACTCCTTTTATTTTCCCATAAACTCCAAAAGTGGGGAAAATCTCTGCCCACTAGGGCTTCATGAAGCAGTAAGGGTAACTAAAACCCCCACTGAATGTGTAATTATGCCCCAAGGGGTATCAATCTCAACCACAGCAGTCTTGGTAGTCACGTTTGTCACCATGTATGCAAATAACCCCAATAGTGCTAGGGTGTAACTTTGCGGGGTTTATACAATCACCTTTGACTAAAGTCACCACGCTATCAGAATCTAGTAGAGCCATGACTGGTTTTCCAACAACTAAAATCACACACATTTGTTATTCCATGTGTTCCTGACATGTTGCAGTACATGCCACCAAAGAGAGACATGCGTTTTTTCAAGTAAGCATTATCATATTGCATTGGTTTATAATTTAAGGAACAGTTAGCAGCAATATGACCAAACGCATGGCAGCAATAACATTTTATCTGTTCTGTATCCAGTCCTCTAAATGGCCTCAGAGACCTTCCTGACCTATTTGGCCAGTCTCCAGGTCCCATAGTCTCATTATCTGTGGCAACCTTCTTGTCATTTTTCCCCACGCCCTTGAACCCTGGATCCTCCGGGCGATTTTTCAGCCCTAGAGACATTGGTGTGGGGCATGGATGGGTGAAACAAGTCCTCGGCAGCAGTATATCTCTCCATCAGGTCCACCAGCTGGTTTGCAGTCTTAGGGTCCCCATGGCTGACCAACTTCCTCAAAGTGGCAGTGGTAAATAATGGTCCATGACCACACGCTCCACAATCTTAGGGCCCGGCAAAGTCTCTGGCTGCAGCCATTTCTTGGTAAGGTGTATCAAGTCAAACATTTGGCAGCAGGGTGTCTTCTCAGTACTGTATGACCAGCGATGCACCTGCTGAGCCCAGACTGCAATGGTGAAGCCCATGCGTGCAAGCATCTCGGCTTTCAGTGTCTCATTATCCTGGGCAGCCTCTGATTCCAGGTCAAAATAGGCCTTTTGGGGTTCTCCTGTCAGAAAGGGCTCTAGCAGTCCTTCCCATTGCTCTTTTTGCCATCCTTCTCGAACAGTGACTCTTTAAAAAGTTTCTAGGTACGCTTCCACATCATCTGCAGGTGTCATCTTCTGCAGGAAATTGCTGGCACACACCATTTTCTGTCCCTCTGGTAAAGGACTTGCGGATCCCTTCTTAAATTCCACCAGGGCCTCAGCAAATTGGCAAATTGTCTCCTGCTGGGCTGCAATGGCCTGGCGATTCGCCTCATGCTGCTGCCAATTTGCCTCCTGCTGCGCTGCAGGGGTCTATGCGATATGGCAATTGGTTTCCTTCTGCTGATGGTTTGCCTCCTGTTTCTGGGGATTGTTCTCCTGCTGTTTTGCAGTTGCCTGCAACAGGGCTTTTAATATATCCTTCATCTTTCCACTTAATAAAAAAGGAAAAGTCGGCACTCTGGAACTGCAGTATCAAAACTTCTTTATTCCATAACATCCAAACAGGAATAGGCTTACATGTTTCGGCAAATAATGCCTTGTTCACAGCACAACATTCCAAAATGAACTCACTTATATAAATACTCACATACAATCAAATAATTAGAGTCAAATACAAAACATATGATTCTCTTCCCTATTCGGGTCTTGATATCAATTAAGTTCAAACAGGAAACCAGTGTGTATCTCCCTAGGGCAAAAGAGAAAAATAAAAATACATTGTAACAATAAAGGAAATGAAAAAATAGAAGAGTAAGCGAGAATTGTGTTAAAATCCGCAGCCGACAAAAAGGAAAAAATTGGTATGTCAGTGGCATCCATCAGTATTCAAACAGATGTATAAGGAAACCACTACATAGCCAAATGTACAAAGGAAATGGCAAGCATTAGTGAAGGTTTGCATAATGATATAAAATAAAATAAATGCATGTCATAGAGCCCTCAACACTACACCAAAGCAAAGGATCAGAAGTTCACTCATTGATATTATCATATCCTTCTCAAAAAGAGGACTCCATTTAAAATCACTAGTTGCGATAACCTCTAATGATTTTGTATAAGGACACTATCGCATACTAAGTTGCATGGAAGTGTTGCAATGAGTTAGCTGGTCATGTATCCTAATTATTAATTCCTTCATTTTAGGAAGAGGTCCACATCGTATCTCCGATTCATTCCATCAGGTACCCTGGTGGCTAAATTATATATCCACCAAACCTCTCTTTCTAGGAGTTTGCGATGTGAATCTCCCCCCCGCAATGGTTTTTTGATTCTCTCCAAACCATAAAAGATAAAGGAAGACATATTTGAAGAATGTTCATTTTTAAAATGTCTAGAAACCTTAGACAGACCTTTGTCCGAAACTTGGGATGCACCATGATAATGCTCACTGATTCTGGTCCTTAGCGCTATCACGGTGCATCCCACATATTGTAAATTACACTTTGTACATTCTACAGCATACACCAGATTTTTCATTCCACAGTTCATGTAGGCCTTAATTTCAAAATTTTTGCCAGTACTACATGAACGAACCATACCTGATTTTTTACTATGCTTCAAGCAAAATTTGCAGGTATTCGTACCACATCGAAAGGAACCTTTAGTATTGAGCCAGGTCTGACTTTGTTTCTTATCATTATATAAACTGGGGGATAATACATCCCCAAGTGTCCTGGCTCGTCGGCTAGAGAATCTCACTCCATTTTGAACTATTGGTACTAAATCTCTGTCTGTGGAAAGAATAGGGAGATGTTTCATTATAATATTCTTCACTTGGGTAAATTCACAGGAATAAGAGGTCACAAAAGTCAAAGGGTTAGTCATTCTGGATATACAATCTCTCCTGGATCTAGATTGACCAAGGAGTGACTTCCTATCTTTCTTATCCACTATGGACCTAGCTCTCTCTATATCCGTGTTTTTATACTGGCGTGTAAGTAACTTAGAAGAGATAATTTCACATTCTTTGTGATAGCCTGGCTGTGTAGAGCAATTACGTTTAGCCCTGGTAAACTCCAGAACTTTCATTACTTGCTAAAGGTCTTTCCTTTTCACCAAAAGCACATTTCAATGTCTTCAATACACTATTAGATGTTAACCGATTTGTAAGAGGTGTAGTTTTAAGAAAGCACTTTTTATGTGATAAGGATACTAATACTCCCATGGCTCCACACTACCAAGATGAACAACTAGATGGAAAGTCGTTTATTTTTGAAAATCTAGTATTACGTTCTACCTTGGAAAGTCTTGAAGCCGAGACAATGGGAGGATTGCATGGGATGGGAAAAGAAAATATACACATGAGTGATACATTTTTCTACCCTGTCCAGACCCGCAATAACATTGTAGATACTTTTCAGATGCTTGTGGAAAGGGACTTGGTCAAATTAGGTGATAAGGTGGAAAAGAGCCTAGAATTTACTAATGATAATTTGACCAATACCCAAAGATCAGCTATTAAGTCGCTAAAATTGAATGAAGATATTGTTATTAGACAAGCTGACAATTCAGGGAAAGG
>BLSH010236468.1:165512-180905 GCA_018402905.1 Glandirana rugosa | reverse complement strand
TTTTTTTCTTAACAACGAGATGTATTTCAACCGGTTCTGGGACTTTGACTCGACGTCGTGCCACCGGTTCTGGTATGTCACTGTCCAAGGTGAGTCTTGTCCGGAGCGGTACCAATTGGTTTCTTCTCACGTACACGAGGCGCAGTATATGTCTCCAACGGAAACCCTTTATCTGTATACTCACGACGGTCGTCATTTCATCACTCACATGTCGAACATATTGTCACATTTAAACGACAGGAGAGTTTTATTGAATTGCGTGTCGGTAATTACAGATTTGGCGACCGTTGTTTTCACTCATGTGGGGATTCACTTTTACAGGTTTGTCCGTGCGATCGTTCGGGTTCCGTCCGGACCCGGACCCGGACTTTGTCCCGAAGTTCGGACGGACCAGCAGAACCCGAACTTCCAGAGGTTCGCTCAACTCTAAACTCAACACACAGCCATTAATGTCTAAACCGCAGGAAACAAAAGTGAGTACACCCCTAAGTGAAAAGCAGTGCTGGATAATAATGGTGGCCACACAAAATATTGACACTTTGGGCCCAATTTGGACATTTTCACTTAGGGGTGTACTCACTTTTGTTGCCAGCGGTTTAGACATTAATGGCTGTGCGTTAAGTTATTTTGAGAGGACAGCAAATTTACACTGTTATACAAGCTGTACACTCACTACTTTACTGCTGGCAGCACTCATATGTCTATTTCCCAAAGGCAACCTCTGTATATGACGCGGAGCACATGCACTCTTCTTTGGTTAACCATGGCGAGGCCTGTTCTGAGTGGAACCTGTCACTGTATGGTCTTGGCCACCGTGCTGCAGCTCAGTTTCAGGGTCTTGGCCAACTTTATGTAGAGCAACAATTCTTTTTTTCAGATCCTCAGAGAGTTCTTTGCCATGAGGTACCATGTTGAACTTCCAGTGACTAGTATGAGAGAGTGAGAGAGATAACACCAAATCTAACACACCTGCTCCCCATTCACACCTGAGACCTTGCAACACTAACGAGTCACCTGACACTGGGGAAGGAAAATGGCTAATCGGGCCCAATTTGCACTTTTTCACTTTGGTGGTGTACTTACTTTCGTTGCCAGCGGTTTAGACATTAATGGCTGTGAGTTAAGTTATTTTGAGGAGACAGCAAATTTACACTGTTATACAAGCTGTACACTCACTACTTTACATTGTAGCAAAGTGTCATTTCTTCTGTGTTGTCACATGAAAAGATAGAATAAAATATTTACAAAAAGGTGAGGGGTGTACTCACTTTTGTGAGATAATGTATATACAGTGCTCAGCATAAATGAGTACACCCCTACAGATTTGTCAGAAAACTTTTACTTTTCTTTCAGAATCAACATTTTCTATGGGACACTATACTACAAAATACTCCCACAAATGCAGGCCATTGATTGCAACCAATATTTGTTAATTTGCACACACAAAAAAGTATTTTTCCTAACAAATTCATTCAAGACCATGTTGCTAAAATGAATACACCCCACTGAAAGTCTAAAGCCTCGTACACACGGGACGACGATCGTGTTCAACACGTCGTACTCACGACCGTTGCATGCAGAATCGTTCGTCTGTGGCGGCACTTTCAACAGTTGAACGTACGACGGTCGTTCGTGGGAGTTGTATGTGCAGACTAGAAAACTTGGTCGTGTCAACAAGCTCGCATACGACCGTTGAGTCGTGTGTAGAGCAGCTGTGTTCAACAAAGTTGTATTGTGCTAAACACGCATGCGCCAAGTCCACTTTCAACTAACATGAAATTAGAAAGGAGCCCAAAAGGTGACGCTACTTCCTCATTATACGCTCGTTCGCGGCATCACGTTCGGCTGGCCGCAAGTTGTATGTACGACCGTCGTGTGCATGTCAGTGGGCTACATACGACCGTCAACGTACGATTCAACACGGTCGTGTGCACGATCGTCGTCCCGTGTGTACGAGCCATTAGGAGCAAAGCTAAATTTTAGACAACAAAATCCTAACAAGAATTAAACTACAGGTGAGTCTAATTGTTCATTAAATAGGTAGCCAGCAGACAGTTGATTATAAAAGGGCATTACTTAACTAAAGCCTCGTACACACGGGACGACGATCGTACGTACGATCGTCTCAAATCGTATGTTGGCTATTGTATCTAGCATACTGACTGCACTACACGATCGTACGACCGCAGAAGAACGTTCAGGTGCATGTAATTAGCATCCGGCCGTTCCTGACTTCTGAGCATGCGTGTTTTGCACAATACAACTTGTTGTACCAACTGCTCTGTACACACGATACAGCGGTCGTATGACCGCTTGTTGGTACGACCACGTTTTCTAGTTTGCTCATACAACTCCCCTTGTACGACCGTCGTATGTTCAGCTGTTCAAATCACGCATACGAACGATCGATTACATATACGACGGTCGTTAGTACAACCTGTTGTATACGACCGTCGAACCGTGTGTACGAGGCTTAAGACAACCCCTTCCTATTTCATGGCCTCAGCAATGGCACCACATGGAAGAGACATGTCACAAGGCCTAAGAAAGAAAATAATTTCTTTACACAAGAAAGATGAAGGCTACAAGAAAATCAGCAAAGCTTTGCTTATCAGTCAGAATACTGCAGCAAAAGTAATACAAAAATTTAACAAAGATGCAACTGCAACCATCACACAGAGATGTCCAGACCGTCCATGGAAGTTAACTCCTTGACGGGAGCGTCTTCTGATAAGTAGGGTTGAAGAAAATCACCATGCAAGTTCACTGCAGTTAGCTAAAGAAGTAGAGAGCCAAACTGGGGTGATTGGTTCCCATGACACAATACGGCATACACTGCAGAGGAATGGCATACATGGGTGTCATCCACAAAGGAAGCCTATCCTAAAGCCCATGCACAAAAAAGCCCACCTAGAATTTGCCAGGGCTGAAAAAGACTACTGGTACTCTGTACTCTGGAGGGATGAGACCAAGATAAATGTTTTTGGATCTGATGGCTTTAAAACTATAGGTGTCGCAAAGGTGAGAAGTACAAATAAATATGCATGGTGCCTACACTGAAACATGGTGGTGGCAGTGTCCTTTTGTGGGGCTGCATGAGTGCTGCTGGTGTCGGAGAGCTGCATTTCATTGATGGTATCACAAATTCACAGATGTACTGCTCTATATTGAAAGAGAAGATGCTACCAATACTGTGTACCTTTGGTCGTCGTGCACTTTTTACAACATGACAATGATCCAAAACACTCATCTAAGGTCACTGTTGCATTTCTGAAGAACAGGGTGAAAGTGATTCAGTGGCCAAGTATGTCTCCTGATCTGAACCCAATCAAACACCTATGGGGAATTCTGAAGAGACAAGTGGAGCATCACTCTCCATCCAGCATCCAGGCTCTAAAAGAGGTCGTTCTTGAAGAATGGAAAACAATAGATATTGCAATATGTCGGCAATTTGTTCAATCCATGCCTAGAAGACTTGGTGCTGTCTTTACAAATCATGGAGGTCATACAAAATACTAGACATAGTGGTTTTTGTTGTGGGGTGTATTCATTTTTGCAACAACTAATTTGAGTAAAACTGAAGATTTTGTCATCTAAGTTATATTAATAACCTTACTTCCATGTACTGAGCTAAACCAGTGGTTCCCAACTCCTGTCCTCAGGACCCACTAACAGGCCAGATTTAAGTATTACCTTGGGGAGATGCAAACTAGAATACTGCAATTACTGAGCAGCAAATGATATCATCTGTGATGTATTTCAGTTATCTTGCAAACCTGGCCTGTTAGTGGGTCCTGAGGACAGGAGTTGAGAACCACTAAAGCTAGAGCTAAACAAATGTTCTATAGAGTTTTGTCAAACATTTGGAAATTGTTCTTGTGTTCATTGAGATATTGATTAAAATCATACTTTCAAAAGGGGTGTACTTATTTATGGTGAGCACTATGTATATATACACTGTATATATATGTAGCACCCTGGTCCTACACAGGGCTGCTATCAAATTTAGTTCTGCTAGGTGTTAACTAGCCTGGCTAATTGGTAGGGTGATTCACTGGCTTTTTGCCCTAAAACCTGAATTTGGGTGCATCTCTCTTTTCTGTCACTAGGTGGCATTGCTGCCTTTGACATTAGAATGACAAGATCACAGTGAGTTCAGGTTATGAATATGCATATTTTGTCAGCCAATCAGTGTAGCTACGTTGCATGCTGGGATGGTCTATTTAACTCCTGTTGTCAGAGGCCAGAGTTCAGAGTCTGAGAGTACCAGAGCAGCCTTTTTCACTAACTGGGGATGGTGAAGAAGTTGGGAAAGTCTCAGCGGAAGTCAAGCTAGGGACCCAGCAGGACAGCAGGGGTGACGCTTGCAGAAGAGTCCAGCAGTTGGGCTGAAGAGCCGAGAACGGGACCCAGCAGGTCAACGTGGGTGGCGCTCGGAATATACAGCAGTTGTCTGCGTGAAGTTCAAGGGACCCAGTGGCAGTGGGAGTCCAAAGAGTATTTTAAGAGACTGTGAGGTTAATTTCATGAAGCTGCAGCGGGAGGCTGCGAGATAGAGACAAGGTCTACACAATGGGGGTGTACAGATCTGTGTTGAAGTCAAAGTTACAAGTTCAGTTGCCATAGGAGACAGTGCTCTACAAATACAGTTGCTGCAATTCAGCTTAAAGGTCCTCTGAACTGTATTGCTGTTCATCTGTACTATCTTTGTGTCTTGGAGTCTGCCAAGTGCTTTTTCACCAGCCTAAGGGTGTCCAGGCCCTAACCCTTGCTCCCCAGTTCTTTAAGAGAAAATAAATCTTGTTTTTTCTGCATCATCAAAGTGTCTGGCACCCAACTTAATCTATATTACTCCACACCCACTATGCCTAGTGACCCACACTGTGAGAATGGATTTCAGCTCTCCCTGACCCTGAAGTTCACCATCAGCTGTTCAGAGGTCGGAGCCATGGCTACATATACATTTTCTTTACATAATGTCACCAGAGCAAGTGGAGTGTCACTATAATGGCATTGTACTACTGTGGCATGTACAATGGCTGGCTGCTCTGATATCACTGTATAGTTGAAGAAAGTGGAAAAATAGCGCTGGAATCAGGTTTATTTTACTAGTATTGTTATATTAAGGTATTACTGTTGGTGTAAATGATATGGTTACTGGGCAGGTGGCTTCTACACCCCAGAGGATCTCCACAGACTTCTTGGCTTGCAGTGTGATATAAAAAGAGTTGAAATAAAAATAAACTTTTTTTTTTACATAATTTCAACCGGGGCAACTGCAGCATCACTATAGTGGCATTGTATTACTGTGGTGGTGATCATGTACAATGGCTGGCTGTTCTGATATCACTGTATGTCAGTGCCACCAGATATCATCTCTGATCACCACCACAGCAGTACAGTCACCAGACCAGTGCTGTCAGTCAGTGTCCCTAATCACCGCTGCACCAGTCAGTGTCCCCAATCACCACCACCAACTCACAATGTCTGTTATCACTGCCACACCACTCACAGTGTTCCTGATCTTTGCCACCAGTGGTGAAATTTTAGGATGGGGGGGGCGCCAGATCCCACTCTTCCTTTTTTACCCCCCCACTTCTCATAAGCCCCACCCCTTATAGTGTCCACCCCTTGTGTCAGGAGTATACAGCCCAGCATCACCAGATAGGGTATACAGCATCACAGATAGGGTATACAGCATCACCAGATAGGGGTATACAGAGTCACCAGATAGCGGTATACACTTACAGAGCACCAGATAGGGGTATACAGAGTCACCATATAGCAGTATACAGAGCCCCAGATAGCAGTATACAGAGCCCCAGATAGCAGTAAACAGAGTCACCATATAGCAGTATACAGAGCCCCAGATAGCAGTATACAGAGCCCAAGATAGCAGTAAACAGAGTTGCCATATAGCAGTATACAGAGCCCACATATAGCAGTATACAGAGTCAACATATAGCAGTATACAGAGCCCTAGATAGCAGTACACAGAGCCACCATATAGCAGTATACAGAGACCCAGATAGCAGTATAGAGAGCCCCAGATAGCAGTATACAGAGTCTCCCTATAGCAGTATACAGAGCCCCAGATAGCAGTATACAGAGTCACCATATAGGGTATACAGTCACACAGATATGGGTATACAGAGCCACCATATAGCAGTATACAGAGCCCCAGATAGCAGTATACAGAGTCACCATATAGCAGTATACAAAGTCCCAGATTGCAGTATACAGAGTCACCATATAGGGTATACAGTCACGCAGATAGGGGTATACACAGCCACCATATCGCAGTATACAAAGCCCCAGATAGGGTATACAGTCACCAGATAGGGTATACAGAGCCACCATATAGCAGTATACAGAGTCACCATATCACAGTATACAGAGCCCCAGATAGGGTATACAGTCACTAGATAGGGTATACAAAGTCACCATACAGCAGTATACAGAGCTCCAGATAGGGGCTCGTGGCACTGACAGACCCCCCCCCGAAGTCGGGACAAGTCCCGCACTTACCCCATCTATTGGGCAGGCTGGCAGTGTGCAGAGCTTGGCTTGCAGAGAGCATGCTGGCATTGTGCAGAGCTCGGCTTGCGGATAGCATGCTGGAGTGGATGGTCAGCTGCGCGGGAGTCGGGACTGAAACCCGACGGAGTGCTGCGCCTGTGTGAGTAATCACGCACCCAGCACGTCCGCCACAGTCCCGCCCACAGTATCCAATGCTAGTCAGTCACTGGATCAGGGCAGCCAATCAGACTATGTGAGTGCGCCTGTTCAGCGCATATACATAGTCTTTTATGACTGACCAATTGGCTCACTACTTGCTGTCAGCAGACAGCAAGGAGCCGAGAAAAAAAAGTCAATATACCGGCGCCTCCTGTAGGGGATCGGGCTGACTTTTTTTTGTTTCTTGCCAGCGGTGGGGAGGCGGCTCCCAAACGCCTCTTATTGACCGGCCACCGCTGATTGTTACACTAGTCATATTGTTCCTAATCACTGCCACACCAGGCATATTGTTCCGGATTACTCTCACACCAGTTACAGTGTCCCTAATCACTGCCACAGCAGTCATATTGTCCTTAATCTCCACCACACCAGTCATATTGTCCCTGATCAATGTTATGCCAGATAAAGTGTCTCAATCACCGCCACACCAGTTGCAGCGCCACCACACCAGTATAAGCCAGCGACTGTGTCCCGGATTGTCACTACATTAGTCCCAGTGTCTCCTGAAAAATGTTCCTGATTGCTGCCACACTAGTTCCTAGTATCGCCAGACCAGTGCAGTCAGCAACAATATTTCTGATCAAAAAAAGAGAAGCAAGTTGGGACTGTAAATGAGGCAATGGTCATATAAGCCATATGCCTCCATCCCGGGTTAAATGATAAACAAAAGGGGGAAGTGGGACTTTAAATGAGGCACACGGGTTGTAAAAGCATTGATTTTTATTGAGACAATTTTCATCAATTAGTATTGTGAACAATTCATATGCATCCTTATACATACATTTTGGGCATCTCGCATCTATATTTAAAATAATACATATGAACTAGAAACAAATATATATTGCACAGAGTAATGAAAATTGGAAAATTGTATGATAATTAATACGGCATATGTCAGCTCGTATAGTAATTAGTACGGCATATGTTAGCTCTACGCGTTTCATGGAGGTTTGTACCCACTCATAAGGAGCATGCACGTTTTTGATAACTGTAATTAACCACTTCCACACTCCCTACAGTATATTTACTGTGGCAATGTGGACGTGTCCAGCGAATCGCCATAAATAGACGGTGATTTGCAGAGTGGCCACTAGGGGGTGCGCACGCCCGTGCTACTCCAGAGGAGTGTGCCCGCGGCTCGGGCGGACCCGTTGTCCGCTGGCGAGCCGCGATGAGCGGCCACAGCAAAAGAACGGGGAACCGCTGATGTAAACATGGCGGTTCCCGGCTCTGTCAGTGCGGGCATAGGAGATCTACTGATCCCTGTCACTGGGATCATTTAGATCTCTTATGCCCATGGTAGCCCTCACAGTTAGAACACACCTAGGGAACACAGTTAACCCCTAGATCTCCCCCTGCAGGTTAACCCCATCCCTGCCAATGACATTTATACAGTAATCAGTGGACATTTAAATTTCTGATCGCTGTATAAATGTCATTGGTCCCAAAAAAAGTGTAAAAAATGTCCGACATGTCCGCTGCAATATTGCAGTACCGCTAAAAATTACAGATCACTGCCATTACTAGTAAAAAAAAAAAAAAGGAAAACCCCAGAAATAAATTCTCATCACCTGTAAATGCTGCACCTTTTGCGCAAACCAATCAATAAACGCTGATTGCGATCTTTTTTACCAAAAATATGAGGAAGAATATAAATCGGCCAAAACCAATGAAAATACATTTCTTTTTATATATTTTTTTGGATTTGTATTTTAGCAAAAAGTAAGAAAAACTGTTTTTTTTTTTTTTTGCAAAATTGTCGCTCTTTTTTTGTTTATAGCGGCAATCAGAAATGACACAGAGGTGATCAAATACCACCAAAAGAAAGCTCTATTTGTGGGGAAAAAAAGCACACAAATTTCATTTGGGTACAACGTAGCACGACCGTGCAATTATCAGTTAAAGCGACTCAGTGCCGAATCACAAAAAGTGCTCTGGTCCTAACCTGGGAAATCCTTCCGGGGCTGAAGTGGTTAAAAAATGTATAGATATTATCGTAAAAAAAAAAAGGGGGGGGGAGGGGAGAGGGGAAAAAAGGGGAAGATGTAAAAAGTAAATATATTATTTACCATAATAGCTGCATAGAGAGGTATAGCAATGAGAACAGGACACACCCCGTGTGGGGGTATCCCCAACTGGGAGCTGAGATGGGGGCGTGGTCCACATGCCCCAACAGGGACCACATCCATAGAACAAACGTCCAAATCGAGGGATCAATGTGTGTGACCAGGGGAGCTGACCCATATGGGGAAGGCTTCTGTAAAAATAGGTGATAGTGTGGGTTAGAGATGTCCTTGTCCAATAGGACAGGAGGAAGCAAGAGGGTGAAAAAAGGAAAAACCAACAGTGAGACAAACGGGGAAGGGACCACCGAAAGGGTTGAAAATTAAAACACATCAAAACAAGGTGAGAAGAGAGAGATGCCTATACCTGTAGAGTCCACAGTGACTGGATGGAAATAGTGTGGTGAATGGAAGTAGAGTCCCAACCCGTGTGCCTCCATACGTAATTATGTGTAGCAAAAAAAGAGAAGCAAGTTGGGACTTTAAATGAGGCAATGGTCATACAAGCCATATGCCTCCACCCCGGGTTAAATGATAAACAAAAGGAAGAAGTGAGACTTTAAATGAGGCACACAGGTTGTAAAAGCATTGATTTTTATTGAGACAATTTTCATCAATTAGTATTGTGAACAATTCATATGCATCCTAAGAAATACATTTTGGGCATCTCACCTCTATATCTAAAATAATACATATGAACTAGAAAACGGAAAATTGTATACTTACCTGACGGTAATTTTCCTTTCCTAATGCAAAGCACAACAGCATATACGCATGGGCTGGCTCCGCCCCCACGCCCAGTTCCAGGCGGTGATAAATCTTGCGAGAAGTACACTTGCGTGCTTTGAGCATGGTAGGAATCACGGAGTCAGCGACACCCCCGTCCCTCAGCACCTGGGACTCAATAGCCAGGCCGTCAAAGCCAGCGAGCGTAAAGCAGGGTGCAAGATGGGCCCCTGAGACAGTAGATCGTCTGGCAGCGGGAGCCACCAGGGAACGTCCGCCACCATTCGCACCCCGTCGGCGTACCACGGACGCCGAGGCCAATCCGGAGCCACCAGGATTATTGGAATTCCCTCCATTTCTACCCTGCGTAGCAACCGCGGGAGAAGCTTGATCGGAGGGAAGGCGTACAGAAGATGATACCCGCCCCAAGGGGCCACGAGAGCGTCCGTGGCTACCACCAACGGATCTCTCGTCCTGCACACAAAGGTCTTCACTTTGTGATTGAACCAAGACGCCATGAGATCCCCTTGTGGCAAATCTGGCTGAACACCTCTGGATGGAGAGACCACTCTCCCTGATCCAGCTTCTGGTGACTTAGAAAGTCCGCCTGCCAGTTTTCCACGCCTGGGATGTAAATGGCAGAGATTGTCGGAACGTGAAGTTCCACCCAACGCAGGATCAGAGCTGCTTCCGCCGCCGCTGCTGAACTTGTTCCGCCCTGATGGTTCACATATGCCACTACTGTGGCATTGTCCGACTGAACCCGAATCGGGCGACCTCGCAACCTCACCGTCCAGTGAGATAGGCATAGCCTGATCGCCCTTAGCTCCAGCACATTGATAGGGATATGTGCTTCCTGCGCAGACCAACGGCCCTGGGCAGACAGTTGCCCCAGGGCCCCACCCCAGCCCGACAGGCTGGCGTCCATCATGATTATCACCCAGTCAAGGGGCAGGAACGACTTCAGTGCCGGGTCCCGAAGCCACCAGGTCAGAGAGCCCCTGGTCTGAGGGTTCAAGTGGATCAGGAGATCCAAGGACCGTGGAGACCTGTCCCACTGAGACAGAATCGCTCTCTGAAGAAGGCGAGTGCGGCTCTGGGAGTAAGGTACCGCCTTGAAGGTTGAGACCATGAGTCCCAGCACCCGCATACAGAACCGTAATGACGACTGCCGGTGTGACAGGGAGGTTCGCACCGCCGTCTGCAGCGTCAGCAACTTGGCCAGAGGTAGGAACACCTTCACCTGCTCTGTGTCCAGAATCAGACCCAGGTACTCCAGGCGACGGGATGGAGACACCATCGACTTTTGCAGGTTGATCAACCAGCCGAAGTCCTGCAACGAAGCCATGGTGATCCTCACATTCTTCTCCAGAGCCGAGGCGGACTCCGCTCCCAGGAGCAGGTCATCGAGGTAAGCTACCACCGCAATGCCTCTCTGCCACAGTAAAGCCAGTACTGGGGCCACCAGCTTGATGAAAACCCGAGGAGCTGAAGCCAGACTGAAAGGGTGTGCCACGAATTGGTAATGGAGGTCCTCCACTGCAAAGCGCAGAAAACACTGATGCCATGGACAAAGGGAACATGGAGATACGCGTCTCTGATATCCAGAGATGCCAGAAATTCCCCTTTATGGAGGGCGGCCACAACCGAACAAATTGATTCCATCCGGAATTTTTGCGCTTTGACATATTGGTTCAGGGCCTTCAGGTTCAGAACTGGCCGGACCCCCCCCCCCCTCCTTTTTTGGAGACCACAAACAGGTTTGAGTAAAAACCTCGAAACCTCTCCACTGGAGGTACGGGCACGATCACCCCCTGGTCTGAGAGTGTTTGAACAGCCCCGAAGAGGGCCTCCCGGCACCTCTGCGGGAGTCTCAAGTTCGATGGGAAGAACCTGTCTGGGGGTAGAGTGCTGAACTCTATCCTGTACCCGGTGGACACCACTTCCTGAACCCACCGGTCGGAAATGCGAGCAGTCCACCGGTCTGCAAACCCCAGAAGACGTCCCCCCACCCGGACTTCGGCAACCCATCAGGCAGAGGAGGGCTTGTTCTCTGCCTTTTCAGCTTTGAGCTGCCACTGCCGCTTACCGGGCCCTGCAGCGGCCTTGCCGGATCGGGTCCCTTTACCCGCTGTGCCGGAGGCACGAAAAAACCTCTTCTGACCCGAAGAAACAGACCCCTGTCTACGGCGAAACTCTCGCCTCCGGGGCTCTGGGAGGAAAGTGCTCTTTCCACCAGTGAAATCTTTAATGATCTCATCCAGTTGTGGACCGAAAAGACGGCCACCTTGAAAGGGGAGATCCGCAAGGCCTTTTTTGGACGCGTGGTCCCCTGACCATGAGCGTAACCAAAGGACTCGTCTGAGGATGAGGGCAAATACAGCCATTTTGGATAACATAGGGAGCAGATCCAGGGCTGCATCACAGAGGTACTTGATACCCTGAAACAAAAATTCAGCCCTCTGCGGCTCATCCATCAGGCGACCGCAGTCCAGATCATTCTGGAGCTCCGCCATGCGCTCAGATAAGTATTGCGCCGCCATGGCAGATGCCAGGGCTGGTCTCAGAGCTGAGCCTGCTAACAGAAAAAGAGCTTTTGACACCGCCTCTGTCCGCCTATCAGCCGGATCCTTAAAAGAGGGGGGCCCTTCCAGGGGAATGGTCGTCGCCTTATTCAGGCGAGCTATCGGGGGATCCACCGCCCACTTCTTGAGAAAGCTATCCTCAAATGGATGGCAAAGCATTTTGGCAGTGAGAAGGAATGCTGCAGATGCTGCCATTCACGATAGATCAGATGATCAAAGAACTGATCATAGGGGTAAGCCCTAGGGGCCCTAGGGGGCCAGGCAGACCCGCAAACATATGCAGACGTCTGCGACTCGCTGTCTTGGTCCAGTCACAGCGTAGTGCGAATCCCAGAGATAATGGCGGATACCAGCACTTTTTCGCACGCAGCCGCCACCCCTGGTCCTCCTCTCCATCCGAGGGGGCCAGTTCACCTTCAGAAAGCTCTACTGGGGTCCCTGTGACCCCCGAAGCTATCTCTGGTTCAGAGTCCTCCCCTGAGGAAAAGGGGGAGGAAGGCATTTTCTAGGGACCCCTGGAGCGAAGTTCGGCTCCATCCGGGGAAGAAATTTGCCAAAAACCGCCCTCAGTTGGTCCAAAAATGCCCCCTGCGCAGAATTCGCAGCTGCTGATTCCTCCTCAGCAGGCCCAGCGGGGTAGTCTGCCATCATTTACCCTGAATTGGAATGAAATGCAGTGAGAAAACTATTTGAGGCACCCCCACAATGCCACACACCACCGCTCCACAGAATGCCAGGAACACGCAGGAGGACTGCACCCGCCACCACCAGCACCCACAGGGGAGCCCAGCTATACTTGCTGTTTGCTGCCAGAAAAAAACTTCCCTGAGAACCGCCAGAAGAGCTGCACCGTCAGAAGCCACACCGTTCCAAAGAGAAAGTAAAAACGACTGCAGCACATTTTTACAGCATGCAGGGACTCCAATATGGCCGCCGAGGTCATGCACTAGAGGCCAAACACCTGCTGGGGAACGTGGCTACAGTAAAATGGCCGCTCTGAGCACTAGAGGGAAAGCTCTCTTAGAGAGAAATGTCCGCAGCTATGGCAAAATGGCGGCGGATCGCCGCATGGCGGCCCAAATCCCCAAAAAGCGGGGATAACGATCGGGTGCGGTGGGGGGGTGGGACCCCAGGTGAGAACAGGGGACCCCCACCAGTGGCTACATCCCAGAAAAAATGTTAGGACACCCGTCGCCCCCCCCCTGCGCCTGAAAAGGGGAGAGGGGGGCACTCACTCACCACTCCTGACGGGCATAGCGGGTAGCCACCCGGTCGCAGACCTTCCACCCCTGCCTGGGCGGGATGCTGCCGGTCAAATTGCCTCCGAACCGGACCGCAGTCCGGGACCTGGGCGCAAGTGGGTTACACCCCCAGGCCGCCCGCACGGAAAGGCACTATGCGGCGGAACCCCATACCACGGGACTGGCTCGCATCGGTCGGCCGGGCTGGGGAAAGTACAGGATCCTGTAATGACCCTCTATGCCCCGGTCGGCTTCTTGACCTTTTTGACCATTTGAGACTTCAAATGCTTGATAGAAGCAAAGAAAAAATTAAAAGCAAATAAAATAAGTTCCCAATCCAGAACGCAGGTCCCATAAGGGAGCCAGGTCAACTCCTTGCGACTAGGCATTTTAAAACTGTTGAGCTAAGCTGGGTAGGGGGTTTATGTGGGAAGAGAGGATGGCCCCGTGGGAGGGGCCAGCTTACTTTCTTTCCCTGCCTAGTTAACTCCTAATAGGACGAACATAAACCCACATGTCATGAAGAGCTGCGTCTGTCAGTGAACGTAGGAGAAAGGAAAATTACCGTCAGGCAAGTATACAATTTTCCTTTTTCCTGACACAAGCACGACAGCATATACGCATGGGACTTAGCAATCACCAAAAAGACAAGGGTGGGAAATGCTGCAGTGTTTAACTTGAGGATTAGCTTTATCCCACTGAATGCCTGATGTGACTTGTAGGTAAAGCTGTTGGGACCATTTTAAAATGGTCCTACATGTGTTAGATGCAGACTATGTCGCGGTTATCTTTTAATTTTGGAGGTACTCCCTTGAGTTCTGTCCATGGATGAACCATCTATCTAGTTAGCAGTTTCTGTACTCAAATGATGGATGTGTCCTAGCCATCTAGCCCCCTTTAACAACTTGATCCGCACAGTACAAATGTTTTACTGGACAGCTACTGTCCCCCACTTCTTATTCGTGCATACTAGTGATTAAAATATAAAGCCGTGGTGGCTTACATACATATATACCAAACCAAAATTTTCAGGTAAGTATGTGACATATACAAAAACAGTGATAAGTAATTAATGATTGGTGACAGTTAAAGTAAAAGTTATCAGATGATGCCGGTGATGATACACTTAATAAAATTATACAAATAATAGTCCATAAAAGTTCTGTCAGATGGGTGAATTTAACCACTTCAATACTATGCACTTAGAACCCTTTACTACCAGACCAATTTTCAGTTTTCAGTGCTGTTCCGCTTTAAATGACAATTGCGCGGACATGCGATGCTGTACCCAAACAAAGTTTTTATCATTTTGTTCCCACAAATAGAGCTTTCTTTTGGTGGTATTTGATCACCCCTGCGGTTTTTATTTTTTGCGCTACAAATAAGAAAATTTTGAAAAAATTTTGAAAAAATTTTGAAAAAAAAAAAAAATTCTCTATTTTTGTCACAAAACTTTGTAAATAAGTAAATTTTCTCCATCACTGATAGGGGCACTGGTGGGCACTGGTGGGCATATACATTAATAGGGGCTCATTCCCTGGTGGTCTAGGGTGGCATCTGAAGGTGGCACTGAGTGAAGGTGGACCTGAGCACTTAGTCACTTACCTGGTGGTCTAGGGGGGTCTCCCTGGTGGTCCAGATCGCTCCCTGGTGGTCCCTGGTCGGCTCCCTGGTGGTCCTGGGTGGGCACATCACTGGGCAGGCTCCCTGGTGGTCTAGGGTGGCGATCCGAGGGAGGGCTGTGCTGATAAATCATCAGCACAAACCCTCCCTGTCAGGGATGCAGCCGATCGGCTCTCCCCTCATCAGGTCTGCAGACCTGAGTACAGGAAAGCCGATAAACGGCTTTCCTGTATTACACTGTGACCAGCCGTGATTGGTCACGGCTGGTCACATGGTAAAGTGCTTCGGATCGAAGCACTTTACCGAGATCGGCATTGCGGGGAGTCAGACTGACCCCCCACACCAGCGATCGCCGCGATGCGCGCCCCCCCGGGCGCGCGGCGGCTTGTTATCCTGAGGACGTCATATGACGTCCAG
>BLSH010236468.1:128613-164887 GCA_018402905.1 Glandirana rugosa | reverse complement strand
CTTGTTGGTGTATGTCTGTGTGTGTAATGTTTATAACTTTTATTTACATGTCAACTTTATTAAATTACTACCCAAATGACACCTCAAAGGTTGGTGGATACGAGGTGCCTTATTGTATTAGAGTACTTATTTATAGTACCTTTTATATTGTAGATCGTATAGGGAACAGAGGTTCTTTTATCGGCGCCACCTCTGCTGTCGCCGCCCTACGCGTTACATCACGCCTCACGTGACTTCATCAATGGGGATGGCTAGAGAGGTGTGTGAGGTGTAGTATTTATAATGGATTTAATTACATATGCCATTTTCTAGAAGCCTGTGGATGGTTGGTTATCGCGGCTATTTTCTTGGAGACAAGGGATATGCTAGATGTTATATTTTCCATGATATTTATTCATGAGATTATGTTATTCCGTGGAGCATAGGTGGTTGGAAACTCCACAGTAAACCCATCATTAAATTATTTCAACTGTACATTTATTTTCAATATTTGTAATGTGTGTGTCTGTATGTGGTTGTTCATTGTGAAAATAATGGTTGAAACAAAGTTTCCTTTTTGCTGGGTTATATTTGTTTGGTTGCATTCTGTGCTGTTTTAATGTTAATGTTGAATCTTTTTGATGTCTTGATGTTGTTTCTATCTTGCTTCTTATTTTGTTAAGAGTGATTTGAAATTTTTGTAGTTTATGTTTTTTGAGGACGATGTTATTGGCAGGATCAAAATTATTATTTTATTGTTGATATCTGATATTTTTTGTCTGGAATCTGTCTTAGCATGATTGTGTGAGGAGGAAAAGAGAATTTTTTTGTATGTTATTTATATTTATGGTCGTGGCCCTCTGACCGAAGATAGATGTGGATCACATAAACACGCAACAAGACTTACAACATAAATAGACCTGAGGTATCGTGCACTGGAACCGACAAAGAGCATGGAGATTGAGGGTGCTTAAATACCCTCCGGGCTCCTCCCATACACCTAACACAATCACAATTAATTCACATAATACGAATTGTACTACACAGATAGCGCGGCACAAAATACCTTTACCACAATCATACCTAAATAGGCTTGGATAACTATTGAAGTGCCAGCAGTTGTCTACACTCATCAAACATTTTGTCCACAATTAGAAGGAAAACCTGTTTATCAAGTGGCAGTGTAGAGGTACTCCCTCATTCCTTTAAACTACTGTCCCCCACTGTTGTGGTTAGGCCTGAAGAGCCCCTTGTTTGACCCTTTATAGAAGGGCCCCTTCTATGTATCAGTTCGACCTCTAACCCATTTCCAATCTTGTGGTAATTCACTTTGTTTGGATAGGCTGGACAGATGATATCTTAATCCATCTGAAAAAGACGCTGACCACCGTGTAGTGCTGGTGAGGAGACAAGAGCCCCCTCTGCCTGAAAATGGTAGCAACAAGGTCGATTACGCTTGACACTTGGATATCTGAGACCTTTCCTCTAGCCATACGGACTACTGCTTCTGAGTTACTGGCCACCCTGAGGAAATCTTTTCCAGATGAAATGGAGAGTAAGACAACATGTCCCTCATTATTTGGAAGACCCAAGGGAAGGGTCTGCCCAGGTCTCGGATTGGTTACCAAGATATGCCAAGGTTACTGTGTGCCAAAGAGTGAGGACACGTTTGAGCCTACCTACTGCTTAATTCCCCGCCTAGTACTTGCAACTGATTTGATCGTTCCATCGGGGAACAGAGGATTCCATCCTTAATTCTGCAAGGTCTTCTATGTTCTAGTATACCTGAAGTTTGGAGTATGTCCGTGTCCTGAACAGGGTTTAACCCTAAAAGTGAGGTCTCCAGATGAGTCTTTTACTTCTTGATCTTCAGCATCTAGGAATACCTCGTGTAAGTTTGGATGATACAGTTGACTACGCTGTGTAAGGTTTTAGACTTCAGGAAGGTGACTAGGAGGATCCTGACTCCGCACTGTACCTGAGGATATCCTGGCCTGCAGGCCACTATTATCCTTCTCACTACTGGATGAATGTGGACCCTGATAAGGAGCCTGGAGACCGAGATGGATATACCCATTTGCTGATCGGCAGCCCCCGTTGGGTGTTGGTGGTTCTACTGCTTCCACCTCGGGGAAGCCATCGCGGTTAATTTCAGGTTGATATCCTGATAGCCTTCTTTGCTGTAGTGAACAACTTGGACTGCCTTTTGGTTTCGACCTCCAACGGCTTGTATCTTATGGTGTTTGACTGGAAGTTTCTAGGAAACCAAACCCCAAAGGGAGATGCCTGACAACAGTTGACTCGTTTGCCTCCCTTCTTGACAGTGAAGATAGGCTCTTGCTGTTCTGCTATTGTTTCACGCATAGCTGAAGCTCCCTTTGTTGCGATTTCAGAGCGATTTCCACTTACAAACCATTGCCACTCTGATCTTGTTCTTCCTTGGCATGGCTACCCAACAAGTAACTAGATTGGTATGCCAGGTAGCTGTACAGCTGAAAGACCTGACTGGCTTGGCCACCATCCAGGCCTCCCTCGTGGAGTCACTTGCTCCTGGTGCGGGAAGCAAGGCTTTCCATGTTATAGAACCTGCTAGTTCTATATCTTCCAGTGAGACCCCTAATCCTCTGGATTACTATACACTTCCTCTCTGGCCTCCTGAGACCAAGGGATGGTGAAAGTTAAGTGCACGTGAGGTGTGCTAACATGTCCACCATATGCACACTGTTCCTGTGATGCTTTTTTTTTTGTTTCTTGATATGCTGTACAGTGTCTTGCAATAAAGGATGCTGGATCCTAGGTTGGCACGCGGTCCTTCCCTCTTTCCCTTAGACCGAGGGATGCCACAGCTTGGAATGAGCTATTAACGAACAAGATATCTAACATGGTTGTCCTCCCAAAGGGTAAGACTGCCGTAATCTTCTCCTGTTAATGACTCCTTCCAGTTTGAACATTGCCTGGTAAGTTTTTTTTTGTAAGGCCTGAAGAGAGTGTTGAGGCAGCCAGCTTTGCCGGAACAAGAACACCTGTAGCCCTTTGTTTTGCAACACAGCCACTACTGGACATAAGGTCCTGAAACTGCCTTGAATATGTGGCAAGGCTTACCTTTATCTAATGAACTCGCACTGACATTCTCACACAGCCCAGCGAAGGTACTTTGCAGGAACATGGATGTACCGAAGTGTGTATTTCCCCCTCTGCTGGGTCTCATGCCAACCTGCCATGTCACCTGATGGCTTGACTACTTGTCATGGTTCTATCTGATGAACTTGGGACTTCATCCTTCTTTATGCTTAAAGTCAAAAACCCTGCTTTTGGTTAAGAATATTGGAGAGCAGACTCCTTGACATGTTCTTCGTAAACAGGTGGTCTACCGATGAACCAGATGTGGTGCTAATTGACTCCAGCATTGTTTGCTCTAGGGAGTCCTAGAGGGAATGAAATGTGTTGGCGGGGAGGAACGTCCATGCCAATGGCCTCATACCTGCACAGGACCCCCAATGTTAATTTAGGTAAGGCCCTGGATCCTGTTCCATAATGTAGGGACACAGCTAGAGTTGAGCGGACAACTTGATGTTCAAGTACGTCGAGTTCGGCAGAATCTCGTGAAACCGTTCGGGTTCGGTACCGAACTCGATCCGAACTTGACCCCGGACACCGAGCCCCATTGAAGTCAATGTTGACCCAAACTTTTGGGCAAAAAAATGGCTGTAAAAAAGTCATGGAAAGGGCTAGAAGGCTGCAAAAGGAAGCAAAATGGGGGTAAGAGTAGGATAAGTGCCCTGTAAACACACGTGGATAGGGAAATAACTTAAAATCAACTAAAAAAAATAAAAATGGGAGGAGGAGGTGGATGTGGAGTAGGAGCCTAGAGGTTGACTAGGCCATGACCGTGGCAGTGTAGGCGGAAGTGGCTGTGGTGGAGGAAGAGGAGGAGGAGGAGTTAGCCAACACTGTTCTTTGTTTGTTTTGAATTTTTTCAGAATTGGGGTAGCCCCCAAAATATTGAGACATATTCAAATAAAAAAAAAAAAGGATACCAATGACTGTGTGAGGCCGGTCTAAATGTCTATTCTGCACAAGGTACAGACAAGTCTTGTGGGATCCATGCCTGGTTAATTTTAATAAAGGTTAGCTTGTCCACATTGGCTGTGGACAGGCGGCTGCGCTTGTCTGTGATAACGCCCCCTGCCGTGCTAAACACACGTTCAGACAATACACTAGCTGCAGGGCAGGCCAGCACCTCCAAGGCATAAAGGGCAAGCTCAGGCCATGTGGCCAATTTGGAGAAGTTGAATGGGGCAGACCCATCAGTCAGTACATGTAGGCGTGTGCACACATACTGTTCCACCATGTTGCTGAAATGCTGCCTCCTACTAAGACGTTGCCTATCATCTGGCTGTGCTGTTTGTGGTGGCGTGCTGCTGACAAAGCTTTTCCACATTTCGGCCATGCTAACCCTGCCTTCTGAGGTGCTGGCGGTGCCACAGCTGCGTTGGTGACCTCTTCCTCCTCCTCTGCCTTCGCCTTGTGGTTCCACTGAGCCCCCGGTGTCATTTGGGAATGCCCTCAGCAGCGCGTCTACCAGAGTGCGCTTGTAGTCGCGCATCTTCCGATCACGTGAGGGAATTAAGGACGGCACCTTGTCCTTGTAACGGGAATCCAACAGGGTGGCCACCCAGTAATCAGCACAAGTTAAAATGTGGGCAACTCGGCTGTCGTTGAGCAGGCACTGCAGCATGTAGTCGCTCATGTGTGCCAGGCTGCCCAGAGGCAAAGACAAGCTGTCCTCTGTGGGAGGTGTGTCATCTGTGTCCTCCGTATCCCCCCAGCCACGCTCCAGTGATGCCCACGAGCTGCGTTGGGTGCCACCCTGCTGTGAACACGGTTCCTCCTCCTCCTCATCATCATC
Organism: Glandirana rugosa; assembly: GCA_018402905.1. NCBI lineage: Eukaryota > Metazoa > Chordata > Amphibia > Anura > Ranidae > Glandirana > Glandirana rugosa. The sequence continues at coordinate 159,999 of BLSH010236468.1, read as the reverse complement.
ATCCTCGTCCTCCCCGTCCTCCAGAACTGTGGCCTGGCTTGAAAATTTTTTAACTGGCCTATGCTGGTGCAGGAACCCACCCTCTGAGCCACTTGTGAATGATTGACCTGATAACCGTGTAAATGACCCCTCTTCCTCCTCCTCCTGTGCCACATCCTCTTCCATCATCGCCCAAAGTGTTTTTTCAAGGAGACATAGAAGTGGAATAGTAACGCTGAGAAGAGCGTCATCGGCACTGGCCATGTTGGTGGAGTACTCTAAACACCGCAATATGGTACACAGGTCTCGCATGGAGGCCCACTAGTTGGTGGTGAAGTGGTGCTGTTCCGCAGAGTGACTGACCCGTGCGTGCTGCAGCTGAAACTCCCCTATTGCCTGCTGCTGCTCACACAGTCTCTCCAGCATGTGCAAGGTGGAGTTCCACCTTGTGGGCACGTCGCATAGGAGGCAGTGAGCGGGAAGGCCGAAGTTCCGCTGCAGCGCAGACAGGTGAGCAACAGCAGGGTGAGAGCTCCGAAATCGCGCACAGATGGCCCACACTTTCTGCAGCAGCTCTGACATATCCAGGTAGTTTTTTAGAAATTTCTGCACCACCAAATTCAGCACATGCGCCAGGCAAGGGATGTGCGTCAAACCGGCTAGGCCCAGAGCTGCTACGAGATTTCACCCATTATGGCACACCACCAGGCTGGGCTTGAGGCTCAGTGGCAACAACCACTCATCGGTTTGTTGTTCAACACCCGTCCACAGCTCCTGCGCAGTGTGGGGTTTATCCCACAAACATATCAGTTTTAAAACAGCCTGCTGTCGTTTACCCCTGGATGTGCTGAAGTTGGTGGTGAAAGTGTGTCGCTGAGCGGATGAGGAGGTGGTAGAGGAGGAGGAGGAGGAGGAGGAGGAGGAGGAGGAGGAGGAGGAAGCGCAGTAGGAGGAGGAGGCAACAGGAGGCAAAGAGAAATGCCCTGCAATCCTGGGTGGCGGAAGGACATGCGCCAAACGGCTAGCCGCCTCAGGCCCACCCGCCACTACATTTGCCCAGTGTGCAGTTAGCGAGATATAGCGTCCCTGCCCGTGCTTACTGGTCCACATATCAGTGGTTATGTGGACCTTGCCACAGATGGCGTTGCACAGTGCACACTTGATCTCGTCCCCGACTTGTTTGCGCAGGGAAGGGATGGCTCGCCTGGAAAAGTAGTGGCGGCTGGGAACCACGTACTGTGGGACAGCCACCGCCATCAGGTTTTTTAAACTGTCCGTGTCCACCAGACAGAATGACAGCATTTCAAAGGCCAGGAATTTTAAAATGCTGGCATTCAGGGCCAGGGATCGCGGGTGGGTAGGGGGTACTTCCTCTTTCTCTCCAGTGTTTGGGAGATGGAGAGCTGTAAGCTTCCATGGGACCGTGTGGAAATGCTTGGGGACGGTGGCGGACATGGTGGCGTTGCTGTCACATTGTCTGTTTGCTGGGTGACAGGTGACACTGGCACTGTAGAGGTGGAGGAAGAGGCTGAGGCAGCAGCAGAAGAGGAAGCAGGAGGAGGCCGAGACCTTTCTTGGATTTTGAGGTACTGATTCCACTGCAGCAAGTGCTTTGCATTTAGATGCCTGGTCATGGAGGTTGTGCTCAGGTTTAGAACATTTGTGCCTCACTTCAGCCTCTCATTGCACCTTGTGCAAACCCCTTGTGTCTTGTAGTCAGCACATTGTCTGAAGAACTGCCACGCCGGGGAATGCCTTTGAGCTGCCTTTGGTGTGCTAGGTCCCTGGGTGTGGTGGGTAGTAGCAGGCCTACTGTCTAGGGGACGCTCGCTCCGCTTTTGCAACCTGCTTCCTCTTTTGCTGTGCTGGTGCGTCTGTGAGACCACCACCTCTTCCTCCAAACTGCACACGTCACTTTCATGACCTTCATTCCATGTGGGGTCTAGGACCTCATCATCCTCCACATCATCTTCCACCCACCCTTCACCACTGCCCTCCTTGTCAGTCTGCACACTGAGGAAAGCCACAGCAGATGGCACCTGTATTTCGTCATCATCATCACAGACATGCTGCCGTGGTGTTTCCATGTCCTCATCCTGAACCAGAAGTGGTTGGGTATCAGTGCACTCAATGTGTTCCACTTCTGGGCCAGGGCTATGTGGATGGCCCACGGAAAGCACAGCAGCAGAGTCATCAAAAAGCATAAGAGGCTGCTGCATGACTTGGGGCTCAGACTGCTTGGCTGATTTACAAGGGGCTGAGGTGAAAGACCATGGGGTTCAGGTGCCAACTCTGAGCTTTCATCAAGGGACCGGGTGGGAGACAATGTGAAGGAACTGGAGGCTTTGTCAGCCACCCAATCTACTATCGCCTGCACTTGTTCTGGCCTCACCATTCGTTGAGCGGCATTCGGGCCTACCATATAACGTTGTAGGTTCTGTCGGCTACCTGAGGAAGGTGTTTCACTGCTGGCACAGATCAACCACGTCCTCTCCTTGCAACAGGAGCTTCAGCAACACCACCAACACCAGCAGCACCAGCAGCACCACGACCACCACCACGTCCCTTATTTGATGCTCTCCTCATTTTGGACACAAATGTACTATGTAGCACTATTTATTAATACAAAAAAAAAAAAATATTAAATTATTATTCTTATTTTTTTTTAACAAAAGAAAATTGTAGATGCACTTTTTATTTTTGTGTGAGAAATGCACTGCTCACACCAGCAGCAGGAACCTCTCCCTACACCAGTATGAAATGATTTTAGAATGATAATCTGTCTTTCACAGCACTGACAGAAACCTGTCCCTACTGCAGTATAAGATGATTTTAGAACAATAAACTCTCCCTCAAAGCACCAACAGGAACAAGGCCCTAATGCAGTAGTGGTTGTTTTTAGAACGATAAACTCTCCCTCAGAGCACCAACCGGAACCTGGGCCTATTGCAGTAGTAATTGTTTTTAGAATGATAAACTCTCACTCAGAGCACCAACTGGAACCTGGGCCTATTGCAGTAGTAGTTGTTTTTAGAACGATAAACTGTCCCTCAAAGCACCAACAGGAACAAGGCCCTAATGCAGTAGTAGTGGTTTTTAGAATGATAAACTGTCCCTCAGAGCACAAACAGGAACTTGGCCCTATTGCAATAGTAGTTGTTTTTAGAACGATAAACTGTCCTTCAGAGCACAAACAGGAACTTGGCCCTAATGCAGTTGTAGTTGTTTTTAGAACGATAAACTCTCCCTCAGAGCACCAACCGGAACCTGGCCCTATTGCAGTAGTAGTTGTTTTTAGAACGATAAACTGTCCCTCAGAGCACAAACAGGAACTTGGCCCTAATGCAGATGTAGTTGTTTTTAGAACGATAAAATCTCCCTCAAAGCACCAACAGGAACCTGGCCCTAATGCAGTAGTAGTTGTTTTTAGAACAATAAACTGTCCCTCAAAGCACCAACCGGAACCTGGCCCTATTGCAGTAGTAGTTGTTTTTAGAACAATAAACTCTCCCTCAGAGCACCAACAGGAACCTGGCCCTAATGCAGTAGTAGTTGTTTTTAGAATGATAAACTGCCCCTCAAAGCACCAACAGGAACAAGGACCTAATGCAGTTGTAGTTGTTTTTAGAACGATAATCTCTCCCTCAAAGCACCAACAGGAACAAGGCCCTATTGCAGTAGTAGTTGTTTTTAGAACGATAAACTGTCCCTCAAAGCACCAACAGGAACAAGGCCCTAATGCAGTAGTAGTGGTTTTTAGAATGATAAACTGTCCCTCAGAGCACAAACAGGAACCTGGCCCTAATGCAGTTGTAGTTGTTTTTAGAACGATAAACTCTCGAACAAAGCACCAACAGGAACCTGGCCCTAATGCAGTAGTAGTTGTTTTTAGAACAATAAACTCTCCCTCAGAGCACCAACTAGAACCTGGCCCTATTGCAGTAGTAGTTGTTTTTAGAACGATAAACTGTCCCTCAGAGCACAAACAGGAACCTGGCCCTAATGCAGTTGTAGTTGTTTTTAGAACGATAAACTGTCCCTCAGAGCACCAACCGGAACCTGGCCCTATTGCAATAGTAGTTGTTTTTAGAACGATAAAGTGTCCCTCAGAGCAACAACAGGAACCTAGCTCTAATGCAGTAGTAGTTGTTTTTAGAACGATAAACTGTCCCTCAGAGCACCAACAGGAACCTGGCCCTAATGCAGTAGTAGTTGTTTTTAGAACAATAAACTCTCCCTCAGAGCACCAACTAGAACCTGGCCCTATTGCAGTAGTAGTTGTTTTTAGAACGATAAACTGTCCCTCAGAGCACAAACAGGAACCTGGCCCTAATGCAGTTGTATTTTTTTTTTTTAGAACGATAAACTGTCGCTCAGAGCACAAACAGGAACCTGGCCCTAATGCAGTTGTAGTTGTTTTTAGAACGATAAACTGTCCCTCAGAGCACCAACCGGAACCTGGCCCTATTGCAATAGTAGTTGTTTTTAGAACGATAAACTGTCCCTCAAAGCACCAACAGGAACAAAGCCCTAATGCAGTTGTAGTTGTTTTTAGAACGATAATCTCTCCCTCAAAGCACCAACAGGAACAAGGCCCTATTGCAGTAGTAGTTTTTAGAATGATAAACTGTCCCTCAAAGCACCAACAGGAACAAGGCCCTAATGCAGTAGTAATTGCTTTTAGAACAATAAACTGTCCCTCAAAGCACCAACCGGAACCTGGCCCTATTGCAGTAGTAGTTGTTTTTAGAACAATAAACTTTGCCTCAGAGCACCAACCAGAACTTGGCCCTAATGCAGTTGTAGTTGTTTTTAGAACGATAAACTGTCCCTCAGAGCGCCAACAGGAACCTGGCCTTATTGCAGTAGTAGTTGTTTTTAGAACGATAAACTGTCCCTCAGAGCACAAACAGGAACCTGGCCCTATTGCAGTTGTAGTTGTTTTTAGAACGATAAACTGTCCCTCAAAGCACAAACTTGAACCTGGCCCTAATGCAGTTGTAGTTGTTTTTAGAACGATAAACTGTCCCTCAGAGCAACCACAGGAATGTTTCCCTAATGCACTATAAGATGATTCTGAATGCTAATGTGTCCCTCACAGGACCGCAATGAAGGTCTCCCTAATGCAGTCTGAGATGGTTGTGAACGCTAATCTTTCCCTCACAGCAGCGGCATGAAGCTCTCCCTACTCTAGTCTGAGACGATCTGACACACGGCGCTACATGACTCCAGCCTCATATAGAGGCTGGGTCACATGATGCACTGGCCAATCACAGCCTTGCCATTAGTAGGCATGGCTGTGATGGCTTCTATGGGCAAAACTAGTGAAAAGCTTGTTGATTAGCTGCCCAGCAGCTATAGAAAAGGCGGCAAAAATACCCGAATACCGAACCCGATCCCAAACTTTTTTTTTAATGTCCGGGATCGGGTTCGGGGCACGGACACCCCAAAGTCCGGTACGATCCCGAATTTTACAGTCCGGGTTCGCTCAACTCTAGATGCAGCCCACTTCTCTACCTGAAGTGGACTGTTTGAGATTCACAACCAGAACCTCGGTGCTGGTAGACAGAAGTGCTACTCCTGTGCGCCCCATGCTGTCATTCCCAAATTTACATATAATTCTGTTGACCGCCCCCTACTGGGTTACCATGGTCGAATAGACTCTGTTGCTCCCTGAAAGGAGAGAACTCGGTTTAGCATCAGATAATGATTATGGTTCCTTACATTATCCTCAATGTTTATCCCAGGATTAACCTGTCACTCCGTCTTTGTTACTTTGCTTATCCTCTGGTCATTGCGATTCACCATTTTAGGGAGGTATCTGTCATCTTGTGGGATAACTCATCCGGGTTAACTGACCTGCCCAGACTAGCAGCTCAACGGTATACCATTCTGCCTCCACTGTGGCTGAATTGCCTCAATGGCCACCTTATTTTGCTCTTGGGACCCAGGCTACTGAAATGATTTTAACAGCCGACTGCCACGCGCTACTCAATAGTGGTATAAGTCTTCCTCATTCACATCCGTTCACTGTTCCAGAGCCCCTGCAAAGGATATTGATTCTATAGGCAGACGTCACCCCTGGTTCTTCTGGTGGAAACTCCTAGACCGACCTTAGCAACTTTGGTTGTTAGATTGGCTTAGCACCTGAGGTTTAGTGAACAGAGATCCAACAGTGTTACCTCCGCTTTATGAGGCTTACCTCACTGGCTAGTCTGATCAAGACTCCTTAGCCAACTGTTTTGAGGTAGAGGTCCCCTTTAAGCACACCTACCTCTGGACCATTGTAGACTTTAGATCCTCGCAGTCTCTGCCCCATTTTCTCCCGCCTCTGGCCTGCAACTTGGCATCGCATCTTGGCGGCCGCACACCCACCACAATCCCAATATCGCTATGATGATTTGCAGTGAGTTTCTACTTTGTCTGCCTCTCCTGGCAGTTAACTCCATAGCAACTCCTTTAGGGCTAAAGAGGGCCTGTCTCCGTTGAAGGATCAGGTTGCTTTTCCCCCTCTTGACAGTGGTGCTGGTGTTGAGGGCTGGGGAGCTTTGCAACCCATATGCCCATATTGTGCACTCTTTTTTTTTTTTTCAGATGTACTTACCTGCCCTCACCTTAGTGAACATGGCTGGTCTCTATGTAAGCTGATCGTTTCTGGCTCACCCCTGAGCTAAAATACTAGCAGTATAATCTCTGTAAGTATTGTTCATTCTAGCAGTAAACTACTACAAGTAACTTAATGGCATATCCACCTGCGGTGTATCCTACAACTCCTGGCATCTCCAGGCAGTCTCACATCCAGTCATTAACCAGGCCCAACCCTGCTTAGTCTCACAGATCAAATGCGATCTGGTGTGTTCAGGGTGATGCGATTGTAGGCCCCAAAGTAGCCCCAGACCACACACTCCCCTGCAGCCCTTTGCAGAGTCAGAACACCATTCACCCCTATGGAGGATATCGTCTGCCCCCGGCACCAAGGTCCCAGAGCCCGCAGCCAGCTAGTCGCAGCACCCCAAGAGTCTCCGACTACCAGCAGCAAACAGATCCCCCTGAAATTGTAGGTGAGGTGTAAAGGCATTTCTGGCCAAAGTGACATGATTTGATGCTAACAATCACAGGATCTGTGCAACTAACATGTAAGCAATAGCCGTCAGTACATATGTCAGTTATTGGTTCTGCTGCATCATTTATAAGTCACATGGAAAGCAGTAAGGGTTAACAGACCCCATACAATTGGCACTAGTAGGCTACCTACCTTAGACAATGTACTGTAGAGGATATTATCACAACCAAGCATTAGATCATAAACACATTGCATTGAGCCTGCTGGGACAAGCCTTGCTCAGTTCATGGAAAAGGTTCAGCTCAGCACAGCACAGCAACACCTGTTATCAGCCTAATCATTAGCAGTCCTGCAGACACAACCAAAGCCTGAACTGACACCATGGAAAAACAGCAGTCTTCACCTTGTGATCTCTGCTTATTGGTGCAGGTTAATCGCATATACCTGCAGACTTCTAATCACATAACTAGCTGCATACTATAGATTTGTGCACCATGTGGTGCCTTACCAACTCCATGCTTTATGGCCGTCAGGAAGTCCACTGAAAGTCCATCCATGGAGACATCATGAGGGAGCAATCCTAAAGCCCCGTACACACGGTTCGATGATCGCACGTACGACCGTGTCAAATCGTATGTTGGCTGTTGTATGCAGCATACTGACTGCACTACACGATCGTATGGCCGGGGAAAGAACGTTCAGGTGCATGTAATTAGCATCCAGCCATTCCTGACTTGGAGCATGCGTGTTTTGCACAATACAACTTTGTTGTACCAACTGCTCTGTACACATGATACAACGGTCGTATGAGAGCTTGTTGGTATGACCAAGTTTTCTAGTCTGCTCGTACAACTCCCTCGTATGTTCGACTGTTCAAATTGCGCATACGAACGATCGATATCGCATACAACGGTCGTGAGTATGACCTGTTGTATGCGATTGTCGAACCGTGTGTACGGGGCTTTAGAGACCAGCCGCCTGCCACCCCCAATCCCTGGAACATGGGGGGGCTTCCCCCATCTAGGAAGATTTACCCCCTGTACAGTGGGAAGGGTCGCTAGCAGGAGAGGCTGAACCTGCACGGTTGGCCAGATGAATCTGGCAAGGTGAGGGAAAAAAAAAATTCTGCCTTTTGCCATCAGTATAACCAGATGAGCAGTGAGGAAAAAAGGAGAATGCTGCCTGGTGGGAGGTGTTTGATTTTATAGTGTAACCGGTTCTTGGAACTGGGCGTGGGGGCGGAGCCAGCCCATGCGTATATGCTGTCGTGCTTGTGTCAGGAAAGAATTGTTGCTCTACGTAAAGATGGCCTAAGCTATAAGAAGATTGCCAATACCCTGAAAATAAGCTGCAGCACGGTGGCCAAGACCATACAGCGAGTTGACAGGACAGGTTCCACGTGCTCAGCGTCATATGCAGAGGTTGTCTTAGGGAAATAGACGTATGAGTGCTACCAGCATTGCTACAGGGATTGAAGGGATGAGGGGTCAGCCTGTCAGTGCTCAGACCATACACTGCATCAAATTGGTCTGCATGGCTGTCGTCCCAGAAGGAAGCCTCTTCTAAAGAGGATGCACAAGAAAGCCCACAAACAGTTTGCTGAAGCCAAGCAGACTAAGGACATGGATTACAGGAACCATGTCCTGTGGTCTGATGAGACCAAGATAAACGTATTTGGTTCAGATGGTGTCAAGAATGTGTGGCAGCAACCAGGTGAGGAGTACAAAGACAAGTGTGTCTTGCCTACAGTCAAGCATGGTGGTTGGAGTGTCTGGGGCTTCATGAGTGCTGCCTGTACCGGGGAGCTACAGTTCATTGATGGAACCATGAATGTCAACATGTACTGTGACATACTGAAGCAGAGCATGATTTCCTTCCTTCTGAGACTGGGCCGCAGGGCAGTATTCCAACATAATAACGACCCCAAACACACCTCCACGCTGACCACTGCCTTGCTAAAGAAGCTGAGGGTAAAGGCGACAGACTGGATAAGCATATCTCCAGATCTAAACCCTATTGAGCATCTGTGGGGCATCCTCAAACGGAAGTTGAAGTAGTGCAAGGTCTCTAACATCCACCAGCTCCGTGATGTCGTCATGGAAGCATGGAAGAGAACTCCAGGGGCAACCTGTGAAGCTCTGGTGAACTCCTCGCCCAAGAGGGTTAAGGCAGTGCTGGAAAATAATGGTGGCCACACAAAATATTGACACTTTAGTCCCAATTTAGGCATTTTCACTTAGGGGGTACTCACTTTTGTTTAGATAAAGTTGGGGAAGTGGAAGGGGGAGTGGGCCGGGCACCTTGACAATGCTGCAAACCAAGGTGCACACACACACTCACCACAATAGAGGGTGGATCTCACCACTTTGGAACCAGATTCTGGAGGCAAAAAATATTTAAGGGAAAAAGTTCCCAAACTGAGGGGTTCTATAACTCAAAAGAGGCGTGGGAGAAACCGCAGTATAGTGTAAACTTAGCTTTATTACAAAAATTGAATCAATTGAAAAATACAGGACAACAGTGGGTGTGGAAATAGTAAAATTAAAATGACAACGTTGTCCATAAAATCACCACCCTACACTACCCAAATGACGGGAGACAGGCATAATTAATGACAGTGTGAATAAATAGGCTTGAAGATATTGTCTGAGAAACTTTCTTGTTACACGCCTGGAATGGCTGTCTGTAAACAATGGGGACCTCCAGACTATTTGCCCCTCTTTTGTTGCCAGTGGTTTAGACATTAATGCCTGTGTGTTGAGTGATTTTGAGGGGACAGCAAATTTACACTGTTATACAAGCTGTACACTCACTACTTTACATTGTAGCAAAGTGTAATTTCTTCAGTGCTGTCACATGAAAAGATAGAATAAAATATTTACAAACATGTGAGGGGTGTACTCACTTTTGTGAGATACTGTATATAACGCTTTGGAGGGTCTGGTGACTTCCTATTTTAGGGTAGTAGCAATTAAATGTAACATTTTAACTACAGATATGACATGATTTCATACACCAATATTAATAATATACATAACATTTCCACACTATAAACTAGAATTTGAATATGATAACCTATAACTCGCACATATATTCCTAACAATATTGATTGCCATTAGATAAACATATGATAGTATTAAGAACCCTTTTCCCGGCACTGTGTTATTTTGTAAGGAAGTCTATTATGTATGCAATTAACATAGATACATTGCAACATTCTGTTACCCTCTAAAGTGCTATATTTATACACACTTACTGACCACTTTATTAGGTACACCTTGCTAGTTCTGGGTTGGACCCCCTTTTTCCTTCATTCTTCATGGCATAGATTCAACAAGGTATTGGAAACATTCCTCAGAGATTTTGGTCCATATTGATATGAGAGCATCGCGTAGTTGCTGCAGATTTGTTGGCTGCACATCCATGATGCAAATCTCCCATTCTACCACATGCCAAAGGTGCTCTATTGGATGAAGATCTGGTGACTGTGGAGGCTATTGGAGTACAGTGAACTTACTGTCATGTCCAATAAAACAGTTTGAGATGATTTGAGCTTCATGACATGGTGCATTATCCTGATAGAATTAGCCTTCAGAAGATGGGTACACTGTAGTTATAAAGGGATGGACATGGTCAGCAATGATACACAGGTAGGCCATGGCCAAGATGCTCAACTGTTACTATAACTAGATGTTATTTGGTGGCTGGTTGTGCATGGCGAATGTCTGAGAAGATTTAAGGGGGTGTCCGAAAGATACACTGTTGGTAGATCCCATCAGTTTTTCTCCACTTCTCATCTTTATTTCTTATCTGTAACTGTATCTTCGGGCCGTAACACGGACATTGAGGCGGACTCTTGAAGTGCCACCATTCACCTTGCTCCCCCTTCTCCTTCTCACCTACGTGCATAGGAGTGGATCTATCTTGCACGTGTAACACTGATACACATGTGGATTTCCATTTTAGTCAAGTGACACATGTGCTATGACACCCGGTCTACTCTAGTGGGGGTTTTTGCTTTGTGCTCAATTGGTTACCCCTGTTTGAGCACTGAGCTCTCTTCCAACAGAAGAATTTTTGCTTTTAATCCTACCTCGATGCTCGTCCGTTGTAAAAAATCCCTGATGAAGGGCCTGCTGTTTTAAATCCGAAACATATGTTGGGTACCGAATACCATCTTCGGACAACGGCAAATTATCCACCAGCTTATTTATTAGATTCTGTTTTCAAGCATCTGTGGTGAAGTTCATGTCTGTTATTTATGTTTTTTTTATGATCTGGTTTATTTGTATCTACACTGCCTTGTGTGTGGATCATACATGTATACGAAGTCTCATCTCTCCTTTGACAAATAAAGTTAATTAAATTTTAAGTTGGTGTACCTATTTAAAGTCCCACAAAGGGGGTTCATCTTTTGGTACTCAACTAATACTATGGGGCCCAAAGTGTGGCAAAAAAATATCCACCACACCATTACACCACCACCACCAACCTTAACTGTTGATACAAGGCAGGATGGATCCATGCTTTCATGTTGTTTACGCCAAATTCTGACCCTACCATCTGAATGTCGCGGCTGAAATTGAGACTCATGAGACAAGGCAACGTTTTTCCAGACTTCTATTGTCCAATTTTGGTGAGCCTGTGCGAATTGTAGCCTTAGTTTTCTGTTCTTAGCTGACAGGAGTGGATCCCGATGTTGTCTTCTGCCGCTGTAGTCCATTTGCTTCAAGGTTCAATGTGCATTCAGAGATGGTATTCTGCATATCTTGGTTGTAACAAGTGGTTATTTGAGTTACTGTTGCCTTTTTATCATCTCAAACTCAGTCTGCCCATTCTCCTCTGACCTCTGACATCAACAAGGCATTTTCGTTCACACAACTGGATATTTTCTCTTTTTCGGACCATTCTCTGTAAACCCTAGAGATGGTTGTGCATGAAAATCCTAGTAGATCAGCAGTCTTTGAAATACCCAGATCAGCCTGTCTGGCACCAAAAACCAAGCCACGTTCAAAATCACTTAAATCCCCTTTCTTCCCCATTCTATTTATTTTCAATAGATTTTTATTGATGAAAATGTAATACCAATACATAACAGGTACAGTGCATAGATAAAAATCCAGACCTGAAAGGATCTGAACCATAGACAAACCTAGAGTCTTGCAAATGTTATACAAAGTGTGATGAAAGACAACCTGAACTAACCCAATCACCTCTGTGAACCAAAACCCTGGCCGGCGTCCAGGGGGACCGCAGGCAGCACAGCCCCAGCCCCCCGGGTCAGCACCCCAAATGGGAATTCTTCCCCATTCTAATGCTCAGTTTGAACTTTAACAAGACATCTAGATGCTTAAATACATTGAGTCACTGCCATGTGATTGGCTGATTAGCAATTTGCGTTTTCAAGCAATTGAACAGGTGCACCTAATAAAGTAGCCAGTGAGTGTATATGACCATGATAATTATAGTATTTCATCTGGTAGAAGAATTAATAATCCATTGGCTTGTAAGCAGACATAGATAATATGTATGAACACAGTACCATGAAAATCTTGACCTTTATGACTTGCAATATAGAGCTTATGAACTGACGTATAACTATTTGAGTTATTGCAATAGTTATAGCCAGTTCATTTTTGTGAGAGGGGTCTCGTCCTGTGTCTGTCTTTCTCAAAGCTGAGACAATGGTTGCTCACTGGACAACCAGGCTTGTTAATTTGTTGTGTCCACAAGTCTACCTGAAAACACATGCAAAATGTCTTCACATTTCACCTTTATGGTACCTGGAGATCCTTATAAATATCGGTCTGTTTGTCTTTGGTCCCAGGTGCTGTGAGTATACCAGAAGCCCATTGTTCATATAATTAGTTCTGTAGGCAGGCTTGTTAATCTAACACCCCCTGCAGTTTGTTCTGCTTGTGCTGGTTAAATGTTAATAGGACTATGTCTCTGGCCTAGTAAGAACATTTTAGAGCCCCCCCCTCCCAAAAAAAAAATGTTTCTTTTTTTTAAAAATAAAAATATGTATATTTCCTCCCATAACATTTCTGACACATTCTATCCAAAATAAGAAAAAAATGACTATCAACACTACTTTAACATAATACATTTGGTTTTGCATATGTTTTTTTACTTATGCCAGTGGTGCATTAACTCTCTTAAGTAAAAAATATGATGTAGATATTTTGGAAGCCTTATTTGGTTAGGGAGATTTAAAAAAAATAGTGTACCCCAAAAATGTGCATTATATTGAAGGATAGCAGTCCTGCATTAAATTGTCATCCTAGAAGAGAAAGTTTTAGAACAGCAGAACAATCATCCCTCTTCTTTTCTTCATAAGACAAGAGAGAGTATTCTGTATTTCACAGAAGTGAACCGGGAAAGAAATGACAAGGGACCAGTTGCTTTTCTAGGTCACCAGATAAATCATTTATTTTAGAACACCAGATATCCAATTCTGTTTCAATCCAGTGAATTGATGGGCCCCGTTGTTCTAGTAGGCCCATGGCAAATGCTTTTTCTGAATTGCATAGGATAATAGGGTAAACGAGGGCAATACTGAAGCAACATGTTTAAAATTAGCATTTACGAGTCACATGGATTATATAAGCAACATTGTTATATTCTCTTATAGTCCATTAAGAGTTCTTCATCATTTGTATATGTGCAAGCAGTGAGAGAGTGCTGTGACCCATCACGGTGGAAAAAGGAGTATATGTCATACAGAGTTCCCACGGATGAAGATCGAGGGGTTCCAGAAAGTCTATTCTGAATAGAACAAACTGGTTTTGCGGTTTTCTCTGTGATTGGTAACTTCATGGGGTTCTGTAATCTGAAGGCTTCAAAGAGTTTTGGGGGGATGAAGCTTCTGACCCCTTGTCCATGTTTAATGGGAGACCAGCAGTGATATGGTAAAGGTATGCACGCCCTGGTGGAAGGGGAGGGTAGTTGCAAGGGGAAAAGGTGGGGGGGGCATAGAATGGGCATTAACTAGTGGGGGGGGAGATGTCCAAGCGGGGATCAGACCAGGTGGTGAGTTGAGTCTAGGTGCTCTAGCGATCGTTTAGTTGTGGAAGTCCATATATCAGGGGCTGTTGCTTATTCCTGTTATCACAGTTCAGCCGACGCCATTCCATCGTCTAGGAAGTGGCTAGTGATGATCTTTGGGTGTTTCCTGGAAAGATTTTATTTCCTGAGGGTACTGTGGGCATTCAAGTGGGTCGTGAACAGAGAGGGAGCTTGACTGCTCCTGTCGCCAGATAGCCCATATAGCGATCCCACTTTCTGTGGTAGTTGTAGGTTAGATGCTGGTGTGTATAAGAGGGAGCGTTATGTTGTAGCCTTAAGTCCAGGTCTTCCTTTTTGAGTAGTGCCTGTAGATCTTGATTAACTGGTCTTATAGTGGGGGGGAGAAGGCGAAATCCAATGTCTGAGGATGGCTCTTCTAGCTATCATGTAGCATGTGGTGAGCCATGGAAGGTTGTCTTGAATAGTCCTGAGCTGGTGTATTGGGGGAGGTCCCGTAGGGGAATTGTAAGAACCAAATAGGAGAAAGTAGGGGTTTTTATGGGGTCGCAGGCCGGTTACCATTGCCGCCATGTTCTCAACAGTGTCCCAGAAGCGAGTGATACTCGGGCATGACCAGAATTTATGCAATAGAGACGGTTTTTGTTCATTGCACCACTGGCAACTCTGGCCGCGATGGGTTGGGTCACGTCTCTGGTATGGGACGTACGCACGGTGGATGATTTTGAACTGCTGTTCTCGCCAGAATTCGTTGGTAACGTAGGATCTGGTTATATTGTAGCCCTTGAGTATAAGTTGGGAGGCATCCCGAGAATGTAGGTCTTTGTTCCATGCTGTTAAGAGGTTGCCTTTTAGAGCTTTGACTGTAGCAGATGACAGAGGCTTGTATAGGTGCGCAATTTTAAAGGCTTCCAGATCAATGAGCGAATCTATGAGGGAACTCTCAAAGCGTTTGTCTTTTATGGGGCAGAGCTTGCTGACGAAGCTCAGGGCTTGGCAGACATACAGATGGTGATGAGAAGGCAAATTGTATTTGTCGGCAATGGTCCGGAATGCGAGGGGTGAACCCATTTCAGTATCCTATAGATGTGCGAATAGGGTTAGGCCCTTCCTTGCCCAAAGGGCAAAAATCAGTTGGTTCGAGGCTGAAGAGAAGAGGGGGTGACCTAGGATCGGCAGGTGCTTGGAGATTTGCGGAGGAACTCCTAGCTTTTTCCTCGTTTCCCTCCAGGCCAATATTGTGTCTCTGATTAGTAGGTTATGTCTTAGCTTGCAATGAAGTAGAGCTGTTAGATCATAGGGGGCTGTCACTTGAGTCTCTAGGTCGAGGTTTGAGTAGTGGGAATTGTGGGAGATCCAATCCAGGTTTGATCGCAGGAGACAAGACAGATTGTGCAGCCATGTGTCTGGCAGGCTTGTCCCTCCCTCCTGTTTAGGGAGGAGTTTTTGGAGCGATACCCTTGGTTTGCGACTGTGCCAGGTGAATTTGGATAGGGCCTTGTGGAGCATCAGCAAAGGGATGGTTTGCAGTGGATACAACAATTTAGGGAAGGAGACCATCTTGTAGAGGTGGCAGCGGCCAAAGAAGGAGAGGGGCAGTTTTAACAATGATTCTAGCTGAGCTATAATTTTGCCATTGCGCCCTGTGTTCGGGGGAGTTTAAGAGATTCAACGGAGCTTGGGCAGCTCTCAGTGCAGCTCTAGCCGGCACATATTCTTTCTTAACTCGTCTTTTATGGGCAGAGGAGCAGGAAATGATCTGCCCCCTAAGGACCGTTTTGCCTGCCTCCCAAAGGAGGCTTGGATCAGTGGCATGTTCTCGATTGTTGTGTAGGTAATCATCCCATGTGTGTTGTAGGGTTTTGCGGAGGGATTGATTTTGTGCCAAATAGGAGGGGAATCGCCAGACCCATTGAGGAGATTGGTGACCCATGCCCTGGATCTCTATTGAAAGAGGGGCATGGTCAGAGATAGCTATTTCATGAATGGTAGGGTTGGTAGTAAGATCAGCTAGTTCTTGGTTGGCAAAGATGTAGTCAATCCTAGACAAAGTATTATGTGGGGGGGGGAAAGAAGGTAAATTCCCTGCCCATAGGATTAGCCTGTCTCCACAGGTCTATGAGGCTTAGACTCTCTGCGAAGCAGGCCAAAGGGGTGGCAGAGTGTGGTGGTTGTGTAGGGGTTTGCATCTTGATTTGTCTTCCGACATGTCAAGAACCTGGTTAAAATCGCCTCCTATCAAGAGGGGCATATGGATATATGGGGCTTTTGTCGATGTTAGGCATTGGTAAAAGGCTTTTGAGGGCGAGTTCGGGGCATAGATGTTACATAGTACCCACTCGCAAGTGCCTGTTTTCAGATTGGCTATGAGGACACGGCCGTCTTCGTCAGTGTAATAAGAGATTAGTTCACAGGGAAGGGCCTTGTTTATGAGTATCAGTACTCCGGCTCTTCCTTTGACAGCTGGGGAGCCCACTATTTGACCTACCCATAATTTATGCATACGGTGGAAATCTGCTGGCATTAGGTGGATTACTTGCAATATTGCTATGTTGGCTTTTAGGCGTTTGAGGTGTCTCAGAACTGCCATGCGTTTCCGAAGCGAGCGCAGGCCCTTCACATTGCACGACACCACTTTCATGTTATGGGGGCATGGAACAGGAAGGAATAGTGTGTGGAAATGTGGCTCATAGGTGAGGACATGGGAAGGGTTCTTGGTAGTGAGGGCCGGCCTATCTCTGAAGGGAGCTGACCTAGAACTGTCTTTTGGCTCAGACGGGGATGAACAGGAGGGGGGGTGGCCCAGCAGGGATGGGGTAGGAGGTTAGGGTAGAGCTAACTTGTGGAAACCTGTACTTCTCTTTTTTCCACATGTGGGTATATCAAGCTTGGGACAGCCTTACCGGGAGAGTTGAAAGGTTGCTCGCTGTGATGACTGTTATAGTCCATCCGCGGAGAGTCCAGTGGTGTGGTGGGGGGAGACGGGTTTTTCGGGCGACTCCAGGTGCCAGATGGTCATCACTTGGTTTCCTTGCTGGCAGCAGGTATCTTGACAAAGGGAGTCAATGAGTAATTGGAGAGCAGTGGAAAACAGTAGAACAGTGGTGGCAGGTGGGAGTTAGTATGGGAGAACAAGGAGGGTGGGGATGGAGTTCGTATACTTGGCAGAGTGGTCACAAGATTAAGGTGGCAGTAGCCATGGTTTGCATCAGAACTTGGCAGGGTTGTCTGATCACAAAATGAGTTCAAGCGCTACCCTTGTTGCCTTGTGGGATAAACGCAGTACGAGCGCTTTAGATCGTCTACTTATTTGTATGATGCGCAATTCAAATCGGTCAATCCATGTTTACTATCTTGGAGCAACGTTGTCTCTTTGGGGCAACGTTCGTGGGAGAGCGATCGATCTGTGAGATCGGAGCGGTCGTGGCAGCTTGAACGAACGAAGCACTCACCGAACCTGCGGACAGGGTAAGCTGTGGTGCGGCCGCCATGTTCGTCTCCCGCAGTTGTGCAGGGGCCAAGTCCTGGCGTGATCCTGCATCTGACTGTTGAGGTCCGTGGAGGACGAACCGGTCCATGCCTGAGGGTGCTTCCCAGCAGAGGGTGATATTTATAATCGCTGGAGCGGTCACGGGCTGGCTTTTTTTGCGGACTTTAATGCCGTCTTCCCGGAGGAGCTGACTTGTGCTTCCTCACATGAAGGAGCCGGAAGTGTGCACGGCCTTTATAATCAAAGTGCTGGCTGTGATTCAGGGTTCCTTTTCCCTGCTGCAGAAACAGTGTATTTGTGTAAAAGACACTAGAATAGTGTCTACCCTGGCCTCAAGGAAAGGTGGCCAGATCTAACCAGGTCGTCACTTAAGAGGCACTAGTAATGGTGCTGTGCTGCGCAGATGGGCTTTCCATTAGTCCCAGAGCTGACTGAGACAAAGAGGCGAGTCTGTGCATATAACGACTCAGGGACTACAAAGTCTGGATATCCAGGAGGATGAAAACTGATATTTTGATATTGAAAACCCCTGTGAGGGTAATCCTATGAATATTTTTAACTTTTCTTTTAAATAAAAGTGGACCAAAATATGAAAACATACTTCCCTGGCTGGTTCAAACTTGATAGAAAGCACTACATTTGAGTGAAACCCCACAATATCACAGCAGGTTCAGGAGAATGAAACTCTATTAATGCACTTTGCCCCATCTGCATGCATACTGCGCATACACCTTGGAGCCGATTTACTAAAACTGGAGAGTGCAATATCTGGTGCAGTTTTGTATGGTATCCAATCAGCTTCTAATTTCAGCTTGTTCAATTAAGCTTTGACAAAAGAAAACCTGATTTCTATGGTTTCTATTCAGAGTTGCACCAGATTTTGCAGTCTTCAGTTTTAGTAAATCAATCCCCTTGTGTATACCCTTTTTAATGATTCAAAGCAAAGCTTTCTGTTCCTGAAATTGTGCTGTTGATTTCAATAGGTGATGTCACCTGCACAGCTCATCCTACATTCATAACACACTATTTGTGCTGGGATCTTCAGTGCACCTTGCTATGATGATGTCATTTTCTATCTCCATAATAGGCATTTGTTCTCACGTTTTTGAAGAAAGTGCTTTACTTTCTGTCTGCTTCTTTCTTTGGATTGCTCATGTACAAGATTGCAAGATGATGTCTATGAAGGATGGACACACAGTTTTTGTGTAAACGGAGGACATTCAAAAACAGTGCCGGCTTCAGGAGGAGCAAGGGTGAAACAGCAAGTAGTGAAAAACAAAGAATGCATGATAATATACCTAGTCACATGGGTAACTTTCTCAATGGGGTTGTGTGTTTTTATGGAATTGTACTGCAGGGTTTGATTCCCATTTAATCACTGTCATTTTGTCATTAGTAAAGAAGCTATTTTAATAGTACATTTCCAGTGTCTCTTGGTCTGCCTAACTAAAAGCCATGTCTCCAACGCTCTACATGTTCTCAAAAATGATCATGGTTCAGGGGTTGATATACAAAGTGATATGTAATCCTTTTCTCTTTTTATGTCCTAGACAGCATACTACCTCTAGTAGCACATGCTGATTTGAAGGCTTTTAATAGAATGTGTTTGGCCATTGGATGTGACAAATATAGTGAAACCTGTATAAAATGGTGCAAGCATTGCATCACTAAAATGGTGACTGTGCCTCTCACCTAAGTTAGGGCTTGCAAAACACATAATAGGAAGTGCTATGGGAGCTCATCAGGTCTTCTGCTGGCTTGTAACAACCAAGAGTTGCTGAGAAGGGAAAGAAATGTAGTCAATCACTGCATTAATGAACACATAAATTCTTTCCTCTGGACCACACACCATCACTGCTGAGTGAGCTACAATCTGTGACCGGTAACCCTCAAGAGAACAGAATTCTTTTTAGGTGAAGAAATCTCCCTAGAAACACTAGTCCTTGGAAAAAGAAAACAGAGAGAGAAAGAGAATGAACTTCAAAAAGTGCAACAATTATGTGATGAAAATGACCGAATATCTTTTAATACATTAATACAAAGCATAATGTCAAACACCTTTCCGTGGGCTGCAGTACAACATAATTGCTCCCCTTACATGACATTAACTATACCTTGCTCAAAATTGTATAATGACCTACAAAATAATGCAAGGGCATAAAAATACTCCAGAAGGTAAAACTGTCTTTTGCCTGAAGCCTGCTTTTGAAATCATCTACAAACTGAGAATTGCAGGAGCACAGGTCTTTTCCTTTTACCTTTAAAATCCCCTAAACTCTTTTTGCTGTTCACAGAAGCGAATCCATAAGGACAGATAAAGACCTGCTCCTGCCATTCAGCAAAAGGATGCTGCATTGTTAAATGGCAAAGATGGGGCTTATCTTACATTGGATGTGGAAAAGATTCTGAGCCAGGCCTATGTGTACAGTGTACCTGGCAAGAAAAATTTCTTCAGTGCGCTTAAACAATATAGAAAACGTAAAATAGCATTGCAAGTACATGTTATTGCAGCACTTCATTTGATTAATTTAAACATAAAACACAGAGTATCCTAGTGTTTCGTGGATGCAGGGCACCTTATCCCCTCACAGTGTCTATGTGAGCCATTGTCAGGACATGGAATGTGACCAGGAGGGATGAAATTAAAGATGATGGAGTGATGTCCCCCCATATGCCTTTATGGAAAAATCCCCATTTTTATTGTTACCCTGACCCCATTCTTTGGACAAAGTTTGGGATCAAGACAGTTGGTTCGGTAGTAGGAAATATGGTGCTCCTTCCATTCAATGGACTAAAACATCAATATCAATCACCTGATATTTGGCTCCTCTAGTCTGAGTTTAAATATTAGCGACCTGGAATCCTTACTCAGAGATGGTGACCTCACTAAAGCTCTATCCATTATTTATAAACAGTTATTCATAGATACCACTAAGGTGACCTATGGGGATCTATCTTTTCTAGGCTGGTGTCAGCACAAGATCACCTCATATAATATAAAATTCTTCATAGGATCTATTTTACCCCTGCTGAATTGGCAAGACTTTTTCCCACACAATCCTCAAACTGCTGGAGATGAGCCATTCCTAGGGCAGATTTCATGCATATATTTTAGCACTGTACGACCATTCAGCAGATCTTTTTAGTGGGCCTGATTGATCCGTTAGCCTGATCTGTACATTACTTACTTTACTTTTTTATTATGCACAAATAATTATTATTCTGTTATGCAAAAAAACTGTGGCCCCTACTGCATTGGCATGATAGGCTTTGATAAATAAAGTTTTGCCCTTGTATAAGGCTACCTATGCCAATAGAGGTGTACCAACTAAATTTAACAAGATGTAGGTAGGTTGGATTAATGATAACTCCACTGTATCTGACTGTTTGTTTATATGCTGCTTTGCTTTTCTGGGGGTACAGCACTGGCATTTGAGGGTCTTTGTGGATATATAGTACATTTGCTCTCTGTTCCTCGGGGGTTTGACTATTGGGATTCATAACGGTCTATGTAATGTGTTGTTTCTTCAATGGTTTGAATGTCATTGTCCTGGTTATTATTATTACTGATGCTGATGCATTGTAGTGCTAAATGTTGTTGACTGTTTTCTCTGTTTTTGTACTTGCATATAAAAACACTAATAAAAAAAAGTTAAAAAAAATAAAGCACAGAGTATAACATGCAAAACCATATAGACAATAACACAAGGATTAGCATAAAGCTACCCATTGATAGTGTTTCCTCTTAAGAAGGTGAGCACTTTTTGCAAAGTGAAATAAAATACTAAAGCTAAAGGGTTTTTAGTTACCCATGACTGCATTTTATCTATTGGAAACTAAAAGATTCATGTATTGTCAAGTAATAGGATCCTCCTGAGTATTTGAATTTCCACACCATATCTCCAAACATTGTTAAATGTATTCATGTATCTCCTAATTTTATAGATGACCTATTCAAGTACCAGTGTATTATTCACCAGAGATTTCGATTTTGCAATTGCTGGAAGTGAAGAACTCAACCAATCAATGAAAATGGACTCCCAGACATAGATAAGGGACTTTCACAAACATTTTTGGAATGATAGTTCCATGTGTCCTAAAAAAAAAAGACCTTTCAAAGGAGTACCGGAAAAACTGTCCAGTATCAAATTAGATAACAAGAACCTACCACAACGTTCAACATGCTGATATAATGAGATGTTTCCAAATGAAATACCAAGTCTGCTTCAGGTTCAGTATATTGTATGTTTTACCCATTATAGAAAGCCTTACAGGCGACATATATGCTTGGCAGTAATATACAGATGAACCATGTTACTGAAGATACCAAGAGATGTAAAGAACACATATGTTCACAATCATCTTAGGTCATGGAATACAAAGCTTCCAAGCATCCCCCCAATGTGACCAATCTCAGTGTTGTATAAAAAGAAAAACTGCATCTCATTATCTCTATAGATGTTTGATACCCTGGTTCATTACATCTCCAAAAATAAAAGTATCACTGAAGTAATCGCATAAGTAGGGATGATATTTCTACACAAAAGCAGTGTAGGAAACAGCCACACTGTTGCCAAAGTTGCAGGGAAACCACCTTTACAACTTAGAAAGTCTTAGAAAAATGATACCATAGCTACAGACTGAAATTGAAAGGTCATTTGTATAGTATTAACATGCAAACTGGCTTGTGAATTCATTCTATTGTATACTCATTTCATAATGACAGAGAAGTTGTAGCGATGTTTATTTATTATTTTTCTAGAATTGTCATAAAGATTATAATTTGTGCATTTAAGATCCACCCCTTGATATTTAGCAGCAGCTGGCATAGTATCATAGTAGATGTTTTCTTTTCTGTTCCACTCTTCATGGATGAGACAATGAAGTATGCTGTTTACATAATGTAATGGCAGGTGTAGGGAATAAATGCAAGAGCGTGAAATAGAAAGACATTTTCTTAATAACTACACTGTTACCAGGCTAGTGACACAGCTTGTGCGTCAGCAATCAACAGAGAAATAGCATTTATGTACAAAGCAGCATGGTTTATATTACTCTGCTAATGGAACCCCTAATGTATCATGCACATTGTGCATCTAAAATGATGTCTGTATCCTTGTATCATGCAGTTTTGCTTCTAGCAATAACAAAAGGCATGTTATGTTTAAGATTTGAAAGTTCTATTGGCTGAATAAACAAGATGCTCATACTGTATATGAGTTTTCAGTTCAAGACATCCATTGATTCCAAGAACTATCGAATTACTGCAAACTATTACATCTTTAATATAAATGATCACAGTCAAATGGGCAGCCATCAAGCAGGTATGTTTATGTTAAATGAACATAGAGAAATTGTAAAATACAAACACGTGGTCTACCATTGCACATTTCTATTGGTTTTCACTTTTCAGTCCAGATTTCTTGGATTCTGCATCCGTATGGGATGACTCAGGGTACATAGCAAATTGAGGAAATATGTGATTGTTATGTTATGTTATTTTTGCATTTTTGCATTTTACATTTGTGTTTGGACGCAGTTGAAGGTCCATCTATAACATGCCTTTGATATAGGATTTAGGCAGTAGTCCACATTTTATAAGGTTTATATTGCAGCGTAATAATATTAATACATCTAATGAAATGTACTTTGAATTCTTGGGGGTATCTTGGAGGATCTTTTGTTAGTAGCTCTGCTCCGCCCCTTTCCCTTCCTCTCCCTAGTTTATGTTTAGATCATTAGGATACCATTATAGGTCATATGTACATAATCTAATGATCGGAGACCATTATTGATTAGGTTAGGTCTAAAGAGTAAGTTTTAGCCCCTCTATTTCTGAAGGGGGGGTTACTTGCTCATTGGCTGGCTATATTCTGGATGTTTATTTGCATGTTATTTCTTAATTTAAGTTTTTATTATCCTTTGATAGCCTTATAGGTCATATGACTCTACCTACACTTATTAATACGCATACATCATATATATATACATTGTTGTGCCCCATATCCTTTATTTCTTATTTTTTATTCTTTATTTTTTATTCTCTATTTAACTTTTCTGTATTTTCATTTTTTTCGGATAACAGATTTTCTTGGATTGCCTCTTTTTTCTTTTTTACATTGACCAAGGGAGAGCTCATAGGGCCGCTTTTATTTCCCTCTTTTGTATTTTATCATGTAAGCCATTATATTTGTTTGTTATATATGCAATTTCACATGTTTGGGGTTCACCGGATTTTCACGCTGACAGCCAGCCTTGTCATGAATTTTTGTTTTACAACATCATCATTATTTCCGTTTTCTTTTATGTTTGAAGTTAGGTTTTCAGGTTTTTCTAACGGTTCAGTACTTAATTAATTAATTGATTAAGCTGTTACTAACCTGATTTCTCAATTCCTGATTGACTGGCTGTCATTTGATCTGGCTACACCCCTCTCATTTCTCACTTCTTAGTATCGTATATATGTGCTATGTGTATATACATTTCCAGGCTATGACTAAGCACTAGTGTCTGGTGCGAAATGCGTCAACCTAGCTGGGACTTGTAGTCCTCCACATTCACTGCTTTGCTTTTACTTCAATAAAGGAGTTTGTTTAAGGAGTGCGGCCATCCAGCCTTTTTCCTTTGGTTCATCACACCTGCAAATAAAGCCGGCACGCTGTTTACACAGAATCAGCTGAATCCTGGAGATGGGTAATTATCCTGGAGCTGTGCATTTGGAGTAAGTATGTAGTTGCCACTGAATTATTAATTGTTGCTTCGAAGGATGAATGAATGGGGTAACTTATATCTCGAATAACACAAGGAACAATAGAGCAGATGAAAAATATGGCTGAAAAGCATAATCCATGTACTCCTAGTGGATACAATGTAAAATAAATCAGAACAGCCACTACATTAAAACCAGTTTGTCAATTGCCATATCGATGCAGTCTTCATAAGAGGAAACACACTGAAAAGGAAACTCCAAGAAAATGGCTTCATATATGGCCCACCATGGGTTCTAACACAGAGAAATGAAGGTCAACATTCAAAGTGATCATTCTTTCGAAACTTGGAATTAATCAGACAGTCCTTTAATAAATTCAAGTGGTAGATACTGCATGCATGACACATAATGAGAGAAATCATTCACTTGTGATGTCTAACATCCACAAAGATAGATGACCACTAGTGATGTAATTTATGTATGATGATAGCCACCTTGGAGTTAAGTTATATGCATTAATGTCCAGTGATGTGATGATATACAGTATATACAAATAATGTATAAATATCCATTGGTATTGCATACAACAAACACCTATATCCAGGTGTTCAGATGCTACTGCAGTGATTTAAAGGAAAATCCATCTGCTGAAAACTAAAGACCTCCATTTTTTTTGTCAAGCACACTAAAGGAAAAAACTCTGCCAAATCATAGAAGAATGACAAATGAAGTAACAACATGCAGGCTCAAATAATTAGGCATTCATTTCATCTTGGTTGACATTAGATAGATTATGTTAATGTGAATGATGTGCCATGTGAGAAGACATAAAGGTAATACTTTATCAGAGTCCAAGAGTCACTGCAGAGAAACAATAAATGTCAAGATAAGTGACAAGGTCAGTAATAAGTGACTTTCTCAAGCGAGCTGGTGTTGTCAACTGCTTTGGCAAGCAAAATGGTGCCTAAGGCCCAATGCAAACCACGTACATGATGCCAGCACGTGACTTCATCATGAGCTCACACAAGATTTCTTGAATCCAAGCAGATTACATAATAAAAAAACCTAGATTTGGGTGGCACATTGTGTACTTTGAGAGATATATGAAAGAAAATATTTGTCCATTTGCACTACGTATTCAAATTTTTCAACAAATCCCACAGATTTATGAGGATTTGAAGGCAACATGAGAAAATAATTTAGAGAACTGTAGTAGACAGATGATGAGGATCCTGCGTGCCCCTTACAATCAACAAATAAGGATGATTAACGAGGATATTCAAAGAACATTTTTGTCACCTCAATGTGTTCAAAATATAAATAAAGAGATATTTGAATTGAGGAACAATACATTTGAGCATTTGGATCTGGAAATGCAGAAAGATGAACTGCTGAGGCATTGGTTCAAAGTGGCACATTTTGTGCTCCCTGTGGAATAGGGACAGGAGATCAGCCACTTTGTTCTTGTATTGGGAATCTAAAAGGGTGTATATAGTGTAAATAGTAATCCTTCTCCATGATTACCAGAATGTGTAGATCCTTGCTTAGGCATTGGAGCATAAGGGACCCCATATGCCACAAATGCCCAGTAATGCCCCACCCAAAATTTATACCAGACCCTTATATAAGCAGGAAGCTTGGCTGGCCAGAAAAGAGGTGGACAGGCATGTGCCCCTTCTCTTGAACCATACCAGGCCACATGCCCTCAACATAGAAAGGTACCTTAGAAACCTTACCGGGGGGCCTCCCTGGTAAAGCACCATAGGGTTCATTTACTAAAACTGGAGAGTGCAAAATCTAGTGCAGATGTGCATGGTAGCCAATCAGCTTCTAACTTCAGCTTTTTCAATTAAGCCATGACAAAAAACCTGGAAGCTGATTGGTTTCTATGCAGAGCTGCAACAAATTTTGCACTCTACGTTTTTTGTAAATCAACTCCCATGTCCCCATGATAATAAGGACAAGGGCCACTTGCCTACAACCTTGCCCTAGTGAGATTAACAAAATATTAAAGCCCCCTTTAACCAACAGAGCTCTGGAAGGTTTTACCCCCTTCATGACCAGGATATTGTTTGCTATTCAGCACTGCACTACTTTAACTGGCAATTGCACAGTCATGCAATACTGTACACAAATGACATTTTTATGATTCTTTTCACACAAGTAAATCTTTCTTTTAATGGGATTTGATCATTCACCACTGGGTTTTATTTTTTGCGATATAAATGAAAAAAGACTGAAAATTTTGCAGAAAAAGACATCTAATAAAATGTAATTTCTTCATAAATTTAGGCCAAAATGTATTCTGCTACATTTCTATGCTAAAAAAAAATCCCAAAGGGAGTATATTAATTGGTTTCTGTGAAAGTAATAGCATCGCCATCTACAAACTATGGTATATATATATTTGAAAACTTACCAAGTTTTTTTAATAACTATTTGGGTATTAGTATTACTAAATATGCTTACCTATGAAGACAGCTTCTAGTTTGCTATTTAATTATTTCATGATTTGGATTATTATTATTATTTTTGTTCATGTGGTGGGTTATATAGTCTATTTAAACAGGGCTATTGGGGATTTATGGAACATGGCAGATGGCAGAATCGGTCCAGCTTTGTTTGTTATTCCTGGTGGTGTCACTTTATGTTTTTTTCTCTTCTAAATTCTGATATTTATTTCAAAATAAAGAACTATTTGTCCTGCAAAACTGAATATACATTCATTCTATGAGAATGAGGGCAAAAACGAATGCTATTATGCTATTTTCTCTTTGGGTTGAATGTTTTATATTCAAAATAGAGTGGTTTAGAAAAAATACTGCATTATGGTCAGTATATGGAACTGACCATCATAAAAAATAAGTATTTTTGTCAGCGCCATCTAGTGTCCAAAATCTGGTATTTTCCCAAACCACTCTATTTTTAATGAATAACATTTGACCTGAAAGAAAATTGCCTATTCATATTAATAATATTTCCTCCAATTCACTATCAATGAATGTACATGTGATTTCACAGGCTGCATAGCTCTGCAAATTTCTTTTATAAATATACCCCTAAGTCTGGTGTGAAGCATTATGGCTGGGTATTTATAATTATTAAATTTAATTAACTGTAACCCTAGCTTTTCTGAATTAGATATCCAGAGAAAATTCAAAGATTTGAATTTTTTAAATGTATTTTTGTGTAAATGCCCTTTCTAATAAAATGTATACTTATGTTGTCCTTTGGTTGCAGATGTCAGCACTTCTGAGATCATGTTCTGTTACCATATGATACTTTTTAGAAATTCTTTTGAATCCACCTATGCCTACAATAAATGGTCACCTGTTACTCTTCTGTAATGTATGACAATGCAGCAATGAAACAAAATTTCCAAATAACTCTGTCAGAACTATGCCACTTTTATTGTACATCATTTTTCTGTAGATTTCTGTCTGGAAAACCAACCAGTATTTCAGACATAGAAAGCTGTAGTTAATTTACAGAATGCAATTTTAATCCCCAGGGTCATGTATATACATTTTCTGGTGTAAATGATGATCCCCTACCTTGTCATTTCATTATACTTTGCCAAAAGGCCTTAGAAGAGAAGTTATATTGATGAATGCAACATCAATCCATATACTTATAGGAAGTTCAGTCATGCAAAATGGATAGATGAAAACCGTATATTTTGTTCAACTAGCCTAGCTCACTATAAAGGCTTGTTAGCAGCACTGCTGATTTCATCTGGTTTCCATGCATTTTAAATGAATGGAAATTTTGTCTGAAAGTAAAATATACAGACCTCAAACTTGCTTTAGAAAACAAACAGAGAATTTATCTAATAAGAAAAACAACTAATATAATTTAAAAATGTTGAAATTAAAGGTAACCTGTCATGAGAGAAACATAGAGGTTGCCATTGCTCTAAAATTGCTAGTTGTCTGGCTGTCATGGTGCTCCGCTTGTTTTCTCAGGACATGTAAGACTTAAGGTGGTTGTCAACTCTCATTAAAAAAAAACAAAAAAAAACAAAACAACCTGCAAAATAAAGGCATAATGAGCTAGTATGCAGGGGTGAGACTCCCTCCATCAAAACCCATATTCAATACATAGTATAATCATTGCAGGCACATTAGGAGTAGAGTTGAGCGAACCCGAACTGTAAAGTTTGGGTTCATACCGAACTTTGGGGTGTCCGTGACCCGGACCCGAACCCAGACATTTGAAAAAAAGTTTGGGTTCGAGTTCTGGGTTCGGGTAATTGATCACGCATGTTGAATAGCTGCAGGGCAGCCAATCAACAAGCGTTTTACTGGTTTGCCCTTAGAAGCCATCACAGCCATGCCTACTAATGGCATGGCTGTGATTGGCCAGTGCATCATGTGACCCAGCCTCTTTATAGGCTGGAGTCACTTAGTGCTGCAGTCACATGCCCTCTGGGTAGTGTAGGGAGAGGATGCTGCCGGTGCTGTGAGGGACAGATTGCAGATAGATAGGTAGAGATTACTACTACTACTGCTTTTAGGGACAGATTGCAGATCTAATAACATCTCATCCTGCATTACAGAACGATCTGACTGGACTAGGTAGAGTCTACTACTTAGAGGGACAGATTATTGTTCTAAAATCATCTCCTAGTTCTATAGGGTCAGGTTCCTGCTGTTGCTGTAAGGGACAGATTATTGTTCTAAAATCATTTTGCAGCCCTCTAGCACTTTCCAGGACTCTTTTACAGTCATATTTGTGCCGAAAAGTTTGGGTCCCCATTGAATTTAATGGGGTTCGGGGTACAGTTCAGGTCAAGTTCGGTACCGAACCCAGACTTTTTTCCTAAGTTCGGCTGAACCCACCGAACCCGAACATCCATGGGTTCGCTCAACTCTAATTAGGAGGATTTTAGCCTGGAAACCATAGACCAGTCAACTGGAGATAGTGGCGACGTAGATTGGTCACAGTGCCAAACCTCTAGCCTCCACCCATGGTCTCCAGATCTTATGTTTTTTTTAA
Organism: Glandirana rugosa; assembly: GCA_018402905.1. Lineage (NCBI taxonomy): Eukaryota > Metazoa > Chordata > Amphibia > Anura > Ranidae > Glandirana > Glandirana rugosa. The sequence goes on along the minus strand of BLSH010236468.1, from coordinate 130,734 downwards.
GCAGTTTCATCCCATATATATAAATTTATAGAGAAGCAGCACCTGATTCACTTTAGTTCTCCATAGATGGAGCATAGGGGGGGTCCAACAATTTCCATTTAGCTAGTAGCTTCTTCCTAGCATAAAAGGCTGTATAGAAGAGAAAAAACCTTTAAAGGAGGGAAGCGGCAAAGCTATCACACACACACAAGAAGAAAAGTATGGGGTTAGTCGAGATTGATAGCACAGTAATTGCATTGGGATCAGTCACCATCTCCGTCCAAAAAAGCTGTATGCAAGGGCAGGACCAAACCATATGCGACAAGCTGTTAGAGCACAGTTCCCTACTCCTATGAAAGTTCCCAGGGGAGAAGAGATTCTTTCCACCGGAATCAGTGACAGAGTTTTGCATAATCCACCTTTTTGAGTAACCAACATCATTTTTTAAATTTAGAAATGAATATTACAAGGTCAGTTAATCCCCCCCAAAAAGAAAATATTGCAGTGAGTATGTTTCCTAGTATTAATTCAATTGTGCTGAAACTCCAATCTAAAAATCCTGCATACACTGTGTAAAAAAGATCTGTGTACGTTCCTTTTTTAAATTCAGTAACATGATCCTGCAGTGCTGGTTCCCCTGTGTAAAGGAGAGCTCTACAATGGCTGTGAATTTTGGGAGCCATAATGTCACCCATAAGGTCCCATGGCCCAGTCATTGCCAGTGATCTCTTCACTCCCCTGCAGCAGCTGGTCACTGACAAAGGGGAACTGGAGCTGCAGGATCACGTGACTGGACTAGTAAAGATTATACTACACAGATCTTTATTACACAGGGTATGCGGGATAGGTAGGAGGAGGGGAGAGAATATTTTTAAGAATAGTTAGTGTTAAGCGGGCCATAGATGGAGTGATTTTCTTTCCTGCAAGCACGGGTTGCAGGAAAGAAAATTACTTGATTTCACCATCTACACAATGTAAAGGCTTTTAAAGCGCCCCCTATTGAGATTTTTAGGTATCGTAGTTTGGTGCCGTTCCATGGGTGTGTGCAATTTTAAAATGTAACATGTTTGGTATCTCTTTACTCTGTGTAACATCATCTTTTTTTTATTTTACCAAACAATTGTGTGTTAAATTGTGTCTGTGTGCATTAAAATGTATTAACCGCCTCAGGACCGCCCACCGTCAAATGACGGCGGAGCGGTCCTGCTCTCCCAGCGGGTGGACGTCATATGACGTCCTCCCTTTAAGCTGGGATTGTGCGCGATCGGGCGCGTGCATCCCGGCTCTGTCGGTGTCGGCGTGTCCCCAGGACACGCCACTTCACCGACAGGGGTGAACAGCCATTGGTTATGGCTGTTCACCACGTGATCGGCTGTGACGAAGTCGCAGCTGATCACAAACGGCACGCCCGCCGTTCGCACGGCGCATGCGCGCGATCGGGAGCGCGCTGTGCGTGCGTGTCGGTGGCGGCGTGTTCCTGGGGAACACTGCCTGTCACCGACACCAGTATCAGCCGCCGGCCGGCGGCTGATACCTTGTGATCGGCTGTGATCTACTTCACAGCCGATCACATACAGTGTAAACAGAGCAGTAACTCACTGTTACCAGCTCTTCTCTCCTCACACAGAGTCCAGTGTGAGGAGAGAAGAGCTGGGATCAGTGAGTTACTGATCTGTAAAGTAAAAGCACACTGACACTGACCCCCTCCCTGCCCCCCCAATGCACCTGTCACCCAACAGTCACCACATATGCCCCCATAAAGGGTACCTGTCAACAGACTGCCATCATAAAGAGCACCTGTCACCCATCACCCATCAATGACCGTGGCATGTCACCCGTCACCCGTCACTGACCACCGCCAGTCACCCGTCACCCATCACTGACCACCGCCAGTCACCCATCACCCATCACTGACCACCACCCGTCACCCATCAGTGATCACCGCCAGTCACCCGTCACCAATCAGTGATCACTGCCAGTCATCCATCAGTGATCACCGCCAGTCACCCGTCACCAATCAGTGATCACCGCCAGTCATCCATCAGTGACCACCGCCACTCACCCGTCACCCATCAGTGACCACTTCCCACTGCCCACTGACCGCCACCAGTGACTACCCACTGCCCACTCACCGCCACCAGT
>BLSH010236468.1:110760-121293 GCA_018402905.1 Glandirana rugosa | reverse complement strand
TCGAGACAGTAAAGTTTCGGTAAAAAAGATACAAAATCCTTGAGAAATTACTGACCGTATCATGATGACCTAACCGTATTCCTATTTCACCATGGATATAAATTTTTCCCCAGTTTCAGAAATGGTTCATTGATATCTGGACAATCAAATTGAAAATATCAAGCTTTTGGACCTGTGTCTTGACTTCTGAGACAGGGTGGGTTATGAGAAAACTCGGAAGTTCGGGGCCAGGCCTGAATGGTTGAGGTCTTTTCTGAATTTCACCAACATAGATCACAACTCGCTTACATTTCAAGCCCAGGCATGGTTTGAAACCCCACAGGCCCTGGGCCTGGGCTTGGGCCTGAAAAGTTTTTTTCAGACCCAAGCCCATGCCCCAAGACCATTAAAATGGTTTTTAAGACTTTTCACGACATTTTTTCAGGTCCTTTCAGGATATCCAGACGTTTTCCTTCCTTTTAACCCCATTCCCACCCTGTTCACGGGATGTTTCTTTACCCCTTTTTTATGTTTTTATTTTTTTAAAAATGCTTTTAGTTATTTCCCTGTCCCCATTTCTTTGTAGGGCACTTGTCCCACCCTTACCCCAATTTTCCTTCCTTTTGCAGACCTATAGGACTTTCCTGGACTTTTTTACAGCACTTTTCAGAATTTTTGGTAAAATTACCAGAACCCCGTACCCGAACCCAGACTTTTTTTGAAAAGTCCGGGTTCGGGTCCGGGTCCCGGACACCCCAAAGTTTGGTACGGACCCGAACTTTACATTCGCTCAACACTAGATACAACCACTTTAAGTCTTTTCTGGAGTTGGTAAGTCCGGACCGGGGCTTGAAGGCTCAAAAGAGTATTGGGTGGGACAGAGTCTTCAGTTCTGTGTCCAGGTTTTCGAACTATAAAAGTTAAACTAACAGGTCTATAGTTACTTGGTAAAGACTTTGACCCCTTTTTAAATATAGGTACCACTTTATCCTTATGCCAATCCAGTAGTACTATGCCAGTCATTAAAGAGTTCCTAAAACATAGAAAAAATGGCTTTGAAATGACAGAGCTCAATTCTTTTAGGATCTGTTGGTGTCTGCCATCTGGTCCAGGTGCTTTATCATTTGGGGCTGTGTCAATACCATCCCCATTATGGACATGAGCTCTGCCATGCTCCTTTGTATACACAGAGCTGAAGAAAGTTATTAATACATTTGCCTTCTCCTTGTCCCCAGTCACCCACTTTAGATTATTTTGTAAAGGCCCTACATGTTCAGATCTGACCTTTTTACTATTAAAATATTTGAAGAATTTCTTTGGGTTTGTCTTATGCTCATTTTTAATCTGTTTTGGATTTTCATGGTCTTGATTTCTTTTTTATTCTGTTATATTCCTTGTAACATTTAAAGTACAGGCAGGCAGTTTTACATTGACAGGAAGAATCAGTGAACCACCACAGCAATCAACAGCACCATGGTAGTTCATTGAGAACTACAAGCAGACAGCCACAAAGGGTACCAGTAGTTGTAGTCCATTCATTCACAGAACACTGTGAATGAATGATGTGGCTGGATGGGCCTCTGCTCGCTACCAAAACAGGGGAAGTGAGGGGGGGAGCGGATACGGGGGCTGGTATGTTTTTAACATATTATACCCTGACTATAGTGACCTTTCCTTTATGTATACCTCATTGAAATTGTTGACTTTTTAAACATATTTTAACAGCCAAACAGGAACTTTAATGCAGACAGTGCCAGCAGATAAAGGTAAAAAAACACATGAAAAATGTGCCTTTTATATAATATTATTATATTATTATTATTATTATTAATAATATAATTTATTCAACAAAATTATTAGGACATGATGATGTACCTGCGATAAAAGTAATGAACTGCCTGTTTAAAAATCCCCCTACAAAGTTACAATGGGAATCAAGGGCTTTGATTAGAAAAATCCATAACACTCTATTTCTTCTTTTTGAGCCATTCCTTGGTGTATTGGCTAGTGTGATTTATACTATTATCATGCTAAAAGACCCAATTCCCATTCAACTTTGAACAGGTGGCCTCACATTCTCATCAAACACACTTTAATATAATCTCACTGTAGTTTTTCTCCACTTTTCTATTTGGACAGAAAGTTTTTTTCTGAACACACTTCTCATGTGGTTTAAATTCGTTCAATTTCTTTCTGATTATACATGCATGTACGTTGACCCCAAATGTTCCAAAAGTTGAATACGATGGAATTTTGAGGTTCTTGGAGACTTTTATTAGCATCACATGATCAGCTCTTTGGCTGAATTTGCTGAACCAGAAAATTCTAGACAAAGTGACAGATTGTTTGAAATCTATGCCACTTGAAGATTTTTTTTTCTATACTGTGAAATGATTGATTTAAAATCATTTGGCAGTTTTGTAAAATCCTTTGCCAGACTCATAGATATTCACAACTTTCTTCTGAGGGCCTCTCTTGATCATTGCGTGATGACGACACCATACATGCCAGCATGTCAATACATGGATAGACAAAGATATGCAGAGAAAGGCGCTTCTAAGTGCAGTATGTCAGCAATTTTATTAAAAAGCAACTGTTAAAAACACTGATGGGGTTACAGAATAAACGGGCTCATCAATGTATGAAGTCCTATTTAGATGGCCTTCCCTGTCACTGTGCTGTCCAGCAGCTGTAGGAACCGAGGGTTTGGAGGAGCAAGATGGCCACCTGAAACCTCCGTGGAAGACAGGGGGCTGAAATGACGTCAGTGGGGGGGGGGGGGTGGATAGTTTTGGAGCATGCTCAAAGGCTCCTTCTTCAAAACTTAAGCCCCAGAGTGGTGAGACAGCTATTAAAGTGAGAAGGGATGGGGAACAGATTACATGGTCGTCCAATGAGCTTGCAAGCTGGCCAGGGACAATGTAAAGTGCTGATCAGATTAAGAGAAAAGATGGGACGAACTGTGGGTGGCACAAAACATGGGAGGATACCATGTCAGTGGATGCATTATACAATCATAGCAGTGCAAGCTGGGAACATAGAAGGCATTGTTTAAAAAAAAATCCAAACAATATAAAACATATTGTATGCTCAGTATAGTAAAACATTGCGCTTAAGATGTTTGTATAGCAGAAGGTAATTCAATGGAGTTAATCACAGTGCTGAGATTTATGCAGATGATGAATACCAAAATATAGAGACATGCATGTACAGGATCTCACAAAAGTGAGTACACCCCTCACATTTTTGTAAATATTTTGTTATATCTTTTCATGTGACAACACTGAAGAAATGGCACTTTGCTACAATGTAAAGTAGTGAGTGTACAGCTTGTATAACAGTGTAAATTTGCTGTCCCCTCAAATAAACTCAACACACAGCCATTAATGTCTAAACCGCTGGCAACAAAAGTGAGTACACCCTTAAGTGAAAATGTCCAAATTGGGCCCAACTGTCAATATTTTGTGTGACCACCATTATTTTCCAGCATTGCCTTAGCCCTCTTGGGCATTGAGTCCACCAGAGCTCCACTGGAGTCCTCTTCTACTCCTCCATGACAACATCACAGAGCTGGTGGATGTTAGAGACCTTGCACTCCTCCACCTTCCGTTTGAGGATGCCCCACAGATACTCAATAGGGTTTAGGTCTGGAGACATGCTTGGCCAGTCCATCACCTTTACCCTCGGCTTCTTTAGCAAGGCAGTGGTCATCTTGGAGGTGTGTTTGGGGTCATTATCATGTTGAAATACTGCCCTGTGGCCCAGTCTCCGAAGAGAGGGGATCATGCTCTGCTTCAGTATGTCACAGTACATGTTGGCATTCATGGTTTCCTCAATGAACTGTAGCTCCCCAGTGCCGGAAGCACTAATGCAATCCTAGACCATGACACTCCCACCACCATGCTTGACTGTAGGCAAGACACACTTGTCTTTGTACTCCTCCCCTGGTTGCCACCACACACACTTGACATCATCTGAACCAAATAAGTTTATCTTGGTCTCATCAGACCACAGCACATGGTTCCAGTAATCCATGTCCTTAGTCTGCTTGTCTTCAGCAAACTGCAGGCTTTCTTGTGCATCATATTTAGAAGAGGCTTCCTACTGGGACAACAGCCATGCAGACCAATTTGATGCAGTGTGTGGCGTATGGTCTGAGCACTGACAGGCTGACTCCCCACCCCTTCAACCTCTGCAGCAATGCTGGCAGCACTCATATGTCTATTTCCCAAAGACAACCTCTGGATATGACGCTGAGCACGTACACTCAACTCTTTGGTCAACCATGGCGAGGCCTGTTCTGAGTGGAACCTGTCCTGTTAAACCTCTGTGTGGTCTTGGCCATTATGCTGCAGCTCAGTTTCAGGGTCTTGGCAATCTTCTTATAGCCTAGGCCATCTTTATGTAGAGAAACAACTCTTTTTTTCAGATCCTCTGAGAGTTCTTTGCCATGAGGTGCCATGTTGAACTTCTAGTTACCAGTATGAGAGAGTGAGAGCGATAACACCAAATTTAATACCACTGCTTCCCATTCACATCTGAGACCTTGTAACATAACGAGTCACATGACACTGGGGAGGGAAAATGGCTAATTGGGCCCAATTTGGATATTTTCACTTAGGGGTGTACTCACTTTTGTTGCCAGTGGTTTAGACATTAATGTCTGTGTGTTGAGTTATTTTTAGGGGGCAGCAAATTTACACTGTTATACAAGCTGTACAATCACTACTTTACATTGTAGCAAAGTGTCATTTCTTCAGTGTTGTCACATGAAAAGATATAAAAAAATATTTACAAAAATGTGAGGGGTGAGATACTGTATATATGATTCTGCACAGGAGTGCCCCCCTGTAGCTGTAAAACTGCTATGGGGCAGACGGGAAGTGGTTAAAATATACTGTTTGGTGGGGAGCAACTCTTTTTCTTAAAGTGCAAAGAATGCTAAATTCCTTTAACCACTTGCCGCTGTGCAATCCCGTTGTCAGGAAAATTTGTCAGACGTGACTGAGTGGTTATGCTCCCTGCAGCATCCCATTATCTTTTTTGGGGCGGACTTAGCACTAAATATCAACTGGATTGCTTTTACAAGCGCCTTGTACCACCTTCCCAGGCTCTCCTGTCCCACCTGGGAACTCGGGATTGTGCCAAAGATTTATTATCAAATGTATAATTTCTATGTTTTATAATAATTGGAGTGATTGCAATTGTTAGGATGTATTTGATAGTTGTCGCATTTGGTTCTGCTGCTAAGTGTTATATTATTGCAACAACTATGCACTGAGGGAGAGGAAGAAGGATTGTGGAAATATTAAGCATGTAACCAAGCAGATATATGTCACAATATAGCCAAGCAATATACAACATGCCTGCTATATTTGGTGTGGTTATTCTATGAGAATAAGCATCTGGGTTGTTATGGAAATGCCATACTTGCAATGAGGGAAAAGCAGATGGATTGTCTAAACATTCATTGTATAACCATGGAGAGCTATTACAATGTATCTGAGCAGTATATGATATGTTTGCTATGTGCGGTGGAGTTGTATAGTAAGTATCCTTGCTATGTGCGTCAGAGGTGTTCCCTGCATGGGAATAAGTATTAGACCTTAGCGTCTTGGTTGCTATGTGAACACTGTGTTTAAAGCAGACCTTCACTGATTAGCCCTTCCACTTATCTGCCTCCTTCTCCCCCCTATTACGCAAATACCTTTTTATTTTTGCATTGATTCACTTTCACCTATTTGAGGATGATGATCCACCCACTGTCTCTTGATGTGTCTATGCCATATCCTAGGAGACAGTGGGGTTTATTTACTAAAGCTAGAGAGTGCAAAATGAGTCACAATTCTACAGAGAAATCAGCTTCCAGGTTTTATTGCTAAAGCGTAATTAAACAAACTGAGGTTAGAAGCTGATTGGTTTCTCTGCAGAATTGTGACTAAATTTGAACTCTTTAGCTTTAGTAAATAAACCCCAGTATTTCAATATTTCAGTGTGAGATCCCCCACACATGTGCAGGCTGCTGCAGGTCTGCCAGTCTATGGTAACAGTCAGAGACCTGCGGTGTGTCGCACATGTGCAGACACCCCACAGGTCTCTGCCAGATCCCATAGCTCTGGTAGAGACATGCAACATGTCTGCGATTGTGTGGAAGATCATTTCAACAATGGATAATTTTCGACTGAAAGGAAGACAATACTGGAACCTATGGGCTAGTAAGTATGTTTACTTTTTTTTAACTTACATATAGAGATATTATAAGGGATTAGAAATGTAGGTAGGGTAAAGCTGGAGTTCCAAAAATGTATTTGCTAGTGGATAAAATTATTACTGCTGCAACATTAATGGTATAATAATGCTACAAGTGTGCACTTTGCATGGCAGATCAGAAGAACAGCAAAGGAGAATTTTGGGCTGAAAAGAAGACTAAGCAGAACTCTATAGACTAGTAAGTATTTTATTTATTATAATTTACATACAGATACAATTATCAGTCACTAAAAATGTAAATTTAGCTAGCTAGGTGAAGTTTGAGTTGCTTTCTATGTGCAGCGGAGGTGCTCTTTGCACAGTGTTTTTTTACTGTGTGACAGAGTTGTTCTATGCATGGGAATAAGCATTAGGGCCTTAGTGTGGGGGTTGCTATTTTAACAGAGTGTTTAAGAATGTGTGATACCATGTGGCATCCTTGAGAAAGCCCACAGTGCCAAAACGCGCCAGCACGGAGTTCAGAGATGCAGCTAGAATCTAATACTGGCAGTGGTTGCCAGAGCCATAGAGAGAAGCTACTCATATGATAATCTGTCAGTTTGATGCTTGATCTCATAATGCTATTGTCACGTACCTGGTGGTTGAGTCTGGCTTATGCGGGGGCAACCTCTCTTGCGGCCCTGGTTCGAGAGCCCCTGGCAGTGCAGACAGGAAGCTCTGGAGCACAGGGGGGCACGAGGGCTAGACAAGTCTCTGGTGGCAGGTAGGTGTTCACTGAAGCTCGTGCAGGCTGGAGGGTAGTAGTACAGTCTGGGTCGGCAACTGGCAGGTGGTGCACTACAGAGGGATCAGGCAAACGGATGGTCGGTTACAGGCTGGGTTGGTAATGTGCAGGTGGCTTCTAAGGGAGCAGGCAGAAGAAGAAGAAGTCGTAAACAATCCGGGGTCAGGGCAGGCAGATGTCAGCAAAGTCCAAAGTAGAAGCTGGGGTCACAGGAACAGGAAGTCTCAGCAGAGTAAACACAGCGGGGGTCACAGGTGCAGGAAACGCTGTAGAATGGACAGCATCTACTGCAGGGTGCTGTCTGCTTAAATAGCCCGTTTGACGCCATTGGCATGCACAGGCGCGAGTGCGAATGCGCACGGGCACCTGAAACAGCCTTTCCTAACAGTTATTGTGCACAGGGGAAATGAGTCTGTTTTAACCTAACCTGTTTTATGAAAATGTTTACAATTTTACACTATATGCAATTTATTTTCTGATCCTATTGATTATTTGGCATTTGGTACCTGATTTGTGAGAAGGTGTAAACAGAGTTGAAAACTTTCCCAATAAAGAAAGTTGCCATGAGAAGGACCATGCATTAATAACTCACATTTTTATGGACTCTAAATAAACTATAGTGAGATTATGGAAATTGTTGGTGCTTAGCTTTGAAGAGGTGAAGAACAGGATACAAGGCACCCTTATAAATGAAAAGCTGAGTGCAGTTCTTTATGATACTCATGACTGCTTCTTAAGTGCGTAGAAGCCTTGGCTGGATCATTTTTAATCTTCTCCACTCACGTTTCACTTCTTAGATATCTGATGGAGTGAACCTGGTGGGTTCTTATTGACCCTCTGGGAGGGGGATCAGGATGGAATTTCCTCCCCACCCTTCCTTTTCTCTTTCCCTTCTGACTCCTCCTCCCTCCTTCTGTTTCCCTCTCTCCTCTTCCTTCTTCTTTTCCTTTTTTTCCAGCTACATCCTCTCCTTTCTCTCCTCCAGTTTTCCCTATTAAACTTTTCTTTCACTCCAGTAATAAACATTGAACCCTCCTTTTTCTTTTGGTCATTTACGTTTTGCAGAAAATCTGGAAGTGGGACAAACAACAAACGCCCCACTTTGTAAACTCTCCAGTGCATAGGCTTTAGCGGGGGTATTTTTTCTTGGTCTTCCCATGTCATCACTCTCATAGTCCTGAAATGGGTAATCTTTGCCATACTAGATGTAATGGTTTTCTTTCTTCCTCCTCCACTCATTGGTTTGTTTCGATTTATGTTTTCTGCCGTTGACTTCAAGCGAGCGGACAACACTAGGTAATGCCTCTTAATCTGGCTTTTTGGAAAACTGGATAAAACGGGTGATTTAAGTTTTATGTCATACTGTATGCAATGTGTAAGTGCTGTTTTGTTTTCTTTTTCAATAAAGATAAAGTGAAAGAAAGGTGAAAGGTAAAAGGTTCAATAGATCCCTCAGTATAGGTGTATATAAAGTGCATGAATAATTCTCTAAAGTGACATTAATGGTGGGTCATTTTGTGCAAATTCATATATAAAGTGAATCAGAACAATATTAAATATATATATGTATAAGTATAATAATCTAAGATAAAAAATAGTGCATATGTGCCAATATAAATCCTAAGAGTCCAAAGCTAAAAAATGTAAAATGGAAAAAAAGAAAAAGGGAAATCAAAAAATTGATAAAACAGTCCAGAGTATCATTCAAGACAAAAAATTAAGGTGACTTTGCAGTGCTTCATCTGAGTTTTCATTGGGTGACTTTGCTCCCCCTCCTGTGTCCCCACTCACCAGAGCTTTACACCCCTGCAGGGGTAACCCACATGCAACCGATCTGGTCTCCACTCCCAGGCTTTGAATTGGTCGGTGAATGGTCAGAAAAGATGATCCTCTGTTTATGGGGCTCCCTCCGGTGGAGTATGTGTGTAAAAAAGGAATAAAATTCCAAATAGCGTAACTCCGTAAATAAAAGTTTACTATAACTCGATAATGACAGTCTTTAAAATCAGATGTGCATCCAGGTAGTTAGTTTTGGGTATTTGCAAGCGGTGGTATAAACAAGTGAGTTGCCGCGGCTGCTTTTTGAGAAAGGAATGGAATCTTTTCCCCTTCCTCCGGCTTGCGTTCCACCTGTGCAAACCAACAGACCCGGATGTGACGTAAAGGCATACGCGCTGGCAGCCACGGCAGCTCACTTGTTTATACCACCGCTTGAAAATACCCAAAACTAACTACCTGGATGCACATCTGATTTTAACCACTTGACAACTGGGCACTTAAACCCCCTTAACAACCAGACCAATTTTCAGCTTTCAGCGCTCTCACACTTTGAATGACAATTACTCAGTCATGCAACACTGTACTCATATGAAATTTGCGTCCTTTTTTTCACACAAATAGAGCTTTCTTTTGGTGGTATTTAATCATCGCTGGGTTTTTTTATTTTTTGCGCTATAATTAAAAAAAGACCAAAAATTTTGTAAAAAAAAAGAATTTTTCTTCGTTTCTGTTATAAAATTTTGCAAATTAGTAATTTTTCTTCATAAATTTTGGCCAAAATGTATACTGCTACCTATCTTTGGTAAAAAACAAAAACAAATTAGTGGATATTATTTGGTCTTTGTGAAAGTTATAGAGTCTACAAGTTATGGTGCCAATCACTGAAAATTGATCACACTTGATTTACTGATGGCCTATCTCATTTCCTGCGACCCTAACAAGCCAGGAAAGTACAAATACTGCCCAAATGACCCCTTCTTGGAAAGTAGAAATTCCAAGGTATTTCCCAAAATTGTCATATGTTAACAGATTATTTCTCACACCCAGCATATGCACACCCCAAAATACATTCTGCTACTCCTCCCGAGTATGGCGATACCACATGTGTGAGTCTTTTACACAGCCTGGCCACATGCAGAGGCCCAACATGCAGGGAGCACCGTCAGGCGTTCTAGGAGCATAAATTACACATATAATTTCTTGACTACCTCTTGCACTTTTGAAGGTCCTGGAGCTCCAGGCCAATGGAAACGCCCAAAAAATGACCCCATTTTGGAAAGCAAACACCCCAACGTATATTCTAGGAGGCATAGTGAGTCTTTTGACCATGTCATTTTTTCCACAAGTTTTTGGAAAATGTGGAAAGAAAATGAAAACACATTTTTTTTTTACACAAAGTTGTCCATTTATACAATATTTCTAACACACAGCATGTACCCAGCAAAAATGACCCCCAAAAATATATTCTGCTACTCCTCCCGAGTATGGCGATACCACATGTGTGACACTTTTACACAGCGGGACCACATACAGAGGCCCAACATGCAGGGCTGTCTCTTATGTGTTCTAGGGACATACATTTCTAATCTAATTTGACCATCTTTTACACTATTGTGAGGCACTGTGGTGGCATATATGACGGGTAGGTACGGTGATGTCACGGGTGGACACGGTGATGTCACGGGTAGGCACGGTGAGATGACGAGTAGGCACGGTTATAGGACGGGTAGACACGGTGATGTCACGGATATATACGGTGGTGTCACGGAGTGTTATCACAT
>BLSH010236468.1:2674-88234 GCA_018402905.1 Glandirana rugosa | reverse complement strand
GATCGTAGCGATCGTTGTTCTATGCAGAGCTTGATCTGCAACTCAAAGCAGCGGTATGTGAAATCTCTAATTTCTGCTATCTGTCCTCAGAGCAACAGCACAGACAGCAGTAGTAAAGTAATCTATCTCAGGATGCAGGATCAGGTCTTAAAATGGCTAAAATCTGTCCCTCACGCCGTCAGCTACCTTTCCCTATACTAACCCAAGGAGCATGTGACTGCAGCACTGTGACTCCAGCTTATAAAGAGGCTGGGTCACATGATGCACCGGCCAATCACAGCCATGCCATTAGTAGGCATGGCTGTGATGGCTTCTAAGGGCAAACCAGTGAAACGCTTGTTGATTGGCTGCCCTGCAGCTTCTCAACACGTGGAGTAAAATAGCAGAACCCCGGACCGAACCCGAACGATTTTTGAAATGTCCGGGTCCGGGTCCGTGCCACGGACACCCTAAAGTTCGGTACGGACCCGAACGTTACAGTCCGGGTTCGCTCAACACTAGACATGAGCTTTGATGCCCACAGGCCCTATGGCTAATGTTACCCAGAGACACCTTAAAATAGCTACTCATAATGCGCAGGGCCTCAACTCCCTCCATAAAAAGGAGAAAAGTTCTCGATCATTACAAATCCCTCAAATTACATGTAGTGATGATTCAAGAGACCCACTTTCCATTACGGTACAGCCCCAAATTCCTACATGCACACTACCCCTTTTTCTTTCTGGCTAAAGTGGAAACAAAAACTAAAGGGGTAGCGATCCTGATTTTTAGAATGTGCGGCTTCACCCTCCACAAGGAAATTATAGACCCAGAAGGGAGGTATATCCTAATCAAAGGAACTATAGAAGGAAACTTATACACATTCATATCTTAATATGCCCCAAATACAGCTCAACTTTTTAAAATCTCTATTTAACTCTATACAATCCCACTTAGGAGGCAGGGTTATCCTGGGCGCAGATTCCAATATAGCCTTTGATCAGTGACTTGACAAATCCAGACCCCTTGGGGGACCAATTGACACTCCCCTCCAAAGCGAGTCTTAAGCTTGCCAAAATGCTTCACACATTTAATTTGATGGATAGTTGGAGAGAATTCAACCCGACCAAGAGAGACTTCACACACTACTCCTCCCCTCATAACTCTTACGCAGGAATTGACCACCTGCTAGTCCAGACAAATACGATACCCCTAGTACTCAATTCCCAGATAGTTGATACAACACTCTCGGATCACTCCATAGTACTCCTTCAAATTCGATCTGACCCACATTTCGCAAGACAGGCCCATTGGAGACTGAACGAATCGTTGCTTTCTGACCCCATTAAAGTCACTGAGATCAATAATGCCCTAAAGGAATACTTTCTTCTTAATGACACAGAGGGAATCTCAGCAGAAACAATTGGGCAGCTTATAAAGCCTTCATCATAGGCAAACTAATTGAGATGTCATCACAAATAAAGAAAGAGAGAACCGTGGATCTAGATAGACTTGAAAAATCTTATAGGGCCCTTCAGGCGATGCATAAGGCACGCCCTTCCAAAATCCTCACTTCCCAGCTAGATAAAGCTAGATTAGAACTTAATATTGCCTTAACGGCCAAAGCAGAAAAATCTATCAGATGGAGAGGACAAAAATTCTACACGCAGAATGACAAACTAGGCTCAATGTTAGCAGCAAAGCTGTCCCCCCACTATCGCCAATATGCTCTTCCCATAGATTCGAATACCGGGACAAGGCCTCACAGCCAACCCAATGAAAATTCTAGATACCTTTCATAGATTCTACACAGACCTATACAGCCCCCCGTTTGGAGTCACAAAGAAACTACCCCAAAGTTCCTTGATGACATCCCCATCCCCTCCCTGACAGCAGAGCATAAACAAATTTTGGAGGCCACTATCATCAGGGAATAGGTAATGGGGGTCATCAAGGTCTTAAGAAAAGGTTCAGCTCCAGGTCCTGATGGGCTGGCTGGGCCATACTATAAGGCCTTTGCCGAGACCCTCTCCCCACATCTGACAAAGTTCTTTAACTCTAAATCTCCGGGCACCCCTCTGGACCCACAGCTTAACTCTGCCTTTATCACGGTGATACCTAAACCCGACAAGAACCCTGAGGAAGTAGGTAACTACAGGCCAATCTCTTTGATCAACAACGTTAAAATTTTAACAAAAATCATGGCCAATAGGCTCGCTACTTTCATCAACTCTTACATTCACAAAGATCAGGTAGGCTTCATCCCGGGGAGGCAGGGTCCAGATCAGATATGCAGAGCAGTGGATCTGATCTCTATCTTACAATCTAATTGGGAGGGAGGCTCGAAACAACGAGGCATGGTCTTATCACTAGACCTACAGAAGGCATTTGATTCTGTATCATGGACCTACATCTTCACGCTTCTGGAGAGGTGGGGATTTGGCCAGCACTTCATGGGCCTTATTAAGGCTCTGTACTCTTCACCTAATGCCCGAATAAGGCTCCAGGGATATTATTCGGAATCGATACACATAGCTAAAGGGACAAGACAGGGCTGCCCCCTTTCTCCGCTCATCTTTGCTATTGCCATCAAAACCTTGGCATTAGCGATCTGTCAAAACCCAGACATCAAAGGGGTGGCTTGTGGCTCTCAGAACCATAAATGTGGTCTTTTTGTTGATGACATTATCCTGTTCATTACTTCCTCTCACACCTCACTCCCCAACTTAAACTGCACACTAGACCTATTCGCGGAATTCTCAGGGCTCAAAGTGAACTACTCCAAATCCCATGCAATGAACATTTCCTTATCTCCTGAAACAGTCACCTCTCTACAAAACTCCTTCCCCTTCAAATGGAGTCCATTGTCAATTAAATATTTGGGCATCAATCTGACAGCTAAGATAGAGGATTTATACTCTAGCAATTTCCCCGCCTGTACCGCAAACTTGAGGATGACCTGAAATCTTGGTCGAATGGCAAGCTCTCATGGTTGGGTAAAATCAATGCAATTAAAATGACCCTCCTGCCAAGGGTGCTATACCCGTTTCGAGCATTACCGATTACGATCAGGAAGGACCATTTAAGAACTTTCCAGAGCAAGATCCTGGGATTTGTTTGGGGAAACTCAGGATACAGGTTTCCTCAGTCCATTTTATACCGCCATAGGAAAAGGGGTGGGGGGGGGGGTTTAGGACTCCCCTCTTTCTTTAAATACTACCAAGCAGCTAGATTAGCACAACCCTCCACGGTTTACACGAGGCACGAGAAACCGGACGGAATCCGGATTGAGAGGCAAGCAGTTCCGAACTACACAATAGACTTCCTTCTTTGCATCTCCCCAAAAAAAGACCTCCTATTCTTTCTCCTACATTATCCCACTCCCTTGCGCTCTGGGATTCTCTGCTGAGCCGTCCCGAGATCACCTCATCCCTGAATCCCTTAGCGCACATTTTTCACAACCTGGACTTCCCTCCAGGGCTAGACATTAAAGCATTCAGATGGTGGAAGGATAAAGGGCTGTACCATATTGGGCATTTCTTCACTCCTCGAGGACCTATGTCTCTTGACCTTTCAGATTCCGAAAGGTCCAGATTTCAACAAATCTCCCACTTCCTTAAGCAAATCTGGAGAGACAAGTCGCTTCCGCCCAAATTCACGGCTTATGAACTCTGGTGTGGCCAAGCCATAGAGCAAAGGGGGGCATCTCAGTTGTTTACACGTCTCTCACCTTTCCATTGACGAAGGCCTCCTATATGAACCACTGGGAGGAGGATTTCCAATTTTCATGGGACTTGGAGACCTGGCATGGTTCTTTTTCAAACTCTTTCCGAAGTATCCTAAATACTACCCCCATGGAGGCTAGTGTTAAGGTATTCACCAGATGGTACCTCACCCCACTAAAATATGCCCGCATTTACCCCTCAGTAGACCCTCATTGCTTCAGAGGATTCTCCCTTTTGGGAACCATGCCACATATCTGGTGGGAGTGCCCAAGAATACGAACGTTTTGGAGAAAAATCTTCAATCTTATTGAACGGTTGACCAAAGCTCAGGTGTCCAGGTCCCCTGAGATAGCTATTCTTAACGCATACATCCCAAATCTTCCCAAACCTAATAGGAAGTTAGTGCATTTCATCTTGCTTGGGGCCAAGCTTACTATAGCGAAATCATGGAAACAACCAAAGGTCTCATTTGCAGCTACCATACGGAAGGTCTCCTGGATCATGTCTCAAGAGAAGTTATCTAGCATCCTTTCGGACACAACTAAGAGGTTTGAGGATATCTGGGAACCCTGGGCAGCTTACATTGGTATTTCCTTTATACTGGGTCAGACCTTGCCCAAGGAATCTGACAAACCAGTCCAACACTAGGTGTTTTCTTGCTTTTCTGCCTTATCTCTCCCTGTTCCTCTTCTCTTTCTCTCCTCTCCTTTTGATACTTCAGTTAGTGTTGGTTAAGATTCCACTGGTCTACAGCTGTCGTAATGTAGGTAGAATTTTGATACTTATGTAGTGAGTTACTTACTCCCTATCTTCCCACAGTTTAACTAATTGGGCTGTATATGAGTAACCCCTTTAATTTCATACAGTGGATGAAACTTCCCCAGCCGAGGACAGCTTGCTCCCACTATGACGTGCCTGGTGCTCGGGAAGTTGCGCTGACCTTTACCATCTTCATAATTTGTTTCTCCGGAGGATTCTCCCCATACCACAAGCAGATAGTAGGGAGCTCGGGAGTTCAGAAGACTTCTTGATAAACTTAACTGTACTAGGAGCTATTGTAAGTTTTCTTATTACTCTCTGAAGTACTGCATATATCTTTGTATTGTCTGAAATTGAAATAAAAATCTTTAAAAGTAAATTTATATATATATATATATATATATATATATATATATATATATATTTATTTGTTGAACTAGATGGACTTGTGTCTTTTTTCAACCTGGCTAACTATGTAATACCCCTGAAGTGCCAGCTGGGTTTTTCTTATGATAAGTGGCATAGTGTTTTAAGACATTATGCCCGGTTAACCCTCCCTTGATATTGCCAACATACTCGTTAAAGCGGAGTTCCACCCATTTAAAAGTCAGCAGCTACAAAAAGTGTAACTGCTGACTTTTAATGAACAGACCCTTACCTGTCCCACAGTCCAGCAATGCTGCCACCCAATGCTTCGCTCCTCTCCCCCTCTCCACGGTGCCGGCATTACAACTGTGGGCGCTTGGCTGCGCTACACTTTCTATATGGCCGGTGACATATAGAAAGTGTATTCTAGGACAGTGGTGGCTGGTGGAATTTTAGGATGGTGGGGCACGAGACCCCGCCCTTCCTTTTTGACCCTTCCCACCTCACATAAGCCCCATCCCTTATAGGTTCCACCCATTGTGTCAGGAGTATACAGCTCAGCATCACCACATAGGGGTATATACAGCATCACCAGATAGGGTATATACAGCATCACTAGATAGGGTATATACAGCTGGGTATATACAGCATAACCAGATAGGGTATATACAGCAGGGTATACAGCATCACCAGATATGGTATATACAGCAGGGTATACAGCATTACCATCATCATTTTTTTATTTTTGCTTTAGCTAAAAAAAACTATACTGTCACTTTAAAGGAAACCCTAAATGTTAGATTTGTCATGAAATCAATAGGTGAGGGTAAATCTTCTAATGGGCAGAAATGTTCCAATTGCTGTAAATTGTGGGTGTGCCCAAATTGGGTTAACAGTGGGAGGGGCTTAAATGGGTATTTTTAAACAACATCTGAGTCTATGCTGGGTCAGGAGTGTATAATGAGCAAAGTTCAGGGGTCAGAAGTATGTAATGCACAGAGAGCTGGGGTTAGACGTACAAAGGTTAGGAGTAGGTAAGTAGTAAGTAACATATAGATTACAAAGAACAGACATAAGTAATGCATGGACAGCAGAGGTCAGGAATAATGCACAGATTGCAGAGGTCAGGACAGGAGTAAGAAATGCATGGAGAGCAGAGGCAAGGAGTAATTAACACACAGATTGCAGCAGTCAGAGGAGCAAACATCAGGAGCAAGTAACAAACAGACTTCAGAGGTCAGATTAAAAATAGATCCCAGCACTTCTAGTAATCAAGGTGCCACACCCCTAATACATACAACGATAGTCTGCAAGGATGGGATTTTTTAGGCACCCCAAAAAAAACAGCATTAAAATATACAATTTTATTAAACAGTGATTAAAATTGATATAGTGGCACAACACATAATTGTATGTTACAAATAAAAACTCTGACATGCTTCAATTTCAATAATCTTCACCAGGGGTACAGACTTCAGACTTCAGAGGCATGAGTAGGTAACCAAGGTCAGGACGAGCAAGTAATACACATAGTTTAAAGGTCGCAAGTAACTAATGCAGAGAATTCAATGGTCAGGTCAGGAGCAAGTAACGCACACGTTGCAGGGTAAATAGTGCAGCTACATTATATTTAAAATATATTATACCTTATTCTTTGGCTTGGTGGCTCACTGGTTGTGTCTGGTTCCCCCATGGGAAAGTCCTGCATTCACCCATCACCCCTCTCTTTTCTTTCCCTGGTCTGCCCTGGGCGCCCAGTGGCACAGTAAACTTGGAAATAAGCAAACCCCTTTTTAACAGTCACACTGTGCAAGTATCAGGAGTAAGTACGGCACGCTACACACTTTAAGGTTTATGCTACGCTGCTGGGCTTCTGGGAGCCATGCTGAAGACATTCATTAACCACTTCAGCCCCAGAAGGATTTACCCTCTTCCTGACCAGAGCATTTTTTGCAATTTGGCACTGCGTCGCTTTAACTGACAATTGCGCGGCCGTGCGACGTTGTACCCAAACAAAATTGTCCTCCTTTTTTCCCCACAGAGATTTCTTTTGGTGGTATTTGATCACATCTGCGTTTTTTTTATTTTTTTCTCTATAAACAAAAAAATCTAGTGACAATTTTGAAAAAAAAACAATTTTTTTTTACTTTTTGCTATAATACATGTCCAAAAAAAAAATAAAAAAACAAATTTATTCATCAGTTTAGGCCGATAAGTATTCTTCTAAATATTTGTGGTAAAAAAAATGACAATAGGCGTATATTGATTGGTTTGGGCAAAAGTTGCTTTTTACTATTTTTTTTTTAATAGTAATGGCGGCAATCTGCAATTTTTATCGGGACTGCGATATTGCGGAGAACAGATCGGACATTTTTGACACTTTTTTTGGGACCACTGACATTTATACAGCGATCAGATCTAAAAATAGCCACTGATTACTGAGTAAATGTCACTGGCAGGGAAGAGGTTAACCTGCAGGGGGCAATCAAGGGGTTAACTGTGTTCCCTAGGCGTGTTCTAACTGTGTGGGGGTGGGACTGGCAGGGGCATGACAGATCTAACTAATCCCGATGACAGGGATCAGTAGATCACTATCATGCTGCCTGACAGAACGGGGAACCTTCATATTTACAGCGGCGGTTCCCCACTTTTCTTCTGTATCAGGCGTTTGCAGGACGCCGGCAGACATCAAGTCCAACCGATGCGTGGCCACACTTAGGGAGCGTGCAGCAGGCACAAGAGCGCGCCGCCGCCGGCATGCTCCCGCCCGCTACCTGTGCATGTGCGAGTTGCCGTTTATAAACGGCGATTTGCGCTACACTGCCACTATGCAGCAGTAAATGTATGCGAGCTGGTTGGGAACCGGATAAATGGGGACATTCCCCTCACAACAAGGAGTGTCTCTGGGAAACAGAACAAATGGTAACCTTAAAACAGCACAGAAAACTGCAGGTTCTGAATACTTCTATCACCATTTGGCTACTTAGTGTGATGAGGACATGTGAATTGCAAAAGTGACAAAAAAAACAAGAACAGTAAAATATTTTGACAGGCAGAAAGTCAAATATATGTTTATTTGGCAGGAGTAATACTTTAGTTGGCTGTCTGAAGCAGTCCACTAATAATTTAATGTGATATTTATTTATGGCCAACTTGTTATGATCACATTAGCAAAAAAATGAAATAGCCCTGGCATTGGTACAAGAAATGAAGGGTAGCTTGCCAGCACAATGACATTGTTACAGGATTCATTTTTATAATAAGCATGAAAACATCTATCACTGTTACCATTGCTACTAAAGCCACAAGTTGTAAGATTTTGGGTTACAGGAATTCTTTTTTAAGATTTTTTTTTTTAAATCTGCAGAATTATTTTTTGCCCTAGACCTTCTGTATCATATACATACCACTTATTGCTTGTTAATGAGAAATCGCTGTCTGGCTAATGAGGTATTTCTTTCAATTATGGTAACCTAATGACCTCACTGATCTTTTGTGCAACAAAAGACTTAGCAGGTGCTCTTCTAAATCTCTCTGGTTTCTTGTATTTTTTATCTCCATCTCTGGTACACTCTACATACGCAACATACACATCGTTTTGCAAACTGTCCCCAATTTCAAATGTTTTCCCACCTCCTAGGCTCCATTCAGCTTTAGTGCATGGTCATTGTTAGGACAGATGCCTGCTCCTGTAATTAAATAAATGCATGGCCTTTCCACTTTCTTTCTTCCTCATTCTCATCTAACTGGTTTCCAGTGCTACATCACCGATGGCTACATTATGGAAGGCACACCAAACAAAAAAATGATAATAAGAATCAGCCAAGCTTATTATTACTTCCATACTAGAGTGCAGCACAGTTAAAAACAAAGCCTGCTTGAACTTAAATGCGTCATGTTTTGAACGGCATATTCCCTACCCACACATTCCTGAAAATAGCTGTAGTAATACTGGGTGCTGTAATGACCACCGGCTGCAAACCGTAGACAAAGTATAGAAATGTCATCAGCACACCAAGAATTCCTCATAAGGGTCCAAAGCTTTATTAACATGGTCACACGGTACACATATGGCAACGTTTCCGTATGTGTAGCGTATGACCATGTGAATAAAGCTTTGGACCCTTTAGAGGAATCATTGGTGTGCTGATGACATCTCTGTACATAACTTGTTTTGATGTCAAAGGAAATGAGCAGCAATTCAATGAGCAAATATACAAAAAAAAAAAGTAAAAAACAAAAAAAATACCAGCATGCTAAAAAGCTCTCAAAAAATGCATGCATTTTTACATTGCAGTGTGAATAGCACCTTGTGAATACTTCCTGAAGGCCATTGTATGTATGTAATCATTTCATTAACAGATTTTTCTTATATAAAAATACAAACTGACCTACGAAAGAATAGTTAAAGCAAAGGAAAGCTAATATTTTGGAATGGCCGAGTAACAGTGGTGGGCCTAATACTGTAATAAAAAGTTTTGGAAGAGCTTGAAACGGACAGTTCAATCAAAGAAGCCGAAGCAATATCTCTGAGTTAAAGCTGTTTAGTTACCAAACATGTTTAGTTGTAGTTGCTGCTACCTAAGAAGTACACACCAGTTACTGAAAGCAAAGATTTACATACATTTCCCATATATAAATATATGCAGTGTCTTTGGATCATTTTCCTTAATAAATATAGCAATAAACCCTGTAGCTTGGTCTTACGGAGAAATTGCATGCTATTGGGCTCCTGCTAAGCTGCCACACACTGGTTCTGACATTGAAGGGCCACTCACCTTGCTGTAAATCATTTGCCCAGTTACTCCTGACTCATCAGGTATGGCCTCTTTGAGCTGCTGAGGGTGGAAAGCTGAGAACATTCCTCCAATAAGCATGTCCAGAAGCTCAGGGAGTTGTGAATGGAGTTAAGGGTACCTGTGCCTGCATCTGAGCATAGCAAACATTAAAAGGAGTTTTGCTATACCAGCTGAACTGTAATAGTATGCAGTCTTCTGCTTAGGCTTACATGGAGCCCTGGCCTCTTTCCAAAGATTCATGGACAGCACTCCAAAGACCCACAAATCATACTGTATGTTTCAGCATATCAGGATGTTCTCATTTTTACTTGACTTGCAGAAAGTCCAGGCAGTTAAAGATTCAATTTGTAAGGCCAGTTTAACAGCCAATCCAAAAAGATTTGCGATAGGCTTAGAAGCAGCCTTGTATTTAAGCTACCACATTGAGTAAGGGGGTTATAAAGTCTCTACATGAACAAGAGAGAAGCAATGAAGAGTTGGCCCATGCCAGTGTTAAAGAACAGGTTAGAGCCCTTTTAAAGGTGTAGGATACTGTCAGAGGTTTGTGACTAATTTTTACTGGAGAAAATCTGCCATGGTTAAATGGAATGTAGAGACAAACAGTGCTTTTAGGGAGCTGAAGACAGTATTGTGCAACGGACTAGTGTTAACCACTCCCCAACAGTCAAGAATTTCTTGTCTTGCCTCTTATGTTAGTACAGAAGCAGACTTTTCCCAGGAAATATATGGGGATCCATCCATTAGCATACCTCAGCCAGAAACTAGCTCCAGCAGAGAGGAACTATTTACTAGTGGAAGGGGAAGAGTGTGGCCATACCCAGTAGTAAGTCCGAGTTATGGAGGCATTACCTTTTGTCTGAAAGTTATATTAGATTTACATACCCTTCTCCTCTAATGGTTTGGAACAAAGGGAACTATACAAGATTCAAAAGATGGTTTCTGGGTCTGCAAGAATTTACATTTCATGGAGAACACAGGCCAGAGACCCAGCAAGAGAATACTTATGGGCTGTCATGTTTCCTCTCTATGTTGGCAAAATGTGCTCCATCCCACAGGTCTTTGCAGAGAAGGTGGATATATGAGGCATTGACTGGCAGGATTGCGAACGGTATGTATGTGTCATCTAGCTTGCTCATATTCCAGTGGTCTGGAGTACTGTTCTTATTGCAAACAAACTTTTTTTCTTAGATATTAGGTTCTGTTTGGGGTCTAGAGATCAGAGGCTTTGTGCTTTGGGTAGGATAAAGTCTCAATTGCTAGGTTAGTCTTTTACCTGGTAGCCAGACTTTATTAGTCTCAGATGCGCATGGGCTTTTTTGTGAGCTACTTGATGCTCAGGGCTCCCTGTATCAGGGCTGTAGATAAGGGGGGTTGGGGTGTTCAAACCCCCCCCAGAGCATCCTGGCAAAAATAAAAAGTGTCTGTGCCCTGTCGTCTCTCATGGCGCCAGCACCGCAACAACAAACAGCGGAGCACAGCAGTCAGTATTGTGAGCGAAGTGAATGTAGCAGGTCGGGTGTAAGGCACACCGTCACAGGCACTTACGTCACACTGTTATGACCAGGCTGTGCTGGGTTCCCGATGGACAGATCATAGACACAGTGGGAGGGTGTGGCGTCTGTAGTCCTGCCCACCGTGCCCGACTGTCTCTACACTCTGTACTTCCCGCCTTGGACTTCAGAGGAAAATGGAGCAGAGAACATGCAAAGTAGCAGTACTGTTGCTAAGGAGCTGAGCCTCCGTATTTCCTTTTTGGCTAGCTTGCTGCCTGAGAGACGGTCATCACAGACCACTTACCACCACTGCTGTGCTGCCATTGGGGTAAATGAGTCTGTGGCAACTGGCAAAATGATTCACTAATCTCCCAAATCGTGGGTTACAATTTTCCACTGCTTGGTTGGTACCGACAGTTCAGCCTGGCTCTGTCAGCTATGTTGTGGTGCTGACTGCAGAGTCAAAGGGTTGAGGGTTTGCCAGGCACAACAACATTGCTGCCAGAGCCAGGCTGGACTGTTTGCTGCCCTTAGTGCCCTGGCCCTTTTTTAATTGTGTTGAAAAGGCAATAATAAGTCCTGGTTCACACTAGGATGTGGTGCAGAAAACCTGCAATGCATCTCCTTCACAAGGCTGTCTTTAACGTGGGGCAAAAGGGGCAGCTGCCCTGGGCCCAGCCCCAGTCATTGTTGTGGGGCACAAAGCAGCTGCCCCTTGCACCTGAGGCCTCTGACCATCTCCTGTACTATGTCTGCAGTCTCTGGCCATCTCCTGTACTATGTCTGCAGTCTCTGACCGTCTCCTGTACTGTGTCTGCAGTCTCTGACCATCTCCTGTACTATGTCTGCAGTCTCTGACCATCTCCTGTAGTACGTCTGCAGTCTCTGACCATCTCCTGTACTATGTCTGCAGTCTCTGACCATCTCCTGTAGTACGCCTGCAGTCTCTGACCATCTCTTGTATGCCTGCAGTCTCTGACCATCTCACGTAGTATGTCTGGCAGTAAATGATATGCACAACCCTTTGGTGTGTCAGGGGCTGCAGTTGAAACCTGCACTGAAAACCTAATCGATTGGCCATCACGGGGATGCAGTCTCAAACCAAGCTATACATCCACACCACAAATGGAGAGTATGAGAGTCAGAACAAGCTGCTCTGGTTTAAAGTAGACCTTTCACCATGAAGGCCTGTTTCACACACACTGCAGTCCCTACTTTCATAGGTTTTTATGCTCTGCTCATTGCTAATAACACGTTCTAGGAGTTCTCTGTCTATTGGTGAGGTGTGCAGGCAGTGAGATCATGTGCTGTAACCTCCAGCAACCAATCAGTGAGTGGTAATGATGTGTTTTAACCTCCAGCAACCAATCAGTGAGCAGTCATGATGTGAATGGCAGGGGGGGCAAAGAAAATGTTTGTCCAGGGTCCAATCAATATGAAAGGTGGCCCTGATCCTGCACCACATTCAAATTTCACTGCCCTTGCAATCTACAGCGGGTGTCAGTGAAATCTTAAGGACAGCCCAAATGCTCTGCGCAATGGTTTTCCACAGAGTGGCCCTGATCCTTCTCTTCTCTGTGTGCCACAATGGAAACCTGCTTGCTACGGGGACACAGTGCATGCTCGCTCCTGTGCTGCGTGGGTCTATGGAGCCATGCTCCATAGACCTACACAGCGCTGCTTGGTTCTCCCCCGTGACCCCCCCACTTCACCACTTGGTACCTGCTGCTGAACCCCCCCAGGACAAAAAATTATCTACGGCCCTGCCCTGTATAATGTTGTAACCTGTTGCTGTGCAAAACAGTTGACTACTGACAGAACACTAAAAAGGTACTAGGCCTGTTTGAAACATAGAATCATAGAAACATAGAAAAGTGACTGCAGAAAGAAGAAATAATCTGTTTCTTTAGGAGCCTGCTGCTGAGTGTTAATAGAGAATCTAAAAAGAACACTTGCATTTCTTTTTTTTTTATATAGAGCAAGTCTACTGCATACAACAATCACAAACCTGCTTGTCCAAGCTCCCAACTAAGCTTAGGGAACACTCTGTTAGTAACTAACCTAAGCTTAGTTGGGAACTTGGACAAACAAGTTTGTGATTGTTGCATGCAGTAGACTTGCTCTATAAAGCCCTCTTGCTATGAAACTGTGTTTGTTTTCTGTGTTTTTTAATAAAATTGCAGGACAAACCTGTTTGGATTGTTCCTGGCTGTACCTGTTCCATGCATTGTTTATTGCTGTCAATACCAGTAGAGCCTTTCCCCTTATGAATTACCCAAAAACTTGCAATAGCACATTGATGATATCATCATGATGTTACTGGATTTTATAGTGGGGTAAATCAGAATGCAGATGCCATTCAAATTGACCCATCATTAACATTCAGGGCCTATTCCCACAAGTCCATTTTTATGTTGTACATTAACATGCATTGTATAAAGGCAACATATTCATTTTAATGTGCTTCTTTTTTCACATGGTGTCTGTTTTTTTTTTTTCTTTCACAGTGAGATAGGAAGTTTAAAAAGGCTTTAAAATAATAGTGCTAATGCAATAGCACAAAATGATAAGAATGCATACAGTAAGCGGATTTCTTTCATATGTATATTAAAGACAATAAACGACTATAATTCCTCTTTAATGCTCTGTGTTAAAAAAATCAGTACATTTTATGAATGTTATTTACTGATAGTTGGATGAGTAGTACTCAGTGAACAATTTTCTATGTCTGTGAACCCTAAGATTCATTGTTAAAGGATGACAGTATGTGGTCACATTTACTGGCTGTCAGTATATGTAAATTAGATCTGTAAAATAGGCCTGGTGTATACATGCTGTGATCAATCATGAGGAGGCAATGCGGATTCTGTCAGATCATTGGACAATTAATTCTTTCTCACGCTATCATCCATCTTATGCACACTGAACCTTTCCTTCCACTTCCTTAGAATTAAAGGTAACTGGAAATAAAAGGTATATTCATTGCAGCTATACATTTTAGGCATTGGTTTTACTTTAGGTAGAGATACATCTATAATGTTTTAACACTGAGCATGTAACACTATTATAGTGATGATAATTAGAAGCTGACGACTGAATCGATTAATCTTCATATGACTTGGCACTTGGAGCATTAAAGTGTATTTTCACTTTTGCGGACAAGTTGGGTCAACACCTACTTTACATTAGTTACATATTCCCATTCACATAATATAGCTTATTTTTAGATGTTTTCTAGAAACACTGAAAAATCTTACCTAGTTCTCTTTGTTTATGAGGCGAGCTGTGTTTGCATAATTAAAGTGATTGTAAACTCATTATAACAAACATGTCATACCTACCTGCTCTGTGCCATGTGGGTTTGCACAAAGCAGCCCTGATCCTCCTCTTCTTGGGTCCCCTGCTGGCGTTCCTGGCTCTTCCCCCTGCCGAGTGGCCACCATAACAAGCTGTTTGCTATGGGGGCACTCCTGCAGGCTTGCTCCCAAGCAGCGATCTGTGTCGTCCATTGGTCTGTCCTTGCTCACTCCTCACAGCCAATGGCTGCAGCACTGACCAGTGTACTCTGATGGGATAGGGGAAGTCCTTGTTGTCAGAATACAAAGACACAGTGTGGGAGATCCCTGCATCCACATCACTTGTGTTGATGCAGGGATCTGTAAATTGTATTTTATTCAGCCTTCTTGTTGCCTTCTTGTTGAAGGAAAAAAAAACTCAGCATGTATACGCTGGTTAAAAGCTGGTGGGCAGAGCAGTGCTGCATTTTACAGAGAGTGCTGTCAATCTGAAAATTGGTAGACAGAACAGAGCTGTGGTTTACAGAGGAGACATCATGTGCCTAGACTTTTGCATATAGCTGTAGTCCCAGGAAAACACATGTAAGTGTGACTCTGCAAGGCAATGTAGCCCCTTTATAGGGTTGCTAGAAGGATCTGCAAATTATTTTTCTTTCAGAGTAATTGAAGCTTAAAATAGAATATGGGCAAAACTTTTTTTTCCATTTTGGATAGAGTAAGGGAGGGCTATAACCCCTGTCAGATTTTTTTTTTTGCCATCTCTGTCCCATTGCAGAGATTTCCCTTCACTTCCTGTCCCATAGCCAACCAGGAAGTGAGAGGAAATCTCTGCAAATTAAAGGAATTTTTTGGGGACCCCCAGCTCACCAGAGCTAATGTCCTCACTGGAAGATTTGCCATCTATTACTATTCTGGGGCAACCCAAAATTTGGGGTTCTCTTGTTACTTTCACTTTCAATGATAATGGTAAACCGGACAAATAGAGAGGTTGAATCTCCCTAATGGGGGCACAGACAGCAATAAAAATTGACAGGAGCTCTAATCCCTCTCCACTCTATCCAAAACTATAAAATAAAGTTTTGTCTTTAGTTATACACTTAAGTTATTGTAAAGGCTTGTTTTTTTATTTTTTTTAAACATGTCTTACTTACCTGCTCTGTGTAAGAGTTTTGCACAGAGTGCAATTATTATTATTAATTTTCCTCGTTTACTGGGGTTCCCTGGCAGTTTCCTGGCTCTACCTCTTCATTGAGTGCCCCCACAGAGAGCCGAGTTCCCCAAGGACACCCGTGCTGGCGCGCTCCAGAGTTCTGCTGCTGCATCCATTGACACAGGCAGCAGGACTGTGCCTCACCCTCCCCCCCGGCTCCCTTATCACTGGATTTGATTGACAGAAGTGGGAGACAATGGCTCCTGCTGCTATCAATCTATCCAATGAGAACCTGAGACAGTGGCTGGAGCTGCTGTGCTCGTCCCTGTCACTGCAGCACAGAAGGTTTTTCACCTAATGCATAGAATGCAGTAAGGGTTTACAACTCCTTTAACCAAAACAGTAGTTAATCAAGTGTCTGAATGATTCTTCTATATTTTATTGAATAGTTCATAGGGTTAATAATATTTTAAAACTCTTTTGCTGCTTGTTTAGAATATGTAAATACGTTAACCACTTTCCGTACCAGTACCCGTATATTAACCCGTTACCAGTAGCTCCCAACTGTCCCTGATTTCGAGGGACTGTCCCTGATTTGGAACAAAGTCCATCTGTTCCTCTTTCCTTCTCATTTGTCCCTAATTTTGGTCTGATCTATATAGCTGTATATAAAATACACTTTTTAGCTTTCAAATGTGTTTTCCAGTGCTAAACCTTTCATCCAATTTATAAATTGCTGCGTTTGTAAATTCCAAGAGCCAATATAAATGAATAGTAGTGGTAAAAAAAAGCACTCTTGGGGTTAACCAATCTTTTTTGTATAATTCTCCTTTAAGGGAGGCGTGACAGGGGTGTCCTATGCCTGCATACTTTTGCTAATAGGTCTCCCTCATTCCCATCTCAGAAAGTTGGGAAGTATGCCTTACCTCCCCTATCATTCACATCTGAACATTAAACCCTTCATCTATATTCTCTCACTGTGTTATGCCCACCGGGCTTATATTCAGTTTGCTTAGGTTTATGTGCTTAGAATGACATGTTGGACTTCCTTGATATACATCAAGCTAGTTATATGCAGAGCGCAGATGCCCCCTACTCTTCCTTTTCTGGTATAGCTTTGCTGTTTTGCATAGTCATATTGTATTCTGTAGAATGTGTTAATAAAGTTGTTAGGAACCAGTGCATTCTGGGAGGATTCTCTAGAGGAAGTGAGTCAGCCGCCATTTTAGTATCTACAGCAAGACATTGGAGGCATGTTTTTCTTCATCTCTCTTCATCACCCCTCAGCTGAGTTCTTATGTTCCTATTCTGTGTTATAGAGCACTGTTTTTGTATCATATGCAATATTGTACTGATTGATGTTTATTTGATCTATTTGTAGTTTCACCTGGTTTGTTTTAAAAATTTAAGATCAAAGAAATATGGTATCTGAAATTTATGGAGAAGGAAGGTTTAGCTCTCTTTTTTAGAGACAGAATACACTGTATGTAACATGTACATCAACCCCTTCATCTTTTTCCTCCATCTGTGTATGACCTCTGATGCCACTGTATCTAGTGCACCGTTACCAGGCTGTATTTTTAACCACCTCAATACCAGCATTTTCTTCATTTCCAAAAACGTGTTATCTCCTTGGGGCGTCTACTTTACAAAAAGGGGTCTATTTCAGGGTGTTCATACTGTGCTGGCATTTTTATATGCTATGCCTTATAAATGAAGGTAGGGGGTCACAGATTTTTGGCAGTTTTTTTTATTAGAGAAGTAAAAAAAATTATATAAAAGTAATTTGGGTATACTATTGTGTATATACAGGCTGATACTCAAGTGGTTAATGTCCACAATCTGGTTGCACTTTAATATTACAAAACAGGAACAAAAGAGGGTGTACCAGCCTAGTACATTATCCCACAACATTTATTGAAAAGCAATTGTATAAAATAATACTCACAAACAAGTGAATTAACCGATTAACTACCAGTTTGCATACATTTACTGCTGCAGAGTGACAACGTAACAAGAATCGCCGTCTATAAACGGCATTTTGCGCATGCGCGGCTAGCGGGCGGGAGCGCGCCTGTGGCAGAGCGCTCTCGTGCCTGCCGCACGCTCCCTGAGCAGGCCGCGGATCGGACGGACTCGATGACCACCGGTGACCCACGATCGTCTGTTAGAGCAGAAAAGCAGGGAACCGCCGATGTAAACATGGCGGTTCCCCACTATGTTAGGTGGCATGACAGAGATCTACAGGATCAGTTAGATCTGTCATGCCCCTGGCAGCCCAGCCCCCACACAGTGAGAACACATAGAGTGAACACAGTTAACCCTTAGATTGCCCCCTGCAGGTTAACCCCTTCCCTGTCAGTGACATTTATACAATAATCAGTGTATATTTAAAAATTGGATCGCTGTATAAGCGTCAGTGGTCCCAAAAAGGTGTAAAAAATGACCGACATGTCTGCTGCAATGTCGCAGAAACCACAAACCAATCAATATACGCTGTGGAAGAATATATTTTGGCCAAAACTGATGAATACATTTTTTTAAAATATTTTTTATGGATATGTTTATAGAGGTGATCAGAAGTGACGCATAGGTGATCAAATACCACCAAAAGAAAGCTCTATTTGTGGGAATAAAGGGCGCCATTTTCGTTTGGATACAACATTGCATGACCGCGCATTTGTCAGTTAAAGCGACGCAGTGCCGAATCACAAAAAGTGCTCTGGTCCTAACATGGGAAATCCTTCCGGGGCTGAAGTCGTTAAAATCACTTATCAAACTACTCATTTGTAGCCCTGTAGTCCATGACACAGTTCACTCCGAAGTCCAGGGGGAGTTTAGAAGGGTCCCTATTGGCAGACATATATCAAACCTTCTTCCGATTTTTTTGCCTCTGAGCCAAAATGGTCAAAGCAGAATGGTCAAATGTTTTCTATATATTTTAACTGAACATTGAATGCGCAGCTAAGAAAGATGGCACTGGAATTTTTTTGTACAATAGACAACAAGTGTTTAAAACCATACAATATTTCTTTTGATAGTTTAAAAACATATTAACCACTTCAGCCCCGGAAGGATTTGCCCCCTTCTTGACCTGAGCACCTTTTGCGATACAGCACTTCGTCGCTTTAACTGAAAATTGTGCGGTCGTGCGACGTTGTACCCAAACAAAATTGAGGTCCTTTTTTCCCACCACTAGAGCTTTCTTTTGGATGTATTTGATCACCTCTGTGGTTTTTATTTTTTGCACTATAAACAAAAAAACAGCGACAATTTTGAAAAAATAACCTTTTTTTCTACTTTTTGCTGTAATACATATCCCAAAAAAACAAATATAAAAAAACAAACGTATTCATCAAATTAGGCCGATGTATATTTTTGGTGAAAAAAATCACAGTAAGCGTATATTGATTGGTTTGCGCAAAAGTTGCCACGTCTACAAACTATGGGAATTGATTTATGGCGTTTTTATTATTATTATTTTTTTTTACTAGTAATGGCAGTGCTCAGCAATTTGTATCGGGACTGCGACATTGCGGTGGACATATCGGCGAATTTTGACACTTTTTTGGGACCATTGACATTTATACAGCGATCAGAGCTATAAATAGCCACTGATTACTGTGTAATTGTCACTGGCAGGGAAGGGGTTAACACTAAGGGGTGATCAATAGGGTTAAATGTGTCCCCTGTATGTGTTCTAACTGTGTGGGGGTTGGGCTGGCAGGGACATAACAGATTTCACTGATCCCGATCACAGGAATCAGTAGATCTCTGTTAGTTCCCCTGACAGAACGGGGAACCGCCGTGTTTACATCGGCAGTTCCCCATTCTGCCTCTCTATTAGGCGATTGTGGGTCACCGGTGTAGCGTAGTTTTTTTTGAAACCCCACAAAAATGGAAACTGGAAGTGACGTTCCGTCGCCGCCATATTGCTACACCTGCACTTGTCCACAGTGAGGATATAGAGAGAAGGAGGAGTTTTTGATTTCACGTTAATTTACATAAACAGAGCTTGCATACTGAAATACATTATATAGAAATATGAGACACTGTTTTCATGTTATATTTTATATTTATACAGTGTCATGTATTTCTATATAATGTATTTCAGTATGTAAGCTCCGTTTACTGTTAAAAATAAGGGTCAAATTAAAAACTCCGGTGGGTGTAATACGATGTCCGTTTGCTGCCTTCTCTTTGTATCCTTACTGTGGATGTATGTGGGTGTAGCAATATGGCAGCGACGGATCATCACGTCCGGTCTCCACTTTTGTGGGGTTTCAAAAAAGAATGCTACACCGGCAGACATCGAGTCTGCCCGACCCACAGGCACACTCAAGCAGCAGCAAAGCAGGTCTGCGCTGTAGCTGTCAATCGGCAATAGCTCGGATCTGAAGTGGTTAAAATCATAGATCAGCAAACCCAATTGCTTTATAGATGTCTTACAAAAACAGTTCCATTTGCATCGCTTCACAAACAGCTTGAGATGATAGCCTCAACATGTTTCATGCTTCAGGAGGAATATTTGGTGTTCAACTCAAACTGTACCAAGCATAAGTAAATACATTTCATACATAAAATACTCCATACACAAATACTCCTTGTTGAGCATGCATCCTCACAAAAATCTACCTTTGAATTCATTCCTGGATGAACATACAAAACCCCCTGCAGCAGAAAAAAACTTGAATATAGGAGACAGATGGATCAAGGGTTCTTGTGTGTGCATCAAAGGGCAGACCAAGCTCAAAATCTAGTGAACCACATGTGCGGAGCTGCAGCGTGGTGCGGTGGCAGTAAACACTCAGATTTCAGTTGCAGAGAACAGAACTTGAAATTATATATACCACCTGGGTAAAGACCCAATTGCCAAACATTCCTTAATATATACATAGGACAAAAGTGCCACTCTGCATAAAAAGAAGTATCCAGAATCATAAAATGGAAATGACTACCAGAATCTCCTATTTATATTGAGTAGTAGAAAGTGGAGCTAATAATGGGTCTATAACGCACCCTTTAATAGATGATAGATGGAATGGTATTACATAAATAGAATAATGCCTTTAAAATTTGGTTTGTTAAATATACTGAAGATTATATATAGAGGGTGGCATATACATATGCATGTGTTTCTACACATACAGATGTGCCCATAAGTTTACATACCCTGGCAGAATTTATGATTTCTTGTCCATTTTTCAGAGAATATGAATGATAACACAAAAACATTTCTTTCACTCATGGTTAGTGTTTGGCTGAAGCCATTTATTATCAATCAATTGTTTTTATTCTTTTTAAATCATTATGACAACAGAAACTACCCAAAGTACCCTGATCAAAAGTGTACATACCCTGGTGATTTTGGCCTGATAACATGCACACAAGTTGACACAAAGGGGTTTGAATGGCTATTAAAGGTAACCATCCTCACCTGTGATCTGTTTGCTTGTAATTAGTGTGTGTGTATAAAAGGTCAATGAGTTTCTGGACTCTTGACAGACCCTTGCATCTTTCATCCAGTGCTGCACTGACCTTTCTGGATTCTGAGTCATGGGGAAAGCAAAAGGATTGTCAAAGGATCTGCGGGAAAAGGTAGTTGAACTGTATAAAACAGGAAAGAGATATAAAAAGAAATCTAAGTAACTGAGAATACCAATCAGCAGTGTTAAAACTGTAATCAAGAAGTGGAAAATGAGGGGTTCTGTTGAAACCAAACCACGGTCAGGTAGGCCAACTAGAATTTCAGCCACAGCTGCCAGGAAAATTATTTGGGACGCAAAGGAAAACACACAAATTACTTCAGGACTTTCTGAAAACATGTGGTGTGGCTGTTTCAAGATGCACAATAAGGAGGCACTTGAAGAAAGATGGGCTGCATGATCGAGCTGACAGAAGAAAGCAATTACTACGCAAATGCCACAAAGTATCCCACTTACAATACGCCAAACACCACAGAGACAAGCCGCAATCCTTCTGGCACAAAGTCATTTGGAGTGATGAGACCAAAATTTAGCTTTTTGGCCACAACCATAAACGTTACATTTGGAGAGGGGTCAACAAGGCCTGTGAAACACGGAGGTTGATCGCTGATGTTTTGGGGATGTGTGAGCTACAAAGGCACAGGGAATTTGGTCAAAATTGATGGCAAGATGAATGCAGTATGTTATAAAAAAATACCGGAGGAACATTTGCATTCATCAGCCAGTAAGCTGTGCATGGGACATACTTGGACATTCCAACATGACAATTATCTAAAACACAAGGCCAAGTTGGCCTGTCATTGGCTACAGCAGAATAAAGTGAAGGTTCTGGAGTGGCCATCTCAATCTCCTGACCTCAAAATCATTGAGCCACTCTGGGGAGATATCAAATGTGCAGGTCATCCAAGACAGCCCAACAATTTCCAGGAACTGGAGGCTATATGCCAAGAGGAATGGGCAGCTTTACCATCTGAGAAGATAAAGAGCCTCTTCCACAAATACCACAAAAGACTTCAAGCTGTCATTGATGTTAAAGGGGGGAATACACAGTATTAAGAACTGGGGTATGTAAACTTTTGATCAGGGTCATTTGGGTAGTTTCTGTTGTCATTATGATTTAAAAAGAGTAAACACAGTTGATTGATAATAAATGGCTTCAGCCAAACACTAACCATGAGTGAAAGAAATGTTTTTGTGTTCTCATTCATATTCTCTGAAAAATGGCCAAGAAATCATAAATTCTGCCAGGGTATGTAAACTTATGAGCACAACTGTACATATGTATAAAGATAACAGAGGTCCATATGCTATATAGAAAAGAGTAAGGCAGTAAATTGTCAATAATGGCAACCTACACCCATATATACAGGGGCGAAGTGAGGAAATAAAAAATGGTGACAACCCAGAGTCCATCAATCCAACAGATTAGCAGTCATCTGGGATATGCAGTGCAAACACACAGAACAGAGCACTTACCCTAGCTATTGAGCAAACACACATGCTGTGTGAGGCTGTACAGGAATGGCACGATGGAGATCGCCGCCAATCAAAGGACGACCGTGCATGCGCAACGGCAGCATTGTCACGTCAACGTCGCATATAACGTCATCGGATGTGATGCGATTTCCACCCAGTTTATTAAACATCACTAGGCGGTATAGAACAGGCACAGCCAGACCAAGAGAGGAACTCCCGAAGGGAGGGCACACAGCCAGCGCCCATGAAGGTCTTGGGAGAGGGTCATGCATGCCACCTTCACCGGCACACAAATTGGCGGAGGGCAAAGGCAAAGAGGAGGCTTGGCCCATGTGTCTCCAGACCAGACCTCCCCCACACCCAGTCATCCATCCACGGTCCGCCCCCAAGCAAGAATTGCTTGGGGAGCCTTTGTGCACCGGCGGAAACGGAATAAGCACCAAAAGGAGGCTCCCCCCAGTGAGCAGTGATGACATTGCGTGCCGAAATGAGAAGCCTGATTGGGCAATGTATCAGACACATCAGTGGGGCTAATGATAGCACATGGAAGCAAAAACCAAATAATCAGATAACACATTGTTAGACAGGATTATAGCACAATAAAAGGTAGCCATGTTTGGAAAAACATCACATACTTTGTCATATCAAAAAAAAAAAAAACCCGGTCATTTAACTATACATCATCATCCTAAAAGGGTTACATAGATGGAGATAAAATGATTATATGATCCTAATTTGGAGAGACAGGTGTGTATATGTCCATATGCATGCAGTGGGAGGAAGGAACGGTGGAACAATTAAAGACTATACATATTTATATATATATATTTTTTGTTATTTTGTTGGGAATAGCCACAGATATTTAAATGGTCAGTCTGAAATTGTTTGTATGGCTTTCCCAGAAGTGGAAGCGAGTAGTCATTACTCTTTTTCACATCCACCCAAAGAAAAGCCTTCTAAAAAAGGACGGAAGCTCAGTTGATTATTGAGGCAAAAGAGAGCATTGTCAGCACAAACAACATGGTCTAAACCGTGATCAAATGATATGATGGATGTGATGCAATAAATGGGACACAACGGGTACTCATCAGCAAAGTGATGATTCCCAAGGATGTGTATTCATGGTGGATGAGACAGTCCAAAAAGTTCAAGAGGTTATCCACTGGTAAGGATGCGTCATGCGAGAAGCAGAATCATCTTCTATAAGAAAGAGTAGAGGAGAAAGGCCTGCGCGCCTCTAAGTGTAAACCGTTTTGTAATATATGGTGAAAGAAATGGTTAGAGATACTCACAGACATGGAGTGGAAAGTCGCATGGCAGTGTCAACCACTGCTGGCTGTAACTGGGTGAGTGGTAGCGATCCGTTGGTGGTGACATCAGAACCATGAAGGTAAAAATCG
Source organism: Glandirana rugosa (assembly GCA_018402905.1). Lineage (NCBI taxonomy): Eukaryota > Metazoa > Chordata > Amphibia > Anura > Ranidae > Glandirana > Glandirana rugosa. The sequence continues at coordinate 64,305 of BLSH010236468.1, read as the reverse complement.
CATGGCAGCGTGAGCCACTGCGAGCTATGTCCTGGTGTTAGAAGCGTGATAATGTCCACAGAAACTCGTCAGATCCCAGGGGGAGGGGAAGAAGTCACTGGCTGACTGGCTCCGGCTGGTGGTGAGGTGGACGCTGGTGGTTTCCAGCGCTCCCTGTGGTCCAAGCGGAGTGGTGCAGCTGAGTTACCAAGGTGTAAGGATCCCTTCTGGGTAGCGAGAGGACAGTAGCCGATGCGTTGTCGGGGTCTACGCCCCTTCTTCAGGCCTAGTGTGTGCTTCAGTGGAGGACATGTTTATATAGGAAAATTTAAAAAAACGCGAAACGATCGCCACGAGGCAAACGCTCCGCCCCGCAACAAACGCGTCGCCACATGACGGGGGCCTGCCAATGAACGACCGTTCCATCACAGAACGAATGTAGCGCCACGCCACGAGACGAGCATGCCCGCCCATAGCTGTTTGGGGGGCGGATCTCGAGGGGGGCGGAAAACGTCATGAGACGAACATATCCGCCTCCCTCAAGTGTTAGCAAAGCAATAAGAATAAAACAGCTGAAATTTGCATAGATAAATACAGGTGCAGTAACATTACTGTAAAATATAATACTAAAAATGCATTGCTAAAAATACATGGCTAAAAATACATTGCTGAAAATACAATATAAACTGGTCACTAAAATTATATCATTGCATGGATCTAAAACGTTTCTACTATACCATGTACCAGTATGGATGGTGGGAAGTGTACTCAGGGGGATATGATATGATGAAGCAGATGGTTGGGCTTTGTATGAATGTTTCCCTGATGTTAACTGTAGGAAAAATATGGAACAATATAGAGCTTTATGGGGAAAGCGGAAGGACTAGGAATGTTGATATGTTGTATCCAGAGTGGACAAGGTGTGGGTCACAAGGTGTGGGCTTTTAAATGAAGGCATTTGTTTCTAGTTCCTCATTAAGGCCCCCTGGCGAGAGGAGGTCCAGATGGTAGATCCAATAAGCTTCACGTTGGCATAGGCACTTGTATCTTTCAGCCGGGGGGAAGGAGGAGGGCATGGCCTTGATGATCCAGACTTTCAGGCCTTCCGTGGATTGTTGATGGAATTCTTTGAAGTGTCTTGGGACACTGTGTTTATCACTGCCTCCTTCTATGAACCTCCGGTATTCGCCAAACCTTTTTCGGAGTGGTTTGATGGTTCTGCCCACATAATATAGCCCGCAGGGACAGGAGAGGCAATAGATGACATGGTCCGTGGAACAGTTATAGAATTCGGAAATATTGAAAGTCTTGCCTTTGATGGTGTAGTTCTTCTGGCCATGTGTGATGAATTTGCAAGTCAGGCATAGGGCCTTGCAGCATTGGAACATCCCTATCAGCGGGATGAGACAGAGTTTGTTGGGTCCCAGGCTATGGGTCTTTTTTAGCTTGCTACGGGCTATGATGTTTTTTTATGCTCCGAGCTCTTCTGTAAGAAACTTTTGTTTTTTCTGGGATAGTGGATTTTAGATGAGGGTCCTGTAGGAGGATGGGCCAATGTTTGGCAAGGATTTTCTCAATTTTCTTGTATTTGACATGGTATTGTGTTGTGAATCTCACCGGTTGCCTGGAGGCTGCTGTGGTCTTAGGCAGTTCTGCTGGGGGAGGTTGAGAGGAGGTAGTGTATAGACCATAAGCTTCATGGATTCGTTTTGGTGGAAAATCTTTCTCAGAGAATTTTTTGAATAGGAGCTCACTCTGTGATTTGTAATCTTCATCTCTTGAGCAGTTTCTGCGAAGTCTGCAGAATTGGCTTTTAGGGATATTTGAAATCCAGCGTGGATGGCGGCAGATCTGAAAATGAAGGTAGGAGTTTCCTGCTGTAGGCTTTATGTAGTTTTTGCCAGAATCTTATTGTCTTTATGGAAGAGAAGCAAATCAAGGAATGGTAGTTGGTGGGAATCTTGAACGGAGGTGAAAGAGAGGCCAAAGGTGTTGTGGTTGCAATATTGTACAAATTATTGTACAGATGACTCAGGGCCGTCCCAGATGATGATAATTGCATCAATGTACCTCCCGTAATAGATCATACGGGAGGCAAAGGGATTGTTCTGCCATATGTGGGAAGATTCCCAGAAGCCCATGGTGAGGTTGGCGTAGCTCGGGACAAAATTGGCGCCCATAGCCATGCCAACCTGCTGGAGATAGAAATTGCGGTAAAATTCAAAGAAATTGTGGGTTAAGCAAAAATCCACTGAGTCTAGGATGAAGTCTGCCTGTGAGGAGTGGATGGAAGAGTCATTAGCCAGGAAATGTGCAACCGCTCTGAGTCCGATGTGGTGGGGGATAGAGGTATATAAGGAATTAGCATCTAGGGAGACCCAGCGATAGGTGGGTTCCCAAGAGTAGTGGCATAATTTGTCCAGCAGATCAACACCATCTCTGAGGTAAGCTGGGAGACTTTGTGCTAGGGGTTGCAAGAAGGTGTCAACATATAATGAGAAGGGACTGGTGACACTCCCCATGGCTGCAACGATGGGTCTCCCTGGCGGGTTCTCGCTGTTTTTGTGGATCTTGGGGATGTGGTAGAAGTACAGAATATTATTGAATTGGTTGTTGAAAAAGGAGAATTCAAGTTTGGTGATGATGCCGGAGTCTCTGGCTTTGGTGGTGAGTAGGCGGGCCTCCTCAGCAAACTGTGTGGAGGGGTCAGATCACATTTTGCGGTAGGTTGTGTCATCGGATAGAAGTCGTTGTGCTTCATTAAGATAGGTGGCCTTGTCCTGGATGATGATGCCTCCTCCTTTGTCAGCTGTTTTTATAATGAGGTTGGAATCTTCGGCTAGTGTCTTCAAAGCTTGTTTTTCTAGTGGGGTGAGGTTGGCAGAATAGGTGCCTGGGTTAGTTCTGGTTTTACACATCTGCATCAGATCTGTATATACTAACTGATAAAAGGTGAGGAGGTATGGTCCCTTGTTTTGGGTGGGATAAAAGGTGGATTTAGGCTTGAACTTGTTGTGTTGGATGGAGGGAGAAGCTGGAGGATCCATTATGTAAGGGGTGAGGTCTGTGTCATCATCCAGAAAAAGTTCTTCCAAGATATGTAGTCCTTGTATGTCCATACTGGTAAGGGATTCATTAGCGATGGAGTCGGTGGAAGGTGGGGGAGGGCTTGGCGGAGGATTTTTTAAGGCTTGAATGGAGAAATGTCTTTTGAGAGTGAGCTGGCGGATGAAGGCGTTCAGGTCCTTGAAGATGGTGAAAGGGTTGGGGAAATTGGTGGGAGCAAGCTAAAAAAGACCCATAGCCCGGGCCCCAACAAACTCTGTCTCATCCCGCTGATAGGGATGTTCCAATGCTGCAAGGCCCTATGCCTGACTTGCAAATTCATTACACATGGCCAGAAGAACTACACCATCAAAGGCAAGACTTACAATATTTCCAAATTCTATAACTGTTCCACGGACCATGTCATCTATTGCCTCTCCTGTCCCTGCGGGCTATATTATGTGGGCAGAACCATCAGACCACTCCAAAAAAGGTTTGGCGAATACCGGAGGTTCATAGAAGGAGGCAGTGATAAACACAGTGTCCCAAGACACTTCAAAGAATTCCATCAACAATCCACGGAAGGCCTGAAAGTCTGGATCATCAAGGCCATACCCTCCTCCTTCCCCCAGGCTGAAAGATACAAGCGCTTATGCCAACGTGAAGCTTATTGGATCTACCATCTGGACCTCCTCTCGCCGGGGGGCCTTAATGAGGAACTAGAAACAAATGCCTTCATTTAAAAACCCACACCTTGTGACCCACACCTTGTCCACTCTCGATACAACATATCAACATTCCTAGTCCTTCCGCTTTCCCCATAAAGCTCTATATTGTTCCATATTTTTCCTACAGTTAACATCAGGGAAACATTCATACAAAGCCCAACCATCTGCTTCATCATATCATATCCCCCTGAGTACACCTTCAACCATCCATACTGGTACATGACATAGTAGAAACTTTTTAGATCCATGCAATGACATCATTTTAGTGACCAGTTTATATTGTATTTTCAGAAATGTATTTTTAGCCATGTATTTTTAGCAATATATTTTTAGCAATGCATTTTTAGCAATGTATTTTTAGTATTATATTTTACAGTAATTTTACTGCACCTGTATTTATCTATGCAAATTTCAGCTGTTTTATTCTTATTGCTTTGTTAACACTTGGGGGAGGTGGATACGTTCGTCTCTTGACGTTTTCCGCCCCCTCAAGATCCGCCTCCCAAACAGCTATGGGCGGGCACGCTCGCCTCGTGGCGTGTCGCTATGTTCGTTCCATGATGGAATGGTCATTCATTGGTGGGCCCCCGTCACACGGTGACACGTTCGTTGCGGGGTGGAGCGTTCGCCTCGTGGCGATTGTTTCGCGGTTTTTTCGTTTTTTTAATTTTCCTATATAAACATGCTCTCCACTGAAGCACACACTAGGCCTGAAGAAGGGGCGTAGACCCCGACAACGCATCGGCTACTGTCCTCTCGCTACCCAGAAGGGATCCTTACACCTTGGTAACTCAGCTGCACCACTCCGGTTGGACCACAGGGAGCGCTGGAAACCACCAACTTCCGCCTCACCACCAGCCGGAGCCAGTCAGCCAGTGACTTCTTCCCGTACCCCCTGGGATCTGACAAGTTTCTGTGGACATTATCGCGCTTCTAACACCAGGACATAGCTCACAGTGGCTCACACTGCCATGCGATTTTTACCTTCATAGTTATGATGTCACCACCGATGGATCGCTACCAGTCACCCGGTTACAGCCAGCAGTGGCTGACACTGCCATGCAACTTTCCACTCCATTTCTTTGAGTATCTCTAACCATTTCTTTCACCATATATTACAAAACGTTTTACACTTAGAGGCGCGCATGCCTTTCTCCTCTACAGTTGATTATTGAGGCCTGGGGGTGAGGTCCCAATCAATCCAACGAGCCTCACGTTAAAGTAATAATTTGTTCCAGTCCCCACCTCTCGCATTGGGATGTATTTGATAGAGAATAAGAAACTGGAATTTGGGACATGTCTGCCAAGCGGGAAATCTGGATTGGCCAACTCCATATTTGAGATATGGCGGTAGGCACGTCTCCAGAATTCCAGCTTTGTTTTTCCTACATGTTGAGCATACATCCTCACAAATATCTACCTTTTAAATCCATTCCTGGATGAATGTACAAAACCCCCTGCAGCAGAAAAAAACCTTGAATATAGAGGACAGATAGATCAATGGTTGTTGCGTGTGCATCAAAGGACAGACCAAGCTCAAAATCTAGTGAACCGCACGGGGAGGTGGCAGTAAACACTCAGATTCCAGTTGCAGAGAACAGAACTTGTACCACTGTTAAAGTCCAGCAACTCACAACAAGCCCGGCAAGAAGGCGCCCAACCAGAAACACTCACAGAATGCAACAGTGCTGACAGTGTCTGTCTTGAGGGGTGGAATGCAGCCTGGCCAGCCCATACCCAAATGGGGTGGCAGCATCCAATTAAATAGCTTCCCCAGTGACCCAGGAAACCATAGAGGAACCTTGATCCTCTTGAATTCCCCTCCAACTTCAATACTGCTGCAGTTAAGTGCCACTTACAATGGAGAAAATAGATTGCACCTGCCTACACTCCCCCTTCTTTGACAGATGCTGTCTTTGGCATCGCAACACAGTAAAGGACAACATGAGAAATGCAAACAAAACAGGGGGGGGGGGACAAGGGGAAAATTAAAACAACCTAACAGGGTGCAACTGTGGATGGTTAGATGGTGGGGGCATGCCACATCCTAGAGATGCAATGCTAATAAAGTGTAGAAAGGAAAGGACTTTGAAGGCATACAATAAAATGACAAAATCTTTTATTGTTAAAAAAAAGGGCCTGATGCCTATAGACATGACATACAACAACACATTTAAAAGATATATATGTGTTCAGATAAAAACATGACATACAAAAAATAATCCTTCAAGGGGACCTTGTGTCATATGGTACAGGTCCACAAGAGGAAAGAGAAACACTATACAGGTCCAGATATGTGGAGGCCCATGAAGTCCAAATTGTCCTATATTAACACTGCTGTTTATAACCAAACATTGTATAAGGGGACAAAAATGTCTAGAAGTAGTGATGTACTTAAGGGTGATAGTTATGTTCATAGCTTAACTAGTTTCGTGCTTGCAACTAGCGCTTCCACAAGGTGCCCTTGAGGGATCATTTTTTGTGTCATGTTTTTATCTGAACACGTATATATCATTTAAATGTATTGTTGTATGTCATGTCTATAGGCCTCGGGCCCTTTTTTTGTAACAATAAAATATTTTGTAATTTTTATTGCATGACTTTAAAGTCCATTCCTTTCCACGCTTTATTAAAGTGAGAAATGCAATGAAGAGGCAAAAAAGAAAAAGTTCACATAATATATTCATAGTTCCGTACGAGTGTAACAATTTAAAAAATGCCTAAAAACACTCACTCAGCACCTAGGAAATGTGGTTTAAAAGTGACCAATCAGAAAGTTTAAATATGTATTCTCAATTACCCTGGAGCAGCCGTTTTAAAACCACAAATAAAATTCAAAGATAAACATTAAAATTAGTGATGAAACACCAAGTCCAATGTGAACCAACAGAGCTCCAAAGACAAGACTTATATGTCCTTATAACTAAGAGTCCAAGTGCAATAGTGCAAAGGCTTCAAATAAAAGTGCAAAGTTGACAGCAGTAATCGTTGTCCAATAGATACCAATCCCGTCACCACATCCAAGGGAACACCGCATGAGCACAGCTCCCCCGGGGTCAAAACTCACCAGATGCAAGTAAATTGCAGGCCCATCTAGTTTTAATAGGATGTAGCTCAGATTCCCCCAAACGACTAAGACTGTTCTCATGGGCGTCCGTCTTTGTTCGATAAATAAAGCCTCACATAGCGTAGCTTCAACCTCCCATTAAAATCACACTTACAATGTTTAAAAATATATCAAGCATTAATATGACAGTTTAGTGCTGTCCACTCTTAGATACGGAACCTGTTTACTCTTCCGGAGCAGCTTGCAGCGGTCCATGACTGGGGCTACTTCCTAGTTCCTGGTGGAGGAACGCAAGGCGTCACTTCCAGTTGCCGTCTAGTTACGCAACTTATGTGTTTTGTTACTTCCGACTTCTACAGAGGGCGTAACCAGACAGCACGGCATCCCGTTTTTTATAGACATAACGGCCGCAAAGTCTAACCCTACCTTAGGTCCCCCATATGGCAGAATACAAATAGCGGCTGTACTTATTCTGATCTGAAAGCCTTAACGTTACCGCCAGGAAATCTGAGATAATGTACATATAATTGTAACAATTATATTATTGAATACGTCTTAATGTCAGAAACAGTGCCATTCACTTAAGTTAAAAGCACATAGTTATCAAATCTGTTCTTAATATTCTTATAGGTACTGCAATAGTACATAACAGACAAAACCAATAAAATCTGAAAATGCAAATCCATTATAACACAATTGCTAGAGTTCTTATAACACAAAGGAAAGAAATGGTACCTTCTTGCATCCGATATCTTCCTGCGATCATCGTATTTTTTAAAATTCAACAGCCTTTTATTGTGTTTGAAAAAGAGGTACACAGAAGGGTAAGAACATTGCAAATGCTCAATTCAAAACACAGCAGCATGTGGTACAGTAACATGATCACGGTCAAACGGGTGTATTCCGACAATATGTATATATATCTAGTACATGACAGCGTGGTTTGTGTTGGGCAGTACTGATGCATACATTAATAATTACACCACTTGCAAGTTTACCAGCATTTCCCAACATAAGTTTATGAGAGCGATCATCGTATTTAAATATAATAATATATAAAATATTTCTAAACTAAACTGCTTTAAGAGCATTTGGAGTGAGTGAGGAAATATCTGAGTACATAATAAACTAAGTAGGTTAACAAAATTCTAAATAAGTTGCATGGTTAAATTGGAGTTGAGCATGTAACAGCAATTATCAAAAGGAAGGACACTAAAAGTCCAACATACAAGAGAGAATCGATAATTAGCCAATGTGACCACATATTAAACATCACTAATGAAAATGTTAATATCCAGTTCAATGTTCAGCCCTTTGGGGGTGAGATTGTCAGTTAGGAAGATCCACTTGGTTTCGAGTCTTGAGACTTCCCTGACAAGATTAGAACCCCACCATGACTGACTGACACGGTCAGTCCCCCAAAATTTGGTCTCTAAAGTGGTGGAGCTTGAAATGAAGACACACACTATGATCTTTGAAACCTAATTTAATATTCTGAATGTGCTCTGCTATTCGGACTTTAAGTTGTCTTTTAGTATGCCCTATGTACATTAAGTCACAAGGGCACTCCAGGGCGTACACCAGATGAGGAATATTACATGTAATGAACTGGGAAATTCTAAACTGTTTGCCATTAGCTGTAGAACAAAAACGATCTATACCTCTGAGAGGTCTATTTACCTGCCTACAAGCTTTACACCTATGGCAAGCAAAGAAACCATCTCTGCTTAAAAAAGTTTGTGGCTTACTAGGAGAATCCAAGACTTTTTAAACTACTTGGTCACCTACATTAAGGGCTTTCCCACATATAAACACAGGTTTAGGGGGAAGTATTGGGCTAAGATTTTGTCCATGCAAACTATATGCCAATGTTTCTCAAAAATAGCCTCCACTTCTTTATACCGGGAGTGAAGGTCTGAAATTCATGGTGATCCTGGTTACCAATATTCCTCTCTCTAACTACCAGACAGCCTTCTCTAGATAGTGTTGCTATCTCTTTGATCATATTGTCTAATCCTTCTGCATCATATCCCTTTTCCACAAACCGCTATTTAATCACCTGGGATTGCTCTAGGAAATCGCTTTCTCTGGCGCAATTCCTCTTCGCCCTCATAATCTGGCCCTTGGGGATGTTACGGAGCCAGAGAGGGCGATGGCTACTCAAGATAGACAAGTAGCTATTTTGATCAGTGGACTTAAAGTACACAGTTGTTTCTAATATATCCCCTCTTCTGATGATGTTCAAATCCAAAAAGTTAATGCTAACCTGACTCCATTGGGAGGTCAGAGTGATGTTGTTGTTATTGGCATTCAGGGTGTTAATGAATTCACATAAAGACTCCTCTGTACCCTCCCAAAGGAGGAACAGATCATCTATGTATCTTTTGTAGAACAGACGTTCCTTCCTAGGTCTGCCAAACACCACTTTGTCCTCCCATACCCCCATAAAGAGGTTGGCCAAGCTGGGTGCAAATTCCACGCCCATTGCTACACCTCTCTTCTGGAAGAAGAACGGTCCATTGAACCAGAAGTAGTTATGAGCAAGACAATAGTCTAGTAAATTCCGTAAGAAGTATTTCTGTTGAAATGGAATGTCTTCACATTGGCTCAAGGCCCAATTCAAGGCGAGCAGCACATCGTCATGTTGGATTATTGTATATTGTGACGACGCATCTGCCGTCACTGAAAATACTTCTGGTTTACCGGTGAGATCTATCTGTTGCAACAGTTGCAAAAGGTTTTTCGTATCTTTAAGATATGCTTTTGTTTTCACTACACTTGCCTGTAAAAAATGATCTAAATATTGACCTGCCCTCATAGTTACAGACCCTATGCTGTTGGCTATAGGTCTTGCAGGGGGATTCTCAAGATCTTTGTGGATCTTTGGCAAGATGTAAATAGTAGGTATTCTACTTACACTTGAAATGAGATATTTCCTTTCTTTTTCAGAGAGTACATGAGTTTTATAACCTTATTCGATTATCTTAATTAGCTCATTCCTATATTGATTAGTAGAGTCCCCTGGCAATTCCATGTATGTTTCAGTGTCGCTTAACATCTCTGTTAATTGCTTAACATAAAAATCCTTGGACATCATTAATACTTCTATAGTTGAAGCAAATTATAAGGTCCTAATGAGGTGGTGTTTGGTACCGACTAGATTAGCTACCTTTGTCCCGGGAAACTCTTCAAGATGTTTTAGGGGCTGTGGATAGGAAGGTATGACTTACCACATTTGGTGGCAGTGCCCCAAGGTACGACGGTTTTGGATAAGGGTTTATAACTTTATTTTTACACTTACCCAAATCAATTTACCCAAGTCCCCGAAACATGTTCTGCTGGGAGGTATGGTGGATCAAGCCTCTGGGATCCAGAGACGACTCCTAAAATTCATATTTGTTTTGGCTAAAATCACAATAGCTAGGAACTGGAAATGGGCAACCATACCATTTGATCGATTGAAAGGTAAACTCCTGGCTCATAATCAATGAACGGTTATCAGCTATATTACAGGATAAAGTCCAGAAATTTGAAAAGATATGGGAGCCCTGGATCAGTTATTTGAGCAATAATTCACAAACTGTTCCTGACTAGCCGTCTCCTTGATTGTAATAGGCCGGAGGGTGGAGTCTCTTCTCCTTCTCCCTATCCCCCCCTTTCTTTTCTCTCATCTTTCCAATCTTTTCTTACTCTTTTATTTGTTTTTTTGGTTTTCTTTCTGAACTTTGATGTGAGACTCGTGACGGCTACCCTGTGTTTGTGAGGTTGTAATGCCCCCCACTATTCAGGGGGAGAATTGGGCGTGCCTCAGCGGGGAGAGTGCTCTTCGAGCCTTGTTAACCCAGATTGCTGTTATGCAGGAAATGGATAGATAGTCCAAATTACAGGATAAATGTCTTAGTTAAATGGTTTACGGCTACGTTTCTCGAAAGGACGCATAACGAGTACTATGCTATTAAGTTACCATAAGATTGAATGCCTTTGAAATACCAGAGACAGGCGGTTTATATGCATGTGTCACGTTTATTGGAAAGAACTACAACATGTCCTTTATATGGATCTCCTTTAATGATAAGTATGAATCTTACTCTTCACATGAGGTGATCTGAAATTGTTTTTGACAATACATGGTTCAACTTGTTTACAGAAATTGTCACTTGTAGTTCTATTACGCAAATCTTTAAATAAAAATATTGAAACATAAAAAAATCCTTGGACAACACTACAACACCTCCCCCTTTGTCCGCAGGCTTGACTATTATATTTTTCTTAGTCTCTAGGCTCTCAATCCCCTCCTGTATGTATCTAGGATTCACCTCCTTCTTTATCCAGATCCCTTAATACCAGGCCTTTGAAAACATCGGGATGCTGATTATTGGTTAGCTGTGGATTGAACAGGGACTTGTTACATATTCCACTGTTCACACCACCAATAGGATCGGCATCCCCTCTTTGGAAAATAGGGTGTCAATTAAGAAAATACTTCTTCATGTTTAGTCTCCTAACATATTTGTGGACATCTATATAGACACTAAATTTATTAATCGGTCTCCTGATGCAACGCTTTGCTCCAAGATTTAAAATATTAGTTTCCTTAGGAGATAATTCAACACCACTTAGATTATAAATGCCAGTAGATTGGTCTACTCCATTTCTCTCCTTCTTTTTTTTAATTCTCCTGCTTGCCTTATTCCCTCTCTTTCGTCTCTCAATTGTGCGTTCAGGAGCCCGTAACCCAATGCCCTAGAGAAACAAGTATGGGCTTGGGGGGACATCAATACACTACAATATTACCTTAAGGAGAAGATCATCTTCCGTAGCTTGAGATGGGAGGTTACACCTCAAAACAGTTTAGATGATCAAGAATCCATGGCAGAATGGATTAATTTTTTTAATGGAGTGGGTTTAAAGTTACAGCACTTTATTTTAAAGAGGAAAAAGAAAAAAATTGAGAATTTAGAAAGAAGGATTAAGGAGTTCCAAAATAAGTTAGATCCAATTAAAGAGAGCCAAAGAGTGAAATATTTTAATAATCAGATTAAGAAGAAATTGGAAAAAAATGACAGAGGCACCCAGAAAAAGAAACGTAAAAAGTTTCATAGAGATTTGGGTGATTTCCGGAATAACTCCATATATGCGTGGCAGATTGAAAGGAATAAAATTGTCAAAACCCAGGTCCCAAAAACTCCTACACCCTTGACCACACAAGGTAATCGGGGTATTGGCACGCCTGTCCAGAATCAGGGCTTGGTATCCAAAGGGAGAGGAGGAAAAGGTAATTTTAGAGGTTCCCACCCCAATAGACCTCTGTCTTTCACCAGGCCGCCACCATTAAATAATAGATTTGAGCCCCTAGTATCTCTAAATGGAGAGATGCCAGGCAACTCAACCCATTCTTTTATAGGGACGAGGAAGGGGTCGAGGCCATCTAGTGTGGAGAGGGAGACCTCCCAGTTACCATTACAACAATTGCAACGGGTATCAACAGGGTTGGGCCCCTATGGTTTGGAACAGGGACAATGTAGAGAGGAACGTGGGTTACGGGCACCCGAACGCACAATTGATAGATGAAAGAGAGGGAATAAGGCAGGAAGAAGAATCCAAAAAAAGAAGGAGAGAAACGGAGTTGACAAATCTACTGGAATTTATAAACTAAGTGGTGTTGAATTATCTCCTAAGGAGACTAATATTTTAAATCTTCGATTAAAGTGTGGCATCAGGAGACCAATTAATAAATTTACTGTCTATATAGATGTCCACAAATATGTTAGGAGACTAAACATGAAGAAGTATTTTCTTAATTGACACCCTATTTTCCAAAGAGTGAATGCTAATCCTATTGGTGGTGTGAACAGTGCACTACGTAATAAGTCCCTGTTCAATCCACAGCTAACCAATAATCAGCATCTGGATGTTTTCAAAGGCCTCGTGTTATGGGATCTGGATAAAATAGCCCCTAAGAAGGAGGTGAATCCTAGATACATACAGGAGGGGATTGAGAGCCTAGAGTCTAAGAAAAATATAATAGTCAGGCCTGCGGACAAAGGGGGAGGTGTTGTAGTGTTATCCAATGATTTTTATGTTGAGCAATTAACAGAGATGTTAAGCGACACAGAAACATACATGGAATTGCCAGGAGACCCTACTACTCAATATAGGAACAAGCTAATTAAGATAGTCGAATCAGGTTATAAAAATCATGTACTCTCTGAAAAAGAGAGGAAATATCTAATTTCAAGTGTAAGTAGAATACCTACTATTTACACCTTGCCGAAGATCCACAAAGATCTTGAGAATCCCCCTGCAAGACCTATAGCCAACAGCATAGGGTTCGTAACTATGAGGACAGGTAAATATTTAGATAATTTTTTACAGGCAAGTATAGTGAAAACAAAAGCATATCTTAAAGATACGAAAAACCTTTTGCAACTGTTGCAACAGATAGATCTCACCGGTAAACCAGAAGTATTTTCAGTGACGGCAGATGTGTTGTCACTATATACAATAATCCAATATGACGATGCGCTGCTCGCCTTGAATTGGGCCTTGAGCCAACGTGAAGACATTCCATTTCAACAGAAATGCTTCTTACAGAATTTATTGGACTATTGTCTTGCTCATAACTACTTCTAGTTCAATGGACTGTTCTTCTTCCAGAAGAGAGGTGTAGCAATGGGCGCGAAATTTGCGCCCAGCTTGGCCAACCTCTTTATGGGGGAATGGGAGGACAAAGTGGTGTTTGGCAGACCTAGGAAGGAACTTCTGTTCTACAGAAGATACATAGACGATCTGTTCCTCCTTTGGGAGGGTACAGAGGAGTCTTTATGTGAATTCATTAACACCCTGAATGCCAATAACAACAACCTCACTCTGACCTCCCAATGGAGTCAGGTTAGCATTCATTTCTTGGATTTGAACATCATCAGAAGAGGGGATAATTTAGAAACAACTGTGTACTTTAAGTCCACTGATCGAAATAGCTACTTGCCTATCTTGAGTGGCCATCACCCTCTCTGGCTCCGTAACATCCCCAAAGGCCAGATTATAAGTGGGAAGAGGAATTGCACCAGAGAAAGTAATTTCCTAGAGCAATCCCATGTGATTAAACAGCGGTTTGTGGAAAAGGGATATGATGCAGAAGGATTAGGCAATGTGATCAAAGAGACAGCAACACTACCTAGAGAAGGCTGCCTGATAGATAGAGAAAGGAATATTGGTAATCAGGATCGCCATGAATGGGGCTTTTTTCAGATTTTCCCTCCCAGTATAAAGAAATGGAGGCTATTTTTGAGAAACATTGGTATATAGTTTGCATGGGCAAAATCTTAGCCCAATACTTCCCCCTAAACCTGTGTTTATATATAGGAAAGCCTCTAATATAGGCAACCAAGTGGTTAAAAAAGTATTGCATCCTCCTAGTAAGCCTCAAACATTTTGGAGCAGAGATGGTTTCTTTGTTTGCCGTAGGTGTAAAGCTTGCAGGCAGGTAAATAGACCTCTCAGAGGTATTGTCACGTACCTGGTGGTAGAGTCTGGCTTATGCAGTAGGCAATCTCTCTTACGGCCCTGGTTCCAGAACCCTTGGTAGAGTAGACAGGGAGCGCTGGAGCACAGGGGAGCACGAGGGCTGGATGGGACACAGGTGGTGGTAGGAAGTTGTCCCGTAGTCTGTGCTAGACTGAAGAGTAGTGGTGCAGGCCAGGTCGTTAACTTGTGGGCAGAGCAGTACAGAAGGAGCAGGCAATCGGATGGTCGGGTGCAGGCAGGGTTGTTAACAGGCAGGCAGGTGGAGGTACTGAAGGAGCAGGCAATTGGATGGTCGGGTGCAGGCAGGGTCGTTAAAAAGCAGGCAGGTGGAGGTACAGAAGGAGTAGGCAGAAGGGTGGTCGTAGGCAAGCCGGGGGTCGGTGCAGGCAGGGTTCAGGCCGGGTCACAGGTAACAGGAAGCTTAGAATGGGTTGCTCAGGAGCACAGTAGCGCTGTAGAACGGACAGCACTTGCTTCCTGGTGCTGTCCTGCTTAAATGGCTGCTATTGGCGCCATTATCGCGCGCGGGCGCGCGCAAACGCACACTGGAGGCCAGAAATGGCCAGAAAGTCCTATTTCCTAACATTGCCCCCCAAGGGGTAGCCTCCGGATGCCCAACCGGGCTCTTAGCTCTGGATGTCTTCTCCAAAAGGACCTGACAAGTTCCTCAGCATGGATATGGTCTTCGGGTTACCATGAACTTTCTTCAGGGCCGTACCTCTTCCACCTAATCAGGAACTGAATGGCTCCCACCCTTCTCCTGCAGTCCAGAATGGCGTCCACCTCAAATTCTTCTTCGCCATTCACAAGAATTGGTTCAGGCGGGGCCGAGTTCCGACCCGGGAAAGGATCCTGTGTCACGGGTTTCAGTAAGGTGACGTGAAATACCGGGTGCACTCGCAAGGAAGATCCAGCTCATATGCTACCCTGTTGATCTTCTTTCTCACAGGGAAAGGACCAATGAACCTTGGACCTAACTTTTTGGACGGGCATGACAACCTCAAGTTCTTGGTTGCCAACCACACTCGATCACCTGGTTGCAGGATCAGTTCCCCACGTCTCCCCTTGTTGAATGCCTTCTTGTTGGACTCCTGCGTTCGAGCTAAGGTTTCTTGTAACAGCTTACTATTCCTTGTCAGGAATTCCACTGTGTTCTGTACAGCAGGTACCTCACTTTCCGGAACCAGGTTGGGTATAAATGTAGGGTGGTACCCAAAGTTCGCCCAGAACGGGGACTGCTTAGTGGCTGAATGCTCGGTGTTGTTATAGGCGAATTCAGCCATAGGGAGCAGTGAGACCCAGTCATCTTGAGCAAAGGAGGAATAGCATCAGATGTATTGTTCGAGGGTCTGGTTTGTCCTCTCAGTCTGACCATTTGTCTGAGGATGGTAAGCAGACGAAAATGCCAGTTCGATATTTAGTGCAGAGCACAATGCTTTCCAAACCTCGGAGATGAACTGCACCGATCCGAGACAATGTTGACGGGGAGCCCGTGCAGTCGGACCACTTCCTTAATGAATGCCCCAGCAGTCTCAGTTGTGGTGGGGGTGCCCTTCATTGGAATAAAGTGGGCCATTTTAGTGAGGCGGTCCACAATTACAAAGATGGTGTTAAAGCCTTCTGATGGGGGTAATTCCACTATGAAGTCCATTGATATGTGCGACCATTGCCGCTCTGGAATGGGGAGCGGGTTCAGCAGACCCCATGGTTTGGCCCGGCTGGTCTTATGTTGAGCACAAATTGGACAAGCGCTGACATACTACTGACAGTCCTGGTCAGCGGTGGGCCACCAAAAGGAGTGCGAGAGCTGCTCCGCAGTCTTGCGACCGCCAAAGTGCCCAGCCAGATGATGGTCGTGGCAAAGTTCCAACACAGTCACACGTTGCGGTTCCGAGATGTAGAGTCTGTCCTGGAACCACCATAGTCCATCTTTTAGCGTCAATCTAGGGTCAGGAGGCACGGTAGACCCGGCCAGGGATCGTTTAACCTGGGACAACAGGTCTTCCTGCAACAGCAAGAAGCTCCGGGATGGAAGAATGGTATCTGGTGGCGTGGAGTTGCCGGGCTCACTGAACATCCTGGACAGGGCATCCGGCTTCACGTTCTTCGACCCAGGCCTGTAGTTGATGTGCATGTCAAAGCGAGAGAAGAATAGTGCCCATCGTGCCTAGCGTGGCTTCAGTCTTTTAGCTGTACGCAGGTACTCTAGGTTTTTGTGGTCTGTGAAGACCATGACAGGGTGTAGAGCTCCTTCTAGTAGGTAACGCCATTCCTCCAGGGCGGACTTGATTGCCAAGAGTTCCCGGTCTCCCACGTTGTCGTTTTTCTCAGGCGCGGTAAGCTTGCGAGAGAAAAAGGCTATGGGGTGTAGTGAAGCCTTTGGACCTCGTCTCTGGGACAGGACTGCTCCCACCACTGTCTCCGACGCGTTCACCTCTAGGATGTAAGGCAGAGCGGAGTCTGGGTGTTTAAGAACAGGTGCCGTGGTAAACAGTCTTTTAAGTTTCAGAAAGGCCATTCGGGCCTTGGGGGTCCAGCGGAAGCGGGACCCCTGCTTGGTGAGTTGGGTGATAGGAGAGATCACTGCAGAAAATCCTCTAATGAACTTCCTATAAAAATTGGCGAAGCCTACGAATAGTTGGACCCCTTTCCTGTCAACGGGAACTGGCCAGTGGATGATTGCGGAGACCTTCCGAGGGTCCATGGTGACTCCGGTGACTGAAATGTCGAACCCCAGGAACGAGATGCTAGAGCACTCGAAAGCACACTTTTCGGCCTTGGCATAGAGCCCATGCTGACGTAAGCATTGTAGGACGCACCCGACATGCCTGCGATGCTCTTCCAGGGAGGCCGAAAAAATGAGGATGTCATCGAGGTAAAAGACGACGAACTGGTCTAAGTAGTCACGAAACAGATCATTTACCAAGTGCTGAAATGTTGCTGGAGCATTGTAGAGCCCCGAGGGGCATGACCAAATATTCATAGTGCCCGAACCGTGTCCGGAAGGCAGTATTCCATTCGTCATCCCCCACATGCGAATGAGATTATAAGCTCCGCGGAGATCCAGCTTGGTAAACACAGCAGCAGTTCCGAGTCTTTGAAACAGTTCAGGCACTAGTGGCAAAGGGTACCAGTTTTTAACTGTGATTTTGTTAAGGTCTCGATAGTCTATGCAGGGTCTGAGAGTGTGGTCCTTCTTTTCCACAAAGAATATCCCTGCCCCTGCGGGTGAAGTAGAGGGCCGAATGAAACCTTTTTTAAGGTTGTTGTCTAGGTAAGCCTTGAGGGCTTTCAACTCCAACTCTGAGAGAGGGTAGATCCAGCCAAAAGGTACTTCCGCCCCTGGCAGCAATTCTATAGGACAGACCTATGAGGTGGAAGCGTGTCTGCCCCCTTCTTGCTGAACACATCCAAGAACTCATGGTAGACAGATGGAACAGCGAGGCGGGTTTCCGGATCAGAATCAGAGTTCAAACTCAGAACTGCAGTGGGGAATCCTGGGGCTGGTGGCAGGCAGTTGTGTTGGCAGTAAGGGGATAGAAACTGTACTTCTCCAGTTGACCAGTCAATGGTGGGGCAGTGTGCCTGGAGCCATGGTAGACCCAGAATGATTGGAAAAAGGGGGGATGCTATGGTGATCAATGACAAATGTTCCAGGTGGCCGCCCATTGTCCGGGCCAGAAGAGGAACTGTCTCGTGGGTGACTGCTCCGGACTTAATGGAAGACCCGTCAGCCAAGCGGATGGCCATCCGAAGGGCCTTAGGCTTGAGTGGGATCTGGTGCTGAGCTGCAAAGGCCAGGTCGATGAAGCAGCTGCAGGCTCTGGAGTCCAAGACAGCTGAGACCTGGATGTTCCCATCAGGGAGCTGGAGATGCACTGTCAGAACAAGGTGATTGGGTAGATCAGGCACAGATAGTCCTCCAGGGGTCACGTGAAGCCTGTTTCCCGGTTTAACCGGACAGGAATTGACAAGGTGTCCGGCACCACCACAGTAGAGACAGAGACTGTGGGTCAGGTGTCTGTGTCTCTCTTTGGAGGAGAGGGAAAAACGTGGAGGTCCGGGTTGCACCCGGGCGGGACGAACCAACCCTGTGACTACTTCGGACCTACGCTCCCAAAGGCGTCGGTCGACCTGGATGGCCAGGTTGATCAGGGCTTCTAGTGTCTGGGGGACACCCACACAGGCCAGCTCGTCCTTAAGTGGCTCCGAGAGCCCCAACCGGAACTGGTGGCGGAGTGCAGCCTCATTCCAAGAGGTCTCTGCGCTCCAGCGCCGGAACTCCGCCACATAGTCTTCCACCATATGGTGACCTTGCTGGAGGGCGTGGAGAGCCTCCTCGGCTGTAGCCACCTGATGGGCGTCTCCGTACAGCCGAGCCATGGACCAAAAGAAAAGGTCCAGGTTGGTGGTTTCAGGAGCCCTTTGTTCCAGCAGTCGATGAGCCCATACTTGTGGCGCCTCCCGCAGTAGTGAGATGACCAGTCCCACCTTAGTAGTCTCTAGCGAGAAGATGTGGGGTTGCAGAAGAAAATACAACTCGCATGCAATGCGGAAAGTCTGAAACTTCTGACGGTCCCCCCCGTGAACCACTCGGGCAACAGTACCTCGGGCTCGCTAGGTAGGGCCAGTGTGGCGTGAGCCTCCTGCAGGCTGGCACTGGGAGAGGCTGGCACAGAGAGTTCCTGAATTTGGCTTTTCAGCCGGGTGTAATCTTCATGTAAGTCCTTCACCGCTTGGGTGAGCCCGGTTAAGTGTATACTCAAATCCTCCATGGGAGAGGTTCTCTGCGCATACTCGGACTGGCTGTCCATTACTATACCACGTACCTGGTGGTAGAGTCTGGCTTATGCAGTAGGCAACCTCTCTTACGGCCCTGGTTCCAGAACCCCTGGTGTAGACAGGGAGCACTGGAGCACAGGGGAGCATGAGGGCTGGATGGGACACAGGTGGTGGTAGGAAGTTGTCCCGTAGTCCGTGCTAGACTGAAGTAGTGGTGCAGGCCGGGTCGGAGAAGGAGCAGGCAATCGGATGGTCAGGTGCAGGCAGGGTCGTTAACAGGCAGGCAGGTGGAGGTACAGAAGGAGCAGGCAATCAGATGGTCGGGTGCAGGCAGGGTTGTTAACTGGCAGGCAGGTGGAGGTACAGAAGGAGCAGGCAGAAGGGTGGTCGTAGGCAAGCCGGGGGTCGGTGCAGGCAGAGTTCAAGCAAATACGGGTTCAGGCCGGGTCACAGGTAACATGAAGCTTAGAACGGGTCGCTCAGGAACACAGTAAAGCTGTAAAACGGACAGCAGTTGCTTCCTGGTGCTGTCCTGCTTAAATGGCCACTATTGGCGCCATTAGCGCGCGCGTGAACGCGCACGGGAGGCCAGAAACAGCCAGAAAGTCCTTTTTCCTAACAGGTATAGAACATTTTTGTTCTACAGCTAATGGCAAACAGTTTAGAATTTCCCAGTTCATTAAGTGTAATAATACTCATGTGGTGTACGCCCTGGAGTGCCCTTGTGGCCTAATGTACATAGGGCGTACTAAAAGACGACTTAAAGTCCAAATAGCAGAGCACATTCAGAATATTTAATTAGGTTTCAAAGATCATAGTATGTCTCTTCATTTCAAGCTCCACTACATTAGAGACTCCTCTGGTTTAAAATTTTGGGGGATTGACCGTGTCAATCCATCGTGGAGGGGTTCTAACCTTGTCAGGGAAGTCTCGAGACTCGAAACTAAGTGAATCTTCCTAACTAACACTCTCACCCCCAAAGGACTCAACATTGAACTGGATATTAACAGTTTCACTAGTGATGTTTAATATGGGGGCCTCATAGGTTAATTGTTGATTCTCTCCTGTATGTTGGACTCACTCCAAGTGCTCTTAACTTTATTTTATTATATTTGTCTTACAAACTTGAAATATTTATATATTTTATTTAAAAACGATGATCGCAGGAAGATATGGGATGCAAGAAGGTACCATTTCTTTCCTTTGTTTTATAATAACTCTAGCACATGTGTTATAATGGTTTTGCATTTTCAGATTGTATTGGTTTTGTCTGTTATGTACTATTGCAGTACCTATAAGAATATTAAGAACAGATCTGATAACTATGTGCTTTTAACTTAAATGAATTACACTGTTTCTGACATCAAGATTTATTCAATAGTATAATTGTTATGATTATATGTATATTACCTCTGATTTCCTAGCGTTAACGTTAAGCTTTTCAGATCGGAATAAGTACAGCCGCTTTTTTGTATTCTGCCATATGGGAGACCTAGGGTAGGGTTAAATTTTGCGGCCGTTATGTCTATAAAAAACGGGATGCCATGCTGTCTGGTTACGCCTTCCGTAGAAGTCGGAAGTGATGAAATCCGTAAGTTGCGTAACCAGACGGCAACCGGAAATGACGCCTTGCGTTCCACCACCAGGAACTAGGAAGTAGCTCCAGTCACGGACCGCTGCAAGCTGCTCCAGAAGAGTGAACACGTTCAGTATATAAGAGTGGACAACGCTAAGCTGTCATATTAATGCTTGATATATTTTTAAACATTGTAAATGTGATTTTAATGGGAGGTTGGAATAAAGTAGTCCTAACAGAGTTATGCTATGTGAGGCTTTATTTATCACACAAAGACAGATACCCATGAGAACAGTTTAAGTCATTTGGAGGAATCTGAGCTACATCCTATTAAAACTAGATGGGCCTGCAATTTAGTTGCATCTGGTGAGTTTTGACCCCAGGGGTGATATCACTGTTCTACAATTATCTTCTAACTGTGTGTGAAAACTATCAATTAGCGGGGAGAAGCCAGATCACTGTTCTAAGAACAGTGATCTGGCTTCTCCCCGCTAATTGATAGTTTTCACACACAGTTTGCAGATGTTCTAAGAACAGGGATATGGCTTCTCCCGGCTAATGTATACTTTTCTCACAGAGTTTTAAGATGATTGTAGAATGTACAATCATCTTAAAACTGTGGGATAAAAGTATAAATTAGCTGGGAGAAGCCATATCACTGTTCTTAGAACAGTGATATGGCTTCTCCCCGCTAATTTATACTTTTCTAACACAGTTTTAAGATAGTCCACATCCACCTCCATTTTTGATTTTTTTATGTTTTTTTTAAAATTATTTAAAGTTATTTCCCTATCCCCATTTCTTTGTAGGGCACTTGTCCGACCCTTACCCCCATTTCCCTTCCTTTTGCAGACCTCTAGGACTTTCCAGGACTTTTTTACATCACTTTTCAGAACTTTTAGTAAAATTACCAGAACTCCGAACCCGAAGTCCGGGTTCGGGTTCGGGTCCGGGTCCCGGACACCCAAAAGTTCGGTACGGACCCGAACTTTACAGTTCGGGTTCACTCAACACTACTGCTGACAACTTTGCACTTTTATTTGAAACCTTTTCACTATTGCACTTGGACATATAAGTCTTGTCTTCGGAGCGCTGTTAGTTCACATTGGACTTGGTGTTTTTTCACTAATTTTAATGTAATCATAGTATCTTGTAGGAAGGTGCCAAGAGTTAGACCGCAAAGGGCGACGAGTAACAGCGTCCTCTGGGAAGCCATGTTGCGGGTAGTCATCTTCTGGCTTTGAATCTGGGGCCACAGGTGGATGGTCTTCACCTGGGCCCAAGCCCGAGTCCTCGGTTGGGTCTGGACAGTCTATGGAACTTGCAGGTGTTATGGGACTGTCCATGGCTGCTGTACTGGGGCTTTCCGCTTCTGAGTCTGGAGGTTCAAGCAGGAGAGGAGGCAGTTACCATTCAGCAGGAACCTCCTGTACTGATGGAATGTCCACAGGGTCAAATATTCATGGTCTCCGGCTGGTTTGGCGGAGCAGTTGCCACTTAGCACACAAGGCCACAGCAGGTTTCGGTGGAGATGTCTCTTGACCGGATTGGGTCCTTCTGAGACCACGTCATATACTGGGTTTGGAGGAAAGGGTTGTTGTTCAACCAGATAGGGGATACATTCCCACTTGGGCTCCAGCTTACTGCCTCACTTGTTTTGGGTATTTTTAACCACTTGCCAACCGCCCATAGCCGAAAAGCGCCTGCAGGGTGGTCGCATTATTCTAGAAGGGTGTACAATAACGTCCTCCCAGAATCATGCTACCATGCGCCCCCGGGAATATCCGTGACCAATGGGTCTGGAGGACCCGGCGCATCACTGATCATGGTAAAGGGCCAATGACAGTGGCCCAGTATCACGTGATCGCTCCATCAACAGATGGAGCCATCAGATAAAAACAAGCCGGCGCATGCCTGGCTTATCTCTCCCTTCTCTGTACCGATCGGTACTGTGTGTGAGGGGAGGGGTGAGATCGGGTGCAACAGTGCTGTGGGCTGGATCTATAGTGCCCACAGCGCTGATCTGTGCCCATTCGTGCACTCACCCCATCTATGCTCAGCCATCCATGCTCAGCCATCCATGCTTAGCCATTCATGCTCAGGCATCCATACTCAGCCATCCCATCCATACTCAGTCATCCATGCTTAGCCATCCATACTCAGCCATCCCATCCATACGTAAACATCCTCATCCACACTCAGCCATCCCCATCCATGCTCATCCATCCCCCTCTATACTCAGCCATTCCATCCATGGTAAGCCATCCGTATCTATATTCAGCCATCCCCATCCACACTCAGCCATCCCCATCCACGCTCACCTATCCCCATCCATGCTCAGCCACCCCCATCCATACTCAGCCATCCCAATCCATGCTCAGCCATCCTCATCCATACTCAGCCATCCTCATCCATGCTCAGTCATTCCCATCCATACTCAGTCATCCCAATCCCTGCTCATCCATTCATGCTCATCCACCCCATCCACACTCAGCCATCCCCATCCATGCTAAGCTATTCCCATCCATTCTCAGCCATCCCGATCCATGGCTCATCCATCCCCATCCACGGCTCAGCCACATCAGTTCTCATCCGTGCCACATCCATGCCACTACAATGACCATCAGTGCCACTACAGTGCCCATCTGCCACTACAGTGCCTCCCAAAAGTGTAATAGGTAGTCAAATACTCAGCCATCCCCATCCATACTCAGCCATCCCCATCCCTACTCAGCCATTCCATCCATGCTAAGCCATCCTCATCCATACTCAGCCATCCCCATCCACACTCAGCCATCCCCATCCATGCTCAGCCATCCCCATCCATGCTCAGCCATCCCCATCCATACTCAGCCATCCCAATCCATGCTCAGCCATCCTCATCCATACTCAATCATCCCCATCCATGCTCAGTCATCCCCATCCATGCTCAGTCATCCCAATCCCTACTCAGCCATCCCCATCCATGCTCATCCACCCCTATCCATACTCAGCCATCCCATCCATACTCAGCTATCCCCATCCATGCTAAGCTATTCCCATCCATACTCAGCCATCCCCATCCATACTCAGCCATCCCCATCCATACTCAGCCATCCCCATCCATGCTCAGCCATTCCCATCCATACTCATCCATCCCCATCCATCTGCCTCCATTCATAGCTCATTTATGCCTCATCCATGCCACATCAGTTCTCATCCGTGCCACATCCATGCCACTACAATGACCAACAGTGCCACTACAGTGCCCATCAGCCACTACAGTGCCTCCCAAAAGTGTAATAGGTAGTCAAATTAGATTTGAAAAATATGCCCCTAGAACACCTGATGGTGCTCCCTGCATGTTGGTCCTCTGTATGTGGCTAGGCTGTGGAGAAGTCTCACACATGTGGTATCACCATACTCAGGAGGAGTAGCAGAATATATTTTGGGGTGTAATTTTTGCTATGTACATGCTAGTTTTATAAATCTCTTATAAATGGACAACTCAGTCTAAAAAAAATGCATTTCTCTTTCGTTCATTGACGGATACAGCCACTCTTCATTACGCCTGGGGTTATGCTACCTTTCACTAGGAGTGGACTAGGCAGAACTTCAGTTCAGCTAAATGCAGACACAGCCCCTCCCAGGGGGCGGTCCTCCTTGGTATAACCCCCCACCAGCCAGCTCAGCCTTCAGTCTTTTTCTGCCTAGTGCAAGGAGTAGGACCGGGCCCCATGCTGGGACCCGTGGGTCCACAGTTTTTCTTTTTCTTCTGATGAAGACTGCAATTAAGCAGCCGGCTGGGTGACAGGCTGGATAATATAGATCCAGGGAGTCTCCCCAGCTCAGCCAACGGACCGAGCCGACCTACGCTCCGCGCTAGGTCGGCCGTGTCAGGCCCCGTTCTGTGCGATCTGTGCATCCAGGGCATCCAGGTCCGTGTCACGAGTGTTGCTCAGCCAGCAGCTCCCCCTGTAGGAATGGACAGGGAGGCAGGTCTGTCTCGGGTGGGTTACCCGCTCCGCCCATCTGGATGGGTAAGTACCCCCCCGTCCCTGGCCAGGGCACGGGGGGGCTGGCGGGTTTCCCCCATTCCCTGGGATGTCTGGCGGTGCTCCCTCCTCCATCCCTATCCCCCCATCCTCCACCCTGATGCCCCAGCTGCCTGTGCTGCGCTGCAGGAAAAGAGGAAATAAAAGTGTGTTTTTTTCTTTCCCAGGCCCTTTCTGGGGG
Source organism: Glandirana rugosa (assembly GCA_018402905.1). NCBI lineage: Eukaryota > Metazoa > Chordata > Amphibia > Anura > Ranidae > Glandirana > Glandirana rugosa. The sequence goes on along the minus strand of BLSH010236468.1, from coordinate 39,386 downwards.
CCGGTTTTGCTGCTGGGGGGGGGCCTGGGTGTTCCTATTCCCCTGCTTTGGTGGCCGATTGTGCGGTGGTCCGTACCATTTTTCGTTGGCCTGGCCGCCATTTTCCCGGAGCCGGCCGCATGTTGTATACGGCCGCCATTTTGCGGGAGTCGCCCGCTCAGTTTGGCCTCTAGTTTGCACGACGGCCATTAAAGGCTATGACTGGAGGGTGGGCGGTCCCAGAGCACTTTCTGGTCTAAGCAGACATGTGGAGACGCTGGGACGGCAGCAGCAGCAGCAACACTTTTTTAGTGGTTGGTAAGGCGGACTCAGCAGCTTGAGCAGCGCTTCTCCTGGGGCAGGGTGTGAGCTACGGTCGGTCCTCCTGGGTGTAACTGCAGGGGTCCCTGTCTGGTTTGCCTGTGGTGGGGGGAGCGCCTACCTTCGGTGCTTAGACCCCTCTTGGGTGATGTGGGTGTCCGGTGTGGGTAGCGCAATGACGGCTGAAGCCAGCACTTCGGCGTCGGGGACCTCCGCTGGGGCTGAGGGTGTGCTCAGGTCCTGGAGTCCTTTATTTCCCGGGCAGAGTTGGGCCGTGACCGCAGAGCGGACAGGAGACGGCCGCCTCCTCCTTCCCCTTCATCTGGGGGGGATTCGGACCTTGAGGGGGGTCCACCAGGACGGGGACCCCCTTGAGTTGTCGGATGGGGGAGCTCCAGGATTCCTCTGAGGGGGAAGAAGATCTTTCAGGGCACACTGTTGCACATGAAAGGGCTTTGGTGGGCGCCTTAATCTCAGCTGTTCCGGGAGACACTGAAGTTGGGGACAATGGGGAACTCGCAAGAGTCGGCTGTGGTCTTTGGATCGCATAGGCCGGTTCGCACCCCTAGGGTGTTCCCCTATGTACCCTTCTTTGATCAGTTTGTGTACAAAGAGTGGCAGCGGCGGCAGAGCTCTCTGCCTCTACCAAGACAGTTTGCTGTACGTTATCTTTTTGAGGACAGTATGTCCCAGAAGTGGGTCTCTCCCAAGGTAGACCCCAGGTGTCCCGCCTGAGCAAGGCGACCACTATTCCGGTGGTAGGTAAGCCGTCTTTTAAGGATTCAGCTGACAGGAGGGCCGAGGCAGTTGCCAAGGTCATGTTTGTCTTGACTGGGTTGGCCATGTGGCCGGTGCTTGCATCAGCACTTGTGGAGCAAGCTCTGACGGAATGGGCTGTGATGTTGCAGCATGGTTTGTGCGAGGCACATGTCCCGCCTGAAACTGTGGAGCTGGCTGAACAGCTCACCCAGGGGCTCAGGTATCTTTGTGATGCAGCCCTGGACATAGCTCCCATACTATCAAAGCTGTCTGCCTTCACAGGAGTGATCAGGCGTGTACTCTGGTTGAAGTGCTGGTCTGGGGACCAGGCGTCAAAAAAGGCGCTTACTGACTTGCCCTTTCAGGGAGGGCACCTCTTCGGAGCGTCTCTGGATGAGATCATAAAGGATCTCACAGGTGGGAAGAGTACCTTTCTCCCCAAGCCTAAGAGGGGTAAGGAACCTCGTCGCAGGCCGGGCCCCTCGTTTTCTGCTCAGAAAAAGTTTTTCTGTGCCCCCTGTTCGGCAGGCAAGGTTGCTAAGCCCTCCAAGGCAGCTGCAGGAGGTCAGAAGCGGCCATGGCAGCATAAGCAAGAGAAGTCGGATGAGAAGCCCTCCTCCGCATGATGGGTTGCTCCCGCCCGTCGCTCGGGTGGGGGGCCCCTGCTGGAGTTCGCGGAACAGTGGACCTCTCGCATTTCAGATTCCTGAGTGTGCGAGGTGGTCTCCGCAGAGTACAAAATAGAATTCCATGCCATGCCTCCAGACAGGTTCTTTGCCTGCAATCTGAGGCTTCCCCCAGGGCGACGGTTGGCCCTGATGTGGGCTGTGCAGGATCTGCTCTTCAAGGGGGTGATTATGCCGGTGCTGGCCATGGAACGCTTCTGTGGTTTTTACTCCAACCTGTTTGTGGTCCCAAAGAAGGATGGGGTCAGGCCCGTCCTGGATCTGAAGTTTATGTTTACGTTTATGTTCGGCACGGAAATTCAGGATGGAGTCAATCCACTCAGTGGTAGCGGCCCTTCGCCAGGGGGACTTGCTAGCGTCCTTGGATATCAGGGATGCGTATCTGCATGTCCCCATCTGTGTCTCACACCAACGTTTTTTTCGTTTCATGGTGGGCGATCAACACTACCAGTTTGTGGCCTTGCCGTTCGGCCTGGCCTCGGCCCCCCCGGGTCTTCACCAAACTCCTGGCCCCGGTGTTGGCTCTATTGCGACAGAGGGTCATTGCAGTTCTGGCAAATCTGGACTACCTGCTTCTGTGGGTAGAGTCAGCCTCAGCTCTGAGCAACAACATAGCCATCACACTGCACACCCTACAGGGGTTCAGATGGGTGATCAATCGGCCGATGTCAGTGTTGACTCCGTCACACCGCTTGGAGTACCTGTGTTTAACCTTGGACTCGGTCAGGGCAAAGGTTTTTCTCCCCTCAGGAAAACTGCAGTTGCTGCAGCAGGCAGTGAGGTCTCTTCTGTCAGAGAAGTGGTCCTCTCTGAGGTTATGCATGCGGGTCCTGGGGCTCATGGTGTCCACCTTTGAGGCAGTTCCGTATGCTCAGAGTCATACCCAGTCCCTGCAGCGCCTGATTCTGCTGCGGTGGGACAAATCTCCTCTGTCCCTGGATTGCCTGGTCAAACTGGACCGCGTGGTCAGGTCCTCTCTGATTTGGTGGTTAAGGGCCTCGGCCCTAAGGGAAGGGAAATCCTTCCTCCCCGTGATGTGGTCCATAGTGACCACAGATGCCAGTGTAAGTCCTGGGGGAGTTCTGGAGTTGTTGTCAACCCAGGGTCGGTGGTCTCGGTAGGAAAGTCGGCTCCCGATCAATGTGCTGGAACTTCGGGCCATCAGGCATTGCCTCTCCCATTGGTCAGAAAGGGGGCCCTGTCAGAGTCCAGTCGGACAATGCCACGGCCGTGGCATATGTGAACCATCAGGGCGGAACAAGAAGCTCGGCGGCAGCATTGGAGGCGGCTCACATTCTGCAGTGGGCAGAGCTTCATGTGCCGGCTCTCTCCGCCGTGTATATTCCGGGCATAGAAAATTGGCAAGCGGACTACCTCAGCCGACAGAGGTTGGATCAGTGAGAGTGGTCCCTGCATCCGGATGTGTTCCGACAACTTTGCCAAAAATGGGGCACTCCAGACGTAGATCTGCTGGCGTCCCGGCTCAATCGAAGGGTTCAGACCTTCGTGAGCAGAGCAAGGGATCCGCTGGTGGACGCCCTTGTAGCTCCATGGAGCCAGTATCGGCTCATTTATGCGTTTCCCACGCTCAAGCTGATTCCGCATCTGTTGCGTAGGATCGAGATGGAGGGGATTCCAACCATACTGGTGGCTCCAGATTGGCCTCGGCGTCCGTGGTACGCCGACGTGGTGCGGATGGTGGTGGATGTTCCCTGGCGTCTCCTGCTTCACGAGGACCTTTTGTCCCAGGGCCCCATCTTGCACCCTGCTTTACCCTCTCTGGCTTTGACAGCCTGGCTATTGAATCCCAGGTCCTGAGAGATCGGGGAATTTCCGATTAGGTGATTTCCACCATGCTCAAGGCACGTAAGTGCATTTCTAGGAAGATATACCATCGCACCTGGAAGGCGTATATCGCCTGGTGCGAAGGGGTGGGGTGGAACCCCCGTTCCTTTTCGGTGTCTCGGCTGCTGGCCTTTCTGCAGCATGGCCTGGACCGTAAACTGGCGTTGAGCACTATCAAGGGCCAGGTGTCTGCCTTGGCCATCTATTTTCAGCATCCTTTGGCGACGCATTCGTTGATTCGCACCTTTATTCAGGGGGTCCGACATGTCGCAAATATCAGGGAAATTTCCTTACAACTGCTTTCCAGAAGGGGGCTTTTCTGGTAGCCATCACTTCTGCCAGACGAGTGTCAGAGTTGGCGGCTCTGTCATGTAGGTCTCCGTATCTGGTCCTACACAAGGATAAGGCGGTTTTACGCCTGTCACCTTCCTTCTTGCCGAAGGTGGTATCTTCTTTTCACATTAACGAGGACATTGTCCTTCCTTCACTGTGCCCGCGCCCACCCCATCCTAAGGAGATCGCTTTGCATTGCTTGGATGTGGTTAGGGCTCTGCGGGTGTATCTGGCGACCGCAGCCTCTTTTCGGAGGTCGGATGTGCTCTTTGTCGTGGTGGATGGACCACGCAAGGGCTTGGCGGCCTGTTCGGCCACCGTTTCTCGATGGATTTGACAGACAGTGACCCTTACATATGACTTGCGGGGTCTCGAGCCTCCCTTTCCGGTCACGGCTCACTCTGCCAGGGCGATTAGCACTTCCTGGGCTTTCCGACATCAAGCATCGGTTTCTCAAGTGTTCAGAGTGGCTACATGGTCCTCAGTGCACACCTTTACTAAGTTTTACAAAGTTGATTTGTAAGCATCCTCGGATGCTGCTTTCGGCCGCAAAGTTTTGCAGGCCGCTGTGTGAGGTTCCTCCAGATTATTATGGAGAATTCCCCGTTGGGTGAAACTTTGTTTTGCATTACCCACCCCTCTTTTGACACTGCTTTCAGGCATCCCCAGGCGTAATGAAGAGTTGCTGCATCCGTCAATGAACGAAAGAGAAAATAGGATTTTTTAACTCACCGTAAAATCCTTTTCTAATAGTTCATTGATGGATGCAGCACCCACCCCTCTTTGTTGGTTAGAGCTTGCACTGCTTGTTACGGAATGAAGGCTGAGCTGGCTGGTGGGGGGTTATACCAGGGTGGACAGCCCCCTGGGAGGGGCTGTGTCTGCATTTAGCTGAACTGAAGTTCTGCCTAGTCCACTCCTAGTGAAAGGTAGCATAACCCCAGGCGTAATGAAGAGTTGCTGCATCCGTCATTGAACTATGAGAAAAGGATTTTACGGTGAGTTAAAAAATCCTATTTTTCATTTTTTTCCACAGTTTACAAAAACTTGTGGAAAAAAATGACATGTTCAAAAGACTCATTATGCCTTCTAGAATATATGTTGGGGTGCTTGCTTTCCAAAATGATGTCATTTTTTGTGCGTTTCCATTGTCCTGGTGCTCCAGGGCCTTCAAAAGTGCAAGAGGTAGCCAAGAAATGATATGTATATCTTATGTCCCTAGAACGCCTGATGGTGCTCCCTGCATGTTGGGCCTCTGTATGTGGCAACGCTGTGTATAAGTCTCACACATGTGGTATTGCCATATTCAAGAGGCGTAGCAGAATGTGTTTTGGGGTGTAATTTGTGGTATGTATATGCTGTGTGTGAGAAATAACCTGTTAATATGACAATTTTGTGAAAAAGATGTGATCAATTTTCAGTGATTGGCACTATAGCTTGTAGACGCTACAACTTTCACACAGACCAAATAATATACACTAAATTGGGTTATTTTTTACCAAAGATATGTAGCAGTATACAGTTTGGCCAAAATTTATGAAGAAAAATTACTAATTTGCAAAATTTTATAACAGAAACAAAGAAAGATGCAATTTTTTACAAAATCGCAGGTCTTTTTTCATTTATAGCGCAAAAAATAAAGAATCCAGTGGTGATTAAATACCACCAAAAGAAAGTTCTATTTGTGTGTAAAAAAGGACAAAAATTTCATATGGGTACAGTGTTGGATGACCGAGTAATTGTCATTCAAAATGTGAGAGCACTGAAAGCTGAAAATTGTTCTGTTTAAGAAGGGGATTTAAGTGCCCAGTGGGTAAGTGGTTAACCAACACCCGTTCCCCTGCTTGCAACGGCAGTTCCTCTAGGACAGAGTCCTCTGCCAAGTCCTTGTATCTAACTAGTACCGCCTGCTTGGCTTTCTGTAGCCTATCCCAATGCTCCTGCACCCAGGTGCTAGGTGTCCAGGACGTCATGCCCTCTAGAGAGCCAGATAGGAGATCCACTGGTAGCCGTCATAGCACCTGAACATAAAGAAGAAGGGTGTTTGGCCTATAGCTTGGTAAACTGGATTGTTGTAGGCCTACAGCACGGCCCCCACATTTTGGTGCCATTTATCTCAGTGTCCTTGTTTGAGAGTCCATAGCATGCCAACAGGGTGCGCTTGAACCATTCACAAACTCCATTACCCTGCTGATGGTAGGGGGTGGTGTGCGACTTCCGGGTACCACTGAGGTGGCACAGCTCAGACATAATCACTTACTCAAAGTTCAGGGCAAGGTGGAAGTCATTAAAAAGTCCATAGTCGGATTCTGATACAGATAACCGCTAGATACAAGAGACATTATAGTGTTTTATTAAAACAAAAGGAGGACGAATTAGCTGCCCTACTCAAAGAACACAAACAAAGCTCTTACCTAGATTGCGTAATTGAATCGAGTCAGAATGTCTTTAACTGAACGTTTTCCTCACTACCAAGGCAGAAAAACAACTGCGCTGGACACAGGCCAGATTCTATTCACAAACGGATAAACCAGGTTAACTCCTAGCGACAAAATTGGCCCCCCAATGCCCACCTCTACCTCCACATATACCTAGAATTAGGAAACGGGATGGTATAATTACCCAAAATCCTACCTCCGTGCTACGGGACTTCCAATACTTTTATGAAAACCTATATAGGGGCCAAGGAAGCTACCATAAAATTGGACTTTGACGGCTTTACAGAACAGCTCCCCATCCCAAATATAACAACGGAACATAGAGATATTTTGCACAAAGGTATTACGGTTGAGGAAGTGCTGACTGCCATTAAACAGGTTCCAATGGGCAAAGCACTGGGCCCCGATTTGTTTACGACACTCTACTATAAAAAAATTTGCACCAATTTTAGCTCCATATAAAATCCACACACAAAGGGCAGCCTCATAGTCAAACTGAAGCCAAGTTCAAGATAGCTTAAACAAAACAGAGAGAGGTGCCTCTAAGTGTAGATTTGACAAACTTTTTATTGGAAAACTTCCAAGTGGTAACAAACAATTAAGAAAAGGGTAATAGGCACATCGAAGGTAAAGAGCTTGTCACCAGTGAGACTGCAGGCTCGCTCCTCTGTCGAACCAGACACTGTATGGGTTGCTCTGCTGCTTCCTGTGATGGTGAAAACATGGCCATGTGTAGGGGAACCAAAGTGAGGCTTGGATAGCAGGACCTCAGCGACGGGGAGTGATGATGTCACCGAAGATGCGGTGCGTTTCCTGAGCATGCGTGCTACGGATTGTATGGTAGCCGCACTCCTTTTTCAAGCATGACAAGATAACGATTGAGGAAGAGTGTGTGCAATATATAAGGAGATGCCAGGGGAGGGGCCAATAGGGAGCAGAATAAAACTAATAATAAGGGGCTGATGAGTCTCAAATAGCAATAGAAAACATCACATATGTTGAACATCCATAATATATATAAAAATATATATAAAACAATACATGGCAAAATTTAAAAACATGTATAAAAAAATGCAGAGTTAATAAAAAACGAAGAATTAATAAAACTAACAGGCAGCACAGAAGATAAGAGCAACAGTCCAAGTTTATCTAGCACTTACTGTATAAAATGGACAAATAGGGATAAATGAATAATTGTGAAGGAAATGAGTAGATCGTTTATTGATGAACTATGACTAGCAATCCTAGTGGTGAAAATATAGATGAGAATTTTGATGAGCAAAAATGTAAACACACTAATAAATGGATAATGTTAAAATTATTGTAATTATAGTAGCTAATTATATCAGTTGAATAAATAAGTAAAATAAAAGAGAAGGTGAATGTAAAAAAGGGGGGTGAGCAGATGGTCTTATTATAATAAATATCAGGCTATATAATCATGAGTTCATTGTAGTACATACTAGGTATTTAATAAATGCATATATACATTGAATCGATGAAACAGATGGAAAAAATGGACGTGAGGTTAACCACTTCCGGACCGCCGTACGTCGTTTGACGGCGGCCACTTTGAAGTGGGATACCGTTGTTATGGTAGCAGATAGCTACCATAACCCCGGTATCATTTGTTTCTGCAGGCGATTCCCTGCAAGATAAAAGTGATCTTAGCGGCGGATTCGCTGCGAGATCACTTTTATCAGCGGCGGGAGAGGTGCCCCCCCCCCTCCCGCCGCTTTCCGGTCATCTCCGCCGCTTACCGGACCCGCCGGCAGCGGCGGAGATGATCGGGTCCTTCCCCCCCAGTGTCCGTGTGCCGAGTGAGCGGCTAAAGCCGCTCACCCGGCTCCATAACAAGGCTGGGCGGAAGCGACGTCACAAGTCGCTTCCGCCCAATGCTCTTAAAGGGGACATTTTTTTTTTTCCCCTGCCACTTTTTTCCAAATTTTTTTTTTTTTTTTTCTTTATTGCATTTTAGTCCAAAAATGAGATCTGAGGTCTTTTTGACCCCAGATCTCATATTTTGGAGGTCCTGGCATGCTTTTTTCTATTACAAGGAATGTTTACATTTCTTGTAATAGGAAAAAAAGTGATCAAAAATTTTTTTTTTTTTAAAAAGTTGTAAAAATAAAAATTAAAAAGTAAAATACATAATTAAAAAAAAAAAAAAAAATTTAAAGCGCACCGTCCTTGCGAGCTCGCGCGCAGAAGCGAACGCATACGTAAGTCCCGCCCACATATGAAAACGGTGTGCAAACCACACATGTGAGGTATCGCCGCGATCGTTAGAGCGAGAGCAATAATTCTAGCCCTAGACCTCCTCTGTAACGCAAAAATGCTAACCTGTAGAATTTTTTAAACGTCGCCAATGGAGATTTTTATGTTGCAAAGTTTGTCGCCATTCCGCGAGCGGACGCAATTTTGAAGCATGACATGTTGGGTATCATTTTACTCGGCGTAACATTATCTTTTACAATATGAAAAAAAATTGACCTAACTTTACTGTTGTCTTATTTTTTAACTCAAAAAACTGAATTTTTTAAAAAAAAATCGCGCTTTTAAGACCGCTGCGCAAATACGGTGTGACATAAAGTTTTGCAATGGCCGCCATTTTATTCTCTAGGGTCTTAGAAAAAAAAATATATAATGTTTGGGGGTTCTAAGTAATTTTATAGCAAAAAAAACAGTTTTTAGCTGATAACCTCCAAACTCCAAAATGAGGCTCGGTCTTAAAGTGGTTGATGGTGAGTACATGAATATATAAGGAGATGAGAATAAATATATTTAAACTGCATAATATGGATATAAGATAATTTGCTGCAGAAAAACGAAAGATAATATTATAGTTGTTACAATAAGCCACAGACTGCATGGGGCCTAAAACATGTGAGAAAGATGAGTTGGGTCAGGGTAACCTGGGTGGGAATACAAGATGAGATATCAAGGTATGTACATTATATCTGATATATACAGTCCATGTGTTATATAGTGTACCGTATGAGATGGTTAGTCAATCTAAGTGACAGCATATACTTTCCTGTGAGGAGAATATACCCAATAAGTTATCCGCCACCCCCATATTATAGATACCTATGAGGGAAAAGCAGAACATGTGTATGTATATATATATATATATATATATATATATATGTACACACACAGTATCTGACAAAAGTGAGTACACCCCTTACATTTTTGTAATTATTTTATTATACCTTTTCATGTGACAACACTGAAGAAATGACACTTTACTACCATGTAAAGTAGTGAGTGTACAGCAGTGTATAACAGTGTAAATTTGCTGTCCCCTCAAAATAACTCAACACACAGCCATTAATGTCTAAACCGCTGGCAACAAAAGTGAGTACACCCCTAAGGGAAAATGTCCAAATTGGGCCCAATTAACCATTTTCCCTCCCCGGGGTCATGTGACTCGTTAGTGTTACAAGGTCTCAGGTGTGAATGGGGAGCAGGTGTGTTAAATTTGGTGTTATCGCTCTCACTCTCTCATACTGGTCACTGGAAGTTCAACATGGCACCTCATGGCAAAGTACTCTGTAAGATCTCAAAAAAGAATTGTTGCTCTACATAAAGGCCTAGAAGAAGAATGCCAAGACTCTGAAACTGAGCTGCACCACGGTGGCCAAGACCATACAGTGCTTTAACAGGACAGATTCCCCCCAGAACTGCCTCACCATGGTTGACAAAAGAAGTTGAGTGCAAGTGCTCAGCGTCATATCCAGAGGTTGTCTTTAGGAAATAGCAAATTAGCTAACCACCGCCCAATCTCTTTAATAAATACTGATTTGAAACTGTTAACCAAAATCCTTGCAAACAGATTGTTAACATTCTTGGCGGGATATATACACTCCGATCAGGTGGGCTTTCTGCCACATAGACAAGCCGCTGACCAGATTCGGAGGGCGATCGATTTGATATCAATCTTGCATTCATCTTGGGATGGGGGGGGGGGGGGGCAGCCAGGACTGGGATGCTATTGTCTATTGACATTTGCAAAGCTTTTGACTCTCTCTCCTGGCTCTTCTTTTTCCAGGTCCTGGAGAGGTCGGGGTTTGGTCCTAAATTTATAGCTTCATTACACTCCCTATACAGCTTTCCTATGGCCCAGATTGTTTTGCGCAGTCATAAATCAGACCCATTCCTTATCTTCTCGGGCACTCGTCAGGGATGCGCTCTATCCCCCCTCCTGTTCCTTATAGCCATAGAAACCCTAGCAATAGCTATCTGCCAGCATCCCAGCATTGAGGGTATAGAGAGTGGGGGTAGGAGTCACTTATTCGCAGACGATTTACTGTTATTTATCACATCCCCACATACCACTCAGCCAAATTTACTGTTCCTTTTGGATCGCTTTGGGAAAATCTCAGGTTTGCGAGTAAATCAAGATAAATCGGAGGCCATGAATGTTAACCTACTGGAGTTGTCACTGCAGAGTCTTCAGAGTCAATATCCCTTCCTTTGACAGCAAACATCCCTGGCATATTTGGGAGTCCACCTAACTCCTAATGTTTCATCACTCTATAAGGCAAATTACCTGCCAATATTCGCTAAACTTTTGGAGGACATGAAGGCATGGTCTGATGTGAGCTTGTCTTGGATGGGGGGTATTTCTTCAGTAAAGATGATGGTCCTACCCAGGCTATTGTATTATTTCAGAACATTGCCCATCCAGGTCCCTGTTAATGAAACAAGGCAATTTCAATCTAAAATCGTCCGGTACATCTGGGGTACTAAGGGCAGCAGAATAGCACAGCCCACGATGTATGCTTCTAAGGAAATAGGAGGTTTGGGAATGTCAGACTTTAGGAAATATTATATAGCAGCACAACTAACTCATCTGTATCAACTACATAGCAAACATTATACATCAGACCTGGTGTCCTTGGAGGCCCAAACTTGCAAAGGACCTAGTACTTTGGACTCCCTCAAGAAACCGCAAAGCAATATTATGCCCTACGCTTTCCCACTCTGTTTGTCTATGGGATAGGGTCTGTGGTAGATGGCCTTTACGTTCGCCACACACACCAGGGGCTTCTCTCTTTGGCAACCCTTTGTTTCAACCAGGATTGCAGGCTGTAGGCTTTGACTGGTGGTTAAACAAGGGTCTTTACCGTATTGGGGACTATATTGATCATAGAGGGTTACTTCCTTTATCATACTTCGTTAACAGTCTGGAGATGCCTCACTTGGAAAATTTCCATCTATGGCAAATCTATCATTTCCTCTACAGTATTCCAGCCCAGATCTAGCAGTACGCACCATGTTTGAAAATAGGAACATGCAGGAGGCCTCTTTGTGGGGGGCATATCAATACTATACAAACTATTCTCCAACCCCACAGCCAAGCTGAACTACCAGATGGCCTGGGAGAGGGATCTGGACATATCTCCTAAGGTGCAGGACTGACACAAATGGAGCACACGGATTCGCAAAGGCATGCTAAAGGTGACAAGCTACAAAGTGTATGCCAGATGGTACCCGGTACCAGCGGCTCTCGAAAATGTTTCCAGGCTCAATGGCCTCCTGCTTCAGAGGATGTGGCCAGTTAGCCACACCTTTACAGACATGGTGGACGTGTCCTAAAGTGCGCAGCTTTTTGATGAGAGTACACTCTTTTATTCTTTCAGTTATGTTGGTCAATATTATTAAGAATGCAAGAATTGCCCTACTGATAAACCAGTCGAAAATGTCCCAGGGCACACACAGACCTTAATATATTACATGTTCCTGGCAGCCAAAATTGCTATTGCAACAGCCTGTAAAGTCCAGTAATGGACATGGCCCTAATGAAGTGTAAACTAACCTGGATAATGCTAAATGAAAAAATGGTTAGTGTCTTGTGAGATAAACAAAATCCTTTTGACAAAATAAGGTCTCCTTGGCTAGCCTACTTGAAGGTCCCAGACATGCAGTACTGATTCCAGGAACAGTTGGCATTAGACTCCTGGATGGACTCCCGTCCTCTTCTTTACCTTTCTCACTCTTTTTCTATTTTTTTCACTCTCCCCCATTTTACCCCTTACTCTACTAATTTTCCACAAACGATCGGTAGTGGGAGTTATATTTCCCATAAAAGAATGCATTGCGTTCTGACATTGGAGAGAGTAACTGCAGTCTACCGCATAAGATAAACGTTTAATTGTTTGAAGAATAACTCATAAAGGTTTTGTGTTGTTGCAGTTTAAAACTTTTAGGATTATGCTTGTGCAGTGGAAGGTCCTGTAGGGCTACCCTGTGGAGGATTCCAACTTCCACCAATGGGGGCCTGGTGGGCTTCCCTTATACAACCACCCACTTAATGTTTGGTTCTCAGGTTCGCTATTGAGCCTATAACGGCCATCATGGTCAACCTGTCCTATTCAAGAAGCCTCAATTACATTTCTCTCTCTGCCTCCCATCTCTTCCCCTCCCTTTTGTTCTCTATGTATTTGTATTGTCAAATGGTTCAAGCATGGCAAGGATTGTTGCCACTCTATTTTGTGACGTTCAAAAAAGGTTTTCAATAAAAACTATTGTAACAGAAAAAGTCCATAGTCAACATTTCAAGGGGCTCCAAGTTGGAGATGGTCATGGGTGTGGTCTTTTCAGATTTTCAGGTTTTATGCATAGAGCAAGCTTCACATTCCTGGCAAACCTTCTGGACCCAATCTGCCAGCCACGGGCAGCAGAAGTACCTCCTGACCAAGGACTCAGTTCTGTCACCAAAGTGTCCACTCACCGTATGTACTACTCGGCAGACTTGGATGATGTGTGATTGGGGGACCACTATCTGCATGATGTCCCGCTGTTTTTTAGGAATGCACGTCTGGCATTAAAGCACATTGTCCCGCATCTAGAGTCTCTAACACTCATGGGAGGGTGGCTTATCCAAGAGAGAAAGAGCTGCACCTGCATGAGATCTGGATTCTTCTGTTGAACCAGTGCCCATGCCTCTCTGCTGTAAATTTTGGTGAACTCCACCTCACTTCTTGTCCCTTGAGGGAGTATGAGGTTGCTGCCGTGGGCAAGACAGGGGCCATCCCAATATCTTCTCGGCAAGAGTCCACATCCTCTCCTGGGCGTTCCACCAGACAGCAGGACAGTGTATCACTGTGCCCGTTAAGCTTTCCAGGCCTGTGGTGGATCTTATACTTGAACTGTGCCAGGTGGGTGACCCACTTTTGCTCCAACTCCCTGGCTTTGCTAAGTAGTCAAGAGGGTTGTTGTCTGTGAAGACCTCTATGTCCTCCCCTGTAAGGTATTCCACAAACTTTATGATGATGGCCCACACTAAAGGCAGCAACTTCAATTTGAAGGAGCTGTATATATGGGTAGGTTGGAGGCTGCGATCTGCATAGGTAATCACCTGTTAACAGCCGTCTTGTACCTGACCCAGTACAGCCCCCAGACCTTGTAAACTCCCATCCATGTACACATGGAGAGGCTTAATTAGTCCACATAGCAATAGAGGTGCCCAAGTCAATTTTTGTTTAAGCGTTTCAAAGGCCTGCTGTTGGGTATGAGGCCCCCAGGCTTGGATGGAGGGTAAAGAACTGCCTTTCTTCTGGGTGGCATGGCCACTTGCAGTTGGGTAAGTGGGGTGGCTATTTGGGCAAACCTAGGGATGAATCTTTGATAGTACCTCACCAGTCCCAGAAAAAAGTGTAGTTCAGTGACCGTCTTTGGGTGTTGCCAGTCCTGCACTGCTTCTACTTTAGCTGGGTCTGGGGAAACTCCTCCAGATTCTACAATGTGCCTCAGATACTGGATCCTCTGTCTCATTAAGTAGTATTTACTGGGTTTGAGTTTCAACCCATACTGTGCTAGATGGGTAAACACCTGGTCCAAGTGTTTGATATAGTCCTTAAAGTTCTTGGAGAAAATTATGATATCGTCCAGGTAGACTAGCCCAGTCTCAAAGTTGAAGTCTCCCAGGCATCTGTCCATTAAGTGCTGGACATGTTGGGGGCATTACTCAGCCCAAAGGGAATACGGTTAGATTAAAACAGTCTCTGGGGTTTGACATAGCAGTCTTTTCACAATCTTGATCTCTCACTGGGACTTGCCAGTAGCCGCTTGCCAAGTCACTGGTGGAGATGTACTTTGCTTGAGCCAATGCCATAAGTCATTCTTCTACCTTGGGTAAAGGGTAAGCAACCCGGTGGGTACAGGCATTTACCTTCCGGTAGTGTATGCAAAAGGGGAGACTTCCATCTTTCCTTTGTACAAATACCACGGGAGCAGCCCACTGGCTATGACTCTCTCTAATCACCCTGCTCTGTAGCATGTTGTGGAGCAAGTCCTTGACCTCCTGACATAAAGCTGGGGAAATATGATGGTATTGTTCCCAAATAGGTGGAGCATCCCCCGTATGTATTGAGTGATCGAGGACCTTGGTGTAGCCATAGCCTTCTGGGCTGGCGGCAAATACCAGTAGCTGCTTTTCAAGGAGTTGGTGAAGCAGCCTTTTTTGCGGTAGAGGATAGTCCCAAAGGGGGATATTCAACTGTTCCAACAGTAAATTGTATTGTATCTTATCCAACAAGAACATGGCTGCTTGTAGTTGGGCACAAATAACCTATACCCCTGTTTGAGCTTTCAAGACGTAGTGATGAGGCAATAACGTGGTAACATGACGTGGTTGGTGAGTGAAACCAGGTTTGTCCCCAGATTGATGAGCTGCATCAGAACCTTTCCTTTATGGATCTTGGACAACATGCGTGAAACTAGCCACTACCCTGGCACCACTGGGTCCTTTCGGGGTTCCACCATTACTATGACCCCTTAAAGCTTCTTTTGGGCCCCAATGGGAAGAGACCAGATTACCTCTTGGAGGGGTGGCAGGAGTTATGTTTGTTTGGGGGGCGTGCTGATGACTCTCACCTGTTCAGGCTGTATCTTTGCTGCCCTATGGTGAGCTTCATAGGCCTGTATCACATTAAACCACACATCTCACAGACCACAGCCTGGCACATGTCAGCCAGAATATTCAAACTTGGCCATGAGTCACCACAACCCCCACCACTTGATCATCAATCTGGATCCTCTCCTAGGTGACACCTTCTACCAGGGCAGGAAAATCGTTAGCCGCCTTGAGAGACTTCCAGGAGGGATCCAATTAGTCTTGTGTCCCAAACTGCTGGGCATAGAAGTTATACTCCATAATAGTGACCTTGGAGCTTGCGTCAATCAGACATGGGAACTCTTGTCCATTCAAGAGGGCAGCCACCACTGAACTTGGTGCGAACATACACTCTGGTTTTGTTGGGACCTTGCATTTACTGTCCTGGGGGTCGTCTCTCTGCCCCAGGAGCCACTAGTTTAACGGAAGCCTACGTGGGCTTTTGAATTCAGGCTGAACAGTTCTTGCCTACTTGTCCAAAGCGGTCGTAACACCAACATTTCCGGTCGTCCTGTGGGTCTCTCCATAACGAATTCTCACCCTTAGGGGAAGAGGCAGAACCTCATTTATGTGAGGACAGTTCTGCTTTCAGGGAAGTCATGTCCAGGGCTGTGTGTATGGCTGACAGCAGTGAGGGGACTAGGGTCTCCTTGTTTATGTGCGACGGGTCATACCTTTTTGTCACTACCACAGTTGCTTCTGCCTCTTCCTGTTCTCGTGCAATCATGTCCACCTCATCATTAAAAGAGATGGTGGGTTGTGCTCTGATTTGCTGCTGCAGGGCCCTCCTGGCTAGGTCAGCCTTCAATCCTAGCACAAACTGGTGCCTCAATAGGTGACATGAGCCACGTTCTCCACTAACAGGCCCTCTAGGCATGTCATGATTTGTTCCAAGGTGTCCTGGTCCTCTTCCAGCAGTGCCATCACCACTCACAGTGTAGATATTTACCAGCACACACATTTTTTTTGTCATCAAGCATGCGATGGGAATATTGACGGCTATCACCGCTTGGCAGGTGTCATCCTCCAAGGAGTTAATAGCCAGCTTCGCGATCAACCTGATACAGGCGCCCAACACTCTCTAGCCTCTCTTTCCATTCAGCCAGAGGAATATTGGAGCCATTAAACTTGGGCACCAGAACCAGAGCCAATCCTAGCGGTGTGGTGCGGCGGCAGTAAACACTCAGAGTCCAGTAGCAGAGAACAGAATTTGTATTAATGCTAAATTTCAGGAATTCATAACAAGCCTGGCGGGAAGGTGTCCAATTGGGAACACTCACAGAATACAACAGTGATGTGTAGCAGAGCAGGTCTCAGAGTGCTGACAGCGTCTGTCTTGAGAGGCAGAATGCAGCCTGGCCAGTCAGCCACCCAAATGGGGAGGTGTCCAGGCAGGGCCGCTGATAGAAATCATGGGGCCCCGTACAGCCTACCCGATGGGGCCCCCCTTTGACCACACCCTTGACCCCACCCCTGGCTCCACCCCTGACCCCGCCTCAAAACTAAATGCAGGTTTGTTGCCATTTAAACATGTGTGCGTTTGCAATTGATAGCACGAAGAAGTGGGGGCAGTTTACATTTATTTTACATTTTATTAAAAATAAAAAAAATTACACTATCTTTAATTTTTTTTTGCTTTCACAAAGGATGAACAACATCCTTTGTGATAGCATGGGCCACGATAGGTCCTCTTTATGGAGAGATCTGTTTTCTGTTAGAGCCCATAATTGTCCTCTGGCCTTCAAAGCATCTGATCAAACCAAGATCGGTTTTATCAGATGCTTATTCAAGCCAGTAATGGCTTGTTTAAATGAGACTGAAACTGGAAGTGCCAAGTTACTCATTGCTTCTGGTTTCTGATGTCACACAGTGGGAGGAATGACATCCATCCCTCTCACTGTATCCCAGGAACCAGAAGTAAAGGTGATGGTGGGACCCCCTTCCACTGGCTTCTTAGTCACTGGATTACTTTTACTTTGTGCAGAATCGCTAGGGTCAAAAAAAAAGGATACCTCGATCATTGCTGCAGTGATGATCGAGACATCAACCTTCAAATCCAGCAACGTACTGGTACGTTGCTGGACAGGAAGCTTTTAAAGGGGATTGGTTTGGGGAGTGGTAAAAATGCAGCTCCACTGCACATGTTTGCTGCTCCCCCAGCTAAAGTTTAAAATAGCATCTCTTATGATCATTAGCATTACAATAACACAGGCAGCACAGTAAACAGGTGCTCTATCATTGCTCTGTGTCACATGGCTGTTATTTGCTGACTTTGATAGCTTATGGCTGTGCTGTATGTAACTGACTGTAACACAGCACAGCCATAACAGTCAATACCCAACAGCCATGTGACACGGAGCCATGATAAAGCACCTGTTTACTGTGCTGCCTGTGTTATTGTAATGCTAATTACAATGATGATAAGCTGCTATAATAGGACACAGTGAGGATAGTGTATTCTCCACTCACTGTGTCCAGTATAGCCACGCACTCCTCCTGCTGTTCCCTGTCAGCCGCTCACTTCTCACTCAGCACCTGAGGAATAGAGTCGGGAGCCAGACGGAGATTCACAGTATCACTCCGCCGGCCGGGACTACATTAATTGAGTAGCGGGGCGGCATGATGTTCATGCGCCCCAAAAATTAAGAAATAGTCCCTCATCTGCGCTCACCTCCTGGGCCCTATGTTGATCGGATGGGACCCAGGAAAATTATATAACCCCCCTCCATAATCAAGTAAGAGTGGGGAAGAAGCGAGGGGGACGTTTAGCAAGTTTTTTTTTTTTTAAAGGCAGTAGACTGTAATGATGGCCAGGCCCCTCTGTGCAGCTGATGAGGGCGGGTCCGGTACAACGGGGCTGGTTGTACTGCCCTATCAGCGGCCCTGTGTCCAGGAAGGATGATGTGTCCCTCTTCTTTCCCTACTCATCTGGAACCTCTCTCTGCTGCTAATTACTGTACCTGTCAGATGTGTAACCTGTCCCTACACTACCCACATGCGAAAAGCACACTAAGCCTGGGAGCCAGGCACGTATAAAGACTCTGCCTAAACCCAAGATGGCTGCTAGGGTCACATGTGATGACAGCATCCAATTAGATAGCTTCCCCAGTGACCCAGGTAACCATATAGGAACATTAGGAAGAAAGAGTACGGTGGCACTTCTTACAAAGAGCACCTCATCCCAAATGAAGTAGTGTGATAAATTGGATGGAAGTGGGAAGGGGAGGGGAAAGGGAGAGGTGAAACACCTCAGGAGGGGAAGGGGTTCAAATTGTGGGGGGACTATATCGGTGCATACACTTGAACTTGTATTCACATTTCAATCAACAATAGAGAAGTATAAAATTGAAATATTTATTGGTTTAATGTTAAAATTAGCACTTATTTGTGCTAACGCACTATTGGCATTTTAAGAACAACATACAATGGAAGAAACAGGCAGGAAAAGTTTCTTCAAATAGGTACAAATAGGTACATAGAGCGTTGCGAATAGCTTATACAAATCTGGGCTGAGCCCTGAGACCGTGTGCACCTGACTACGTACTGCCTTGAGGGCACCTAGCTGTGCACAATCCCCTCTCACACGGGACTTGTATCTCATTTCCACCCATTATGCCGTTGGTATCAAAGAAACTGTCTTAGATACAAGTTGGTTGGTGGATGCACAGCACCATCGCTTCCGGTGTGACGCAGTCACTGAATGAAGGGCGAAGGCTTGACTTGCAGGCATGATCCCAGGCAATAGGAGAATGGTACAAAGAAATGTGTCGCTTGTAGTCCCTGAGGAAGCCTATTGAGGCGAAACATGTTGGACATCGACACAGATTTGTATAAACTATTCGCAACGCTCTATGTACCTATTTGTACCTATTTGAAGAAACTTTTCCTACCTGTTTCTTCCATTGTATGTTGTTCTTAAAATGCCAATAGTGCGTTAGCACAAATAAGTGCTAATTTTAACATTAAACCAATAAATATTTCAATTTTATACTTCTCTATTGTTGATTGAAATTTGGATACAAGTTCAAGTGTATGCACCGATATAGTCCCCCCACAATTTGAACCCCTTCCCCTCCTGAGGTGTTTCACCTCTCCCTTTCCCCTCCCCTTCCCACTTCCATCCAATTTATCACATATAGGAACATTGTTCTTCTTGACTTCCCCTCCAAATGCAATACCGCTGTGGTTGAGCACCACCTACAATGGAGAAAATAGACTGCACCTGCCTACATGCAGAAGGGGTGCAAAAGACCAGACTAAAAAATCTAAGGTAAATAGGAAATACAAGTATCCATAAATGTATCTCCATATTTTCAATAAAAAACCCCAATATCTCAGAATAATTAAACTTCATATACTTACAAAAAAGTTTTTCCTAATGTGGACACAAAGGGGCACTGGTTAGGCTGTGCATGCAAATTGATAATGATGTCATCATATGGTTAAATCTACAGAGCCAAAAAGGGGTAAGAGATGAACCAACTAGGGAGAGTATTTATATTGAAGAATAATCCATAATAAGCTCACTTTTCATATCCCTAAAGGGATTATTGTCAGGGATGTGCATGATGAAAAAATGTGTTTTGTTTCAGATTAGTTTGTTAAGTTAATAAGGACACACTATTAGTGACATTGGGCATAGAGGCTCTATACTCCTCTATACCTCATGAAAAGGGTCTACAGACAATCAACAAGATCTTGGATAGTAGACCATTAGGCAAGAGAGACCATAACAAATTGGTTGTGGTATTATTGAAATTTTTGTTGAACAGGTACTACTGTCAGGCACAAGGAATGGCCATGGGAAACAAGTGTGCCCTGGCATATGCCAATATTTATTTGGGAGGTTGGGAGAACTGGCTCTTTGATGGGGAGGGGGGTGGTGGTTACATGTATATTGACAACATCCTCATGCTGTGGTCTGGAATGGAGGGAGAGCTGAAATCATTTGTAGAGACCCTGAGTGATAACCCCTACAATTTGAGCTTCACTTGTGATTTTCACACAGAGAGGGTTATGTTTTTAGATCTAACAATTACCCTGAGTGAGGATGGTTGTATTAAAACCAAATTATACTGTAAAGAAACTGCAGCCAACAGTTAGCTACATGCTGAAAACTTTCATTCCAAGACAATGATTAAAAACATACCAGTTGGCCAGTACCTTAGAACTCACCGCACCTGCACGGAAGAACAGGATTTCGAACAGAAAGCAAAAATTTTGTGGGAGATGTCTCGTTCACGAAGCTACAACAAGAAGAGGCTCACTAAGGCCTACAACCGGGCCAATGACAGTGAAAGGGATTCCCTCATTTTCAAATGTAGGGAAGGACATGACAGGGAGCCAGGTCTCACAAGACTAAGTTTCCAGTATACACAGAAGGTAGACAAGGTAAGGGACATTTGCTTGACACATTGGCATCTCTTAAGGGAAGACACGTCGGTCAGTAAAGTTATTTCAAGAGACCTCCTGGTACACAGCGATATCTATTGGAAACCCCCCTGGTGCGCTGTAAGAACAGGTATGACTCGCTGTGGGAGCTGCAAGTTTTGCCCCTATATGATAGAGGGCAATTCCTTACGGCTACCCACAGGGAGAATTTTGAAATGTAGACAGAAGGCAAACTGTGGTACTGTGGGGGTAGTGTAGGTCAGTGTATTCTCATGTAACTTGTTTTATGTGGGAAAGACCATTACATCTGTACAAAAGCAATTCCAGGAACACATTTATGAAACTGAGACCTATCACCTGAAGGCCCCATTAGTGAGACACGTGTGTTTACACCATGACAGGGACCCTCGATGTCTCAAGCATTGGGTCCTCGAGGTGATCCCCCAGGATAGAAGAAAGGGGGTAATTTCGATCAATTGGTCCTCCAACATGAGGCCCGTTGGATCTGGGAGTTGGAGGCCATGAAAGCCCCTGGTTTGATGGTTCCATACTTATATGACTTTATGTAAAATACTGCACCAGCAGCGCCACACCCACTTTCATCTTTTCTTTCTAGTTCATAGCACCTGCTTAGCAGTTGTTTAGTGGGGGCAGCAGCTATATATACATATATATCTATCTATTCCTAGAGCGGTACTACCCCCTTGTTGTTCGCCTCTTCATTATGACCTGGACCTATGGTTCTAATGGAATCTATTATGTAGCAGATCCTGCAAGAGACGACTTTCTAATCCTAAGGATATTGATGCTCAAAGGACCTGGTAAGTATACCTACATTTCTCTCTGGATATGGGACTTTTCCATTACGTTGTGCACAACCACTTCTTTGGATTACAATTAGTCCATTTAGGACTGGGACTAGTAGCTTGAGGCATCACGGGACTGTGTTATATATAACAACTTTACAGTGCGAGGTAGGGAATTTGGGGTTTGGATTTTCATGCTATTATGGTGGCTACCATGCATCATATACCGTATACCCAGAATCCTGAATGTTGCACCTCCTCTGGACCACTGCAGCAATCTTCATTATACCTAGCTACTGTATCATCAATCTTCTCTCAACACAAGCTATGTGAATCTCCTTTAAGCATATCCAGAGAGTATAGGAGCTATCTAGTGGAAATGGACTACATGTATACATCTTCTTGCAGGAACATTAGTTTAATACATACGTACCCCATAGTGGCAATACTAGCTAGGGGGTGGGGCTAACTTATACAATTCCATACTTGCGGTCATAACTAGACACATACTGTAAATGGAAACATATTGTAACAAATGCAGTTAGGTATAAAAGTGAATTAAGATGATGATTTCTACTTAGGCTGCTTTATAGAATAGAATAGAACAGAATAGAAAATAAAAGAATAGAATAGAATAAAACAGAATAGAATAGAATACAAACTAATGGGATAGAATAGAAAATATTCTATTATATTTTATTATTTTCTATTCTATTCTTTCTGTTCTATTCTATTCTTTTATTTTCTGTTCTATTCTGTTTAGTTCTATTCTGTTCTATTATATTCCTTTATTTTCTAATTTATTCTGTTTTATTCTATTCCGTTCTTTTATTTTATACTCTATTCTGTTTTATTCTATTTTATTTCTTTATTTTTTTATTCTATTCTTTTATATTCTATTCTGTTTTATTATTTTCTTTTTTATTTTATTCTTTTATATTCTACTCTATTCTGTTCTATTCCTTTCTAATCTATTATGTTCTGTTCTAGTCTATTCTGTTTTATTCTATTCTATTCTATAAAGCAGCCTAAGTAGGAAGAGCCAGAGCAGGACAGGGAGACCCACCAGCACAGCACCCCCTCGAGTGGGAGCAGGAGCCAAAACAAGGGCTCCCCTAGTGGGATGCTCCGCGTTCAACCCTTCTCTACAGCATAATAATAGCAGAGGTACACAGTTGGGCAGATTCAAGGCACCACCACAAGAGGGGGCAGATCTAAAATTTAAAGGAGAGAAGGGTGAAGACACTGATGCACTTGGCAACTAAGGGTGTGGGAAGTGAGACCATGCCAAGGAAAAAATCTATTCCCTGGGCATCCGTATGGCTCTGATGCGCCCCCCAACAACACATACTGAAAAAAACAAGATTGTGGCGTATAGCACACATACAGCTGAAATGGAAATGTAAGGCAAATAAATGCATACTGTACTATCAGAATAAACATCATTTAGAATAAACTATCTACATGTTATAATGTCTCAGTAATGTTAAAGATAACCTATAAACAAACAAAACTGAACCCCATTAACCAAAGCGTAGTTATACACTCAATGGCTTGTTTATTATACCCACCAAGGGTCTGTGTACACAAGCTCTTAAAGATATGGTCTGAATCTTAAAATGGTTCTAAAGGCTGAAGGCTTTTTATCTTCATGCATTAAGGTAAAAAGCCTTCTGTGTGCAGCGGACCCCAGCCCCCCTATTCTTACCTGAGCTCCCTCCAATCCAGCGATGTTCACAATAGCCTTGGCTGTCCAGGATCTCTCCTTTCTCATTGGTTGAGACAGCTGTAGGAGCCCATTGGCTCCCACTGTGGTCAATCACAGCCAATGAGCCAATGAGGACGTATAGAGCAGTGGCTCAGGAGCAAGGATGCAGAGGTGCTCCCAGGGCAAGCGGCTTTCTCTGGGGGCACTGCTCAAGGGGGAGGAGCCAGGAGGGCTGGTGGGGGATCTGAAAAGAAGAGTATAGGAGCTGCTCTGTGCAAAACCATTGCACGGAGAAGGTAAGTATAGCATGTTTGCTATTTAAAAAAGCAAAAACAAAGCTTTAATACCCCTTTAAAGAGTTATTCAACCAAGGATACTGTGTGGCATGTAAGATACCTATCCATTTAGCCTCCCACTGTAGGAATATTCTATCAATATCACCCCCTCGCTCAAGTGCTGGTATATGCTCAAGGGCAAAAAATGTAATGGCAGACAAATGGCATTGTGGTTTGTTAGATACTACCTTTGGTCTGCCCTTTGATACACATGCAGGAGCCCTTGATCCATTTGTCACCTCTGTAGCGCATCCCCCGTAGGAGCACAGCCAGGCACACCGAATTTCCACAGGCTCGCTTGAGACAAGAAAACAGTCCAGCAGCTTTGTTTTTTTTGTTTTTGTTATTTAGGGGTTAATAAACTTGGATCGAGATAGGGGTATTATGGGATGCTCACTTGACTGGCCGAACGTCTCTTCAGGGACACTCTAACTATATACACTATGTGTATACACACCTCTTCCTCCAGCACATCCCTTGCTTGTAGAACAACTCAGACCCAGATGGAACACTGTTTGGTAAATCTGGCAAGGCACTCAGCCGGATTAAGCAAAACCCTTTTGCAGGCAGGGACCGCAGGCCCCTTTGGTGTGTAGAAAAAGTCCAGTGTCCAGCTACATTCCTGTTGCTACTGATCCCAGCACCACCTCTTCAGGTACTGCCAGCCCACCTGGCTGCAGCTGCCCCTTTCACTAGCCCTCATGGCTACTTCCCACAGTCCTCCCAGACTTTCACACTCACTAGCCACCCGGCTGTCTTCTCCCTAGAGATCTCCCGGACATGCTAGTTGACTCCTGCTGTCCACACTCTTGCTCCCATGCCTCTGGACAGCACTCCTCCATGTGTCTTGAGAGGATCCCTCTTGCACCCAAGCCCCAGGCCTGAGGTCACCCCCCCAGACTAGGGGGTTACCCTCAAGGGCCTCTGATAGCCTCCTCAGCATTCCATCCCCAGCTTCCACCTGAACTCCACACTGCCCCTGCTGGCCTGACTCTTAAGAGGGGCCTATCCCCTGCCAGCCCATTTTGCTGGGGATTGGCTGGGGCCTTCCTCAATACTCCAGGCAGCTCCTCTTAACCTCCCTCCCATTCTTCTGGAAACGTCTCCAAGATTCCAGCAAGTAGGCGGTGGTACCAGAGGTGCTGCCCTGATGAGTCATCCAGCCTCCCTGGATCACTCACCCTGATCCAGTTTAAACACAGGCTTGGCTGCCAGCCATGCCTAAACAATTTACCTAAATGACACAAAAACCTATGTACACTTCTAGCACACTAGAGGGTGCTACACCTATGTAGCCATGTGCCCCCTCAGGGGTGGCTGGTAGTTGTGGTTCACCTTCTGGCTGCCCTCAATCCCACCATATCTCACACATCCGAAGTCATTGTTTTTGTTTGTTTCATTTAGAGGATTAACTTGGATGGGGAAAAGGGGTGACTGTGGGATACCCCAAAGAATTACTTTACACAGGACCAACTATATACATGACTGTATATACAACTCTACGTCCTCCAGCACTTTACTTGCAGACTGTTACTACTCTCACTTCACTCCAGCACTTCACTTGCAGACTGTTACTGACCTGAAGGGAAATTTATCAGGCTCACTTAACTCCTTTCTCTTCACCACAGCTAGCACATGGTGAGGCCTACACTCGATCAGCAGGGCCTCCGGACCACCCATTACAGGCCAGGTTCAAGGACCCCTCAAGTGTAGCTTAGTACGTTGGTGCTAGCTGGGTCTTTGATGGACTACAACTCCCAGCCCATCACTCTTCCAGACCACTCCGGTCTGGTTTCCTCTCCATGACACTCCTTCCCCTGACTGGGTCCTGAGACTGCCACAGACTGTCCACTATTCCTCTCCCATCCTGCTCCAGCACTTCTCCTCCAGCTCCCAGGGTCTGTCACTCACGACTCCACCTCTACTTTAAAGTGTCTTCAGTAGCACCTTTGCTGTTCTACTCCCTTGTGCTGCTCCAGGAATCAACTCCACTCCTGGCTACACCCTATTCTCCAGGCCTCAAGGTCACCCCCCCAGACTGGGGGCTCCCTCCCGGGTGAGGCCTCCACAACACCTCTGCTACATCTTCATCACTTCCACCCAAACTCTCCTCCCACCTGCTGGCAGATCACTGTATTTCTTCCAGCACTTTCTGGAACCAAGGGGGGGAGTATCCAAGGGGTGTCCCTCCCTGCAATCTCCAACACGCTCTGAGCCACTCCCCTGCCCAGATCAAAACATTCAGGCCTGCAATTTACATCAGGCCTAACTAAATTTTGCCTGTCCTAGCAAAAAGACCTCCACAAAAACGCCTACACTATACCTATATTTGGGTTGTTTCTCCTGTGGGGGGTTATGTACAGTCAGGTCCAAAAATATTGGGACATCGACACAATTCTAATGTTTTTGGCTCTATACACCACCACAATTGATTTGAAATGAAACAAACAAGGTGTGCCTTAACTGCAGACTTTCAGCTTTAATTTGAGGGTATTTACATCCAAATCAGGTGTACAGTGTAGGAATTACAACAGTTTGTATATGTGCCTCCCACTTTTTGAGGGACCAAAAGTAATGGGACAGATTAACAATCATAAATCAAACTTTCACTTTTTAATACTTGGTTGCAAATCCTTTGCAGTCAATTACAGCCTGATTTCTAAAACGCATAGATATCACCAGATGCTGGTTCATCCCTGGTGATGCTCTGCCGGGCCTCTACTGCAACTGTCTTCAGTTCCTGCTTGTTCTTAGGGCATTTTCCCTTCAGTTTTGTCTTCAGCAAGTGAAATGCATGCTCAATCAGATTCAGGTCAGGTGATTGACTTGGCCATTGCATAACATTCCACTTCTTTCCCTTAAAAAACTCTTTGGTTGCTTTCGCAGTATGCTTCGGGTCATTGTCCATCTGCACTGTGAAGCACCGTCCAATGAGTTCTGAAGCATTTGGCTGAATATGAGCAGATAATATTGCCCGAAACACTTCAGAATTCATCCTGCTGCTTTTGTCAGCAGTCACATCATAAATAAATACAAGAGCACCAATTCCATTGGCAGCCATACATGCCCACACCATGACACTACCACCACCATGCTTCACTGATGAGGTGGTATGCTTTTGATCATGAGCAGATCCTTTCCTTCTCCATACTCTTCTCTTCCCATCACTCTGGTACAAGTTGATCTTGGTCTCATCTGTCCATAGGATGTTGTTCCAGAACTGTGAAGGCTTTTTTAGATGTTGTTTGGCAAACTCTAATCTGGCCTTCCTGTTTTTGAGGCTCACCAATGGTTTACATCTTGTGGTGAACCCTCTGTATTCACTCTGGTGAAGCCTTCTCTTGATTGTTGACTTTGACACACATATACCTACCTCCTGGAGAGTGTTCTTGATCTGGCCAACTGTTGTGAAGGGTGTTTTCTTCACCAGGGAAAGAATTCTTCAGTCATCCACCACAGTTGTTTTCCGTGGTCTTCCAGGTCTTTTGGTGTTGCTGAGCTCAGCAGTGCGTTCTTTCTTTTTAAGGATGTTCCAAACAGTTGATTTGGCCACACCTAATGTTTTTGCTATCTCTCTGATGGGTTTGTTTTGTTTTTTTCAGCCCCTAATGATGGCTTGCTTCACTGATAGTGACAGCTCTTTGGATCTCATATTGAGAGTTGACAGTAACAGATTCCAAATGCAAATAGCACACTTGAAATTAACTCTGGACCTTTCATCTTCTCCTTGTAAATGGGATACTGAGGGAATAACACACACCTGGCCATGGAACAGCTGAGCAGCCAATTGTCCCTTTACTTTTGGTCCTGGACCTGACTGTATGTAAATCTGGGAATGGATTTGAGATTTGAGAGGTAGACATTTGTGGAGATGCATACTTAAAGAGGAATTGCAGCCTGCTCACATAATTTGTAATTAAAACATCTTTGCCATTCTGAAGCTTCCCTCCAACCACTTTGCATATTATTTTATATATACTGTAATTCTGTACTTGCCAAATATGCTGCAGAAATCTTCCTCCACTGAGTCTGACTGCAATCATTTTAACTGTGGGCCACTGAAGCTGCTGCCTGTTCACTTCCTGGATTTACACAGAGGTACACCTCCAGCTCTGCAGCTCTTATTGACCCTCTTATGACTCATCCCCCTCCCTTTAAATTTTTTTTTTTTTTTACATCTATACAAAAAATGTTTTGCTTTCATTTCTATTTTAAACTGAATGGGTTGCTTTACAAGGTGTTTGTTTGACTTGAACACCAAATATTCCTCCTGATGAAGCCAGGTTTGGCCAAATATGTTGAGGTTATTATCTCAAACTGTTTGTAAAGAGATGCAAATGGAATCATTGTTGTAAATCACCTGTAATAATTTGGATGTGCTAATCTACGATTTTAAAGTGGAGTTCCACCCAAAAGTGGAACTTCCACTTATCTGTCTCCTCCCCCGCTCCAGTGCCACATCCTTTCGGGGGGTACCTGTTTTTGACAGGTACTCTGTTCCCACCTCCATTGGACCTCGCTGTGGGAAGGTACGTCAGAAGTTTGGCCCCTCCTCCTCCCTCCCCCTTCTACTGCTGCCTGGCCAGTAAGAGAGCTCAGCACGCATGTGAGTGGGAAGAAGGAACAACCATTTTTAGGTATCAATCAAATATATATATTTGATATAAAGTTCATTGGTGATCTAACATCTTGTCTTTCCTTTCTATGTGAGAATGCCAGTTTTACACCAGTTCTACACCCCGTAATTTGCAAGATTGCTATCTCAGCATGACAACCTGTTCAAACAAAAAGCCTGGAAGTGACAAGACTATGTGAATGGCCATCTACATATCAAAAGAAGTCATCAGAGAATCAAATGGACTTCAAAGAGTAGTTAGCTAGGTGCCACCCCCCTTTAGAATGTATAAATTGTAATAGAAGATCCATAGTCAGACAGAGAAGCTATTTTTAAAGACAATACTCTGTATTGCTTGTTGCTCTCTCCCTGCATGCTTGTACAATAAATATCTTCATTTTTGATTCGGCTTCAGCAGTCTAAGTTACTGAAACCCCGTGAGAATTGGGTTTCCCCAACACTACCGAAGAGATCTCTAAAGTTTTCTCAGAAGCCCGCCTTACCACCTGTCCCCTGGATCCTGTTCCCTCATATCTACTACGGTTACCCTCTTCTTCTATCTTATGTTCCTTCACCCACAGCTTCAATCTCTCCCTCTCTACTGGCACCTTCCCCTCCCCTCTAAAACATGCCTTGATCACCTCCCATACTTATAAAGCCCTCACTGGATCCCACCAGCCTGAACAACTTAAGACCCATCTCCTTGCTCCCGTTTGTTTGCATCAAAACTTTTAGAACACTTAGTCTACAACCGTCTTAGCTTCTACCTCACTGACAACAACCTTCCTGACCCCTTACAGTCTGGCTTTCGCTTGCTACACTCCACTGAAAATGCCCTACTAAATAGATTTGTGCAATTCGTTTAGTTCCGAATCGAAATTCGGACAAATTTTTAATTATTCGGAATTCGAATGCATCCGAATTTCCGAATTACAATGGTAACGATTTTGAACGAATCCGAAAAAAATTTGATTCGAAAAATTTTGCCCGAAATTCGATTTGAGTCGAATTCGAAACAAATTCGAATTAGTCGAGTCGAAATAGTCGAATTGAATTCAAAAACATATCGAAATAAAAATCAAAACCAATTATAAAAAAATTATTTTCTAAAATAGAATATAAAATATAAAGTAATATAATAAAAAATGGATAGTAAAAGATAGAAGAGAGAAGAATATAATTATATTAAAATAGAATATAACCAATTAACCATGTTCCGAAATTCGAATTTCGAATAGTATAAATTTGAATGAGATTGAAAAAAAATCCCAAACACAGAAAACCAAAAGAAAAGTATATAATAGAAAATAAGAGAATAGAATAGAAAAGAAATAAAATATAAAATAAATAGAAAACACAGTCTTTCGCAATTCGAATTTCCAATAGAATGACTTCAAATTCGAATTTCGATAGAAAAGTTTAGAATAGAAGAGAAAAGAAATAATAGACTAGAAAAAACTAGGGAGATAAAATAAAGGGAATTAAAAACAATACAATACAATAGAAAACAATAGAATAGAAAAACAATAGCACAGAATGGAATTATATCTATCTATAGTATTTATACATCAATTTTCCGAAATTCGAATTTCGAAAACAGCATGAATTACAATTTCAAATAGAATGAATTTGAATAGAATAGATTATAATAGAAAAGGAAATAAGAGAAAATAATAGAATAGAAAATAAGAGAATAAGATAGAAAAGAATAGAAAAATAATAGAACAGAACTTAAATATATATATATATATTCAGTCTATTTGAAATTCAAATTCATTGTATTCGAAATTCGAATTTCGGAAAGTCGATAGATAATATGTAATTCCATTCTATTCTATTGTTTTTCTATACTTTTCTATTTTATTTTCTTATTTTCTATTTTATTCTTTTCAAATATTTTCTAATCTATTATAATCTTTCCTATTCAAATTCACATTCAATCTATTCGTAATTCGAATTCATGCTGTATTCGAAATTTGAATTTCGGAAAATTGATATATATCGATTTTCCGAAATTCGAATTTCCAATAGAATGACTTCAAATTCGAATTTCAATAGAAAAGTTTATAATAGAAGAGAAAAGAAATAATAGACTAGAAAAAACTAGGGAAATAAAAATAAAGAGAATAAAAAACAATACAATCCAATAGAAAACAATAGAATAGAAAAACAATAGCACAGAATGGAATTATATCTATCTATAGTATGTATACATCAATTTTCCGAAGTTCGAATTTCAAAAACAACATGAATTCCCATTTGGAATAGAATGAATTTGAATAGAAAAGATTATAATAGAAAAGGAAATAAGAGAAAAGAATAGAATAGAAAATAAGAGAATAAGATAGAAAAGAATAGAAAAATAATAGAACAGAACTTAAATATATATATATTCAGTCTATTTGAAATTCAAATTCATTGTGTTCGAAATTCGAATTTCGGAAAATTGATGTTCTATTGTTTTTCTATTCTTTTCTATTTTATTTTCTTATTTTCTATGTTATTCTTTTCTATTATTTTCTAATCTATTATAATCTTTTCTATTCAAATTCACATTCAGTCTGTTCGAAAGTCGAATTTATGCTGTATTCGAAATTCGATTTTCGGAAAATTGATATATATCGATTTTCCAAAATTAGAAATTCCAATAGAATGGCTTCAAATTCGAATTTCAATAGAAAAGTTTAGAATAGAAGAGAAAAGAAATAATAGACTAGAAAAAACTAGGGAAATAAAAATAAAGAGAATAAAAAACAATACAATACAATAGAAAACAATAGAATAGAAAAACAATAGCACAGAATGGAATTCTATGCATCTATAGTTTTTATACAACAATTTTCCGAAATTCGAATTTCAAAAACAGCATGAATTCCAATTTCAAATAGAATGAATATGAATTTGAATAGAAAAGATTATAATAGAATAGAAAATAAGAGAAAAGAATAGAATAGAAAATAATAAAATAAGATAGAAAAGAATAGAAAAATAATAGCACAGAACTTAAATATATATATATTTAGTCTATTCGAAATTCGAATTTCGGAAGATTGTTATAATATATATATAGTCTTTTTTATTTTATTCTCTTTATTTTCATTTCCCTAGTTTTTTTAAATTGTAATATTTATTTTCACTTCTATTCTAAACTTTTCTATTGAAATTCGAATTTGCAGGCATTCTATAGGAAATTCGAATTTCGGGAAATCGATATAGGGATGGTGGAAACCCCTCATAATGGCACAGCAGGTGAACAGACCTAGGAACTCAGAGTCAGCACAGGGATGGTGGAACCACCTCATAATGGGCACAGCGGGTGTACAGACCTGGGAGCTCAGAGTAAGCACAGGGTTGGTGGAACCCCCTTATAATGGGCACAGCGGTTGTACAGACCCAGGAACTCATCACAGGGATGGTGGAACCCCCTTATAATGGGCACAGTGGGTGTACAGACCCAGGAACTCATCACAGGGATGGTGGAAACCCCTCATAATTGGCACTGCGGTTGTACAGACCTGGAAACTCAGCACAAGAATGGTAGGAACCCCTCATAATGGGCACAGCGGGTGTACAGACCTGGGAACTCAGCATATACATATTATAATTGATATGTATATATAATTCTATTCTGTTGTATTGTTTTTTTATTCTGTTATATCTTATTCACTTATTTTCTATTCTATTCTTTTCTATTTTATTTTCTTATTTTCTATTTTATTCTTTTTAAATATTTTCTAATCTACTATAATCTTTTCTATTCAAATTCACATTCAATCTATTCAAAATTCGAATTCATGCTATATTAGAAATTCGAATTTCGGAAAATTGATATATATCGATTTTCCGAAATTTGAATTTCCAATAGAATGGCTTCAAATTTGAATTTCAATAGAAAAGTTTAGAATAGAAGAGAAAAGAAATAATAGACTAGAAAAAACTAGGGAAATAAAAATAAAGAGAATAAAAAACAATACAATACAATAGAAAACAATAGAATAGAAAAACAATAGAACAGAATGGAATTATATCTATCTATAGTATTTATACAACAATTTACTGAAATTCGAATTACGAAAACAGCATGAATTCCAATTTCGAATTGAAAAGATTATAATAGAAAAGGAAATAAGAGAAAAGAATAGAACAGGGGGCGTGGCTTGGCGCGCGGAGAAGATGGAAGCTTAGAGAGGGAGCTCCGGGACACGGCCTGACTCCACAGCCTGAATACGATCTGTATTCCTACTAAATATGGGCAGAATCTCTAAAACGGGTGCACACACCTGCCAGCTTCGTCCTGCTACCTTCGCGGGCACAAGAAATATTTCTGAGCTATTCGGTTCACAAGGCAAGACAAGGAGACATACACCGGGACCTAAGATGGCGCACCTCTCAGACCACGAGGAAGACGGGGAATCCGAAACTGCCTCCTTGTCTGCTTCGGAAGAACTGGTAAGAGATCCCATATCTTCCACACAACCTCTAACTTATGCAGACATGTCCGAGATAGCAGCGGACATCAAGAGATCATTCTCTGCTGCTTTCTCGGATCTGAAAGCCGAATTACACACTCTGACGGAGCAAATGGCGGCTAACGATCGGGCAGGGAGAAGCAGAGAGAAAGCCATTAAAAGGCTAGACCACATAACGGCCACTCATACCCAACATTTAATAGCTATAAATAGACATTTGGAAGATATAGATAACAGAGGCAGAAGGAATAATTTGAGAGTGAGGGGGATCCCTGAGGCTGTGCCAGCGGAACAAATTAAACATGCACTGAGCACCATATTCAATAGTCTTTTGGAGAGACCTGCAGAATCCCCCATTGATTTTGACAGAGCTCACAGGGCTCTCCGTCCTAAAGGACCAGAAGACTCCCCCCCAAGAGACATCATATGCTGCATCAGTAGTTTTCCCTTAAAGGAAGAAATTATCCAGAAAGCGAGACAAAACGATCAAATAATGTTTAATGACATTCCTATTCAAATATTCCAGGGCCTCTCTCCGATCACACTAAACAACAGACGTGCGGTTAAGCCCCTTTTGGAGGTGTTGAGAGCCAAAGGAATAACTTATAGATGGAAATTCCCGTTCGCTCTTCAGGCCACCTACAACGGTAGGCAGTTCCTTCTGAGATCTCCTGAAGATCTACCACATTTTTGCGACCAGCTCCAACTTGACCCGATCGATCTTCCCGACTGGTATAAAGACTTCCGTCTTCCCCCAACGATCGCACTAAACTCGCAGCCAGTTAGGGCAACTCCGAGCAAGTCACCACTAAACAAAGGGAAAAAACAAAAACAGTCGGATGTCATGGGAGTTAATACTCCTCCGAACAAAACACCTAGGAAAAGAGACTCATATTGATCTACTTTGTTCTCCAGATATGCCTAATACTGTTTGGTTTAAGGTTGACTTTAACCTTTTCATTTTTTTACCTATACGTCATAGAGTGAACACAGTTTCGCTATTGCTCTTCTTCACCAGCAGATGGAGCCGGAAACCTCACATTCAATCAGAATACTTGCACAGAAATGTAAGTTGAACTTCCTCAAACAAACATCAGCCTACTGAACATTTTCCCTCAGAGTATAACTACCACGGTCTGAGATGTCTTTAAAAACATATCCTTTTTGCTTGGTCATTTTTATTTTTATTTTTATTTTTTATTTCTTCTTTGATACCGAGCAAGAAGCTACATATACACTTGATATTATACACACAGAGTAAAATTCTCTCTTCCTGCTCAATCTAACCCCTCCTGGATTGTAAAGTTACGTTTACAACCTATGAGAAGGAAAAGTCAGTTTTGTCAACCAACATGATAGCCGATAACTTTCTTTTTTTTACTCACCAGAAGCAAACAAGGCTCTAATGTTTTGCGAACAATTTCTTGAACCCCCACAACTCCCTGATGGACCCCCAAACGACAATCTTTGGATAAAAGCTTCGGAATAAATATATCCGACCAATCCCAACTGTGACCTAATCCAAGTCTACCTTTATCTTGGACCTGGCTGTAGATATATAGTTACACCAAGATATGGCTATTCAAAGCAACTCCAGGCTTCCTTCGGTGACCCATCCACACCTTATATACCTATTTACTTATAACTTATATACCCACTATATATAATGGGCCTTGCTATTTTTGTCAATCTTGCTATTTTTGTTACTTTTTTTTTTTTTTTTTTTTAGATTATAACACGGACAGACATTGCTGAACTTTGCTAAGTGTCTAAACTAAAGGCATTCTCCTTTTAATTGCTGGTTTACCAAGAGAGTTTTTTTAATGGCGGCGCACTGGCACGGGGAGGGATAATATGTATTTAACAATGTATTAACGTTTCTTGTTTCATGGGAGATGGTGCGCTGGGCTGACCTGTTACCCCGGCCCCTTTTATGACTTATTAGTCACTATCATCCAACCAACGAGGTATGTGATACCCGGGACCATTGAACCACATCTGTGGATGTCATTTATAGTTGGATCGGTGGGCACGGTCGGTGGAGCGCACTATTTTACCAAATTTTTGCTTACTAGGAGATGTACCTGAAGTTACATTGTTATAGAGATTCTGAGATTCAACATCAGGTATTCTTTATATGTTGTCTTGTTGTTAGTTTATATTAGCGGCCATCAGGGCTCTTCAAGGTTAATTCAACCTCAATGATACGTTAGCAATCACATGACTTTAACCCTCTCTCTCAGTTAGGCCCAGGTCTTCTGCATTAAGATCGTATATCTAAGACTTTTAGACTTATGTCTGCTCTACAATCCTGGCTGTAAGTTGGGCCCATAGTTCCCCTTACTAAGAGCTACCCACCCAATAGTTACAGTTACTTTTCCTCTTGATTGTAGACGTTATACAATATACTACTTAACAAGATACATCTTCTTTGCCAGCCTACCACTTTACCCCAACAGAATAACATTGACATATATATCACCGTTTTCTGTATATATTCAGTTTATCTATATCCTTGGACGAGGCAGTTGCATGCCCAAGGAGTACTGCTTAATCCTCCCTTTCTTTGATTTACTATCTAATTTTTATTTTTTATTTATTTATTTTTTTTTTGTGTGTGCTTTCTTTTCTCTCTCTACCCTTCCTTTCTTCCCTAACCTTCACCCCTTATCACCCGCAATACCATGGCCTACTCCGGACTAGGAAAATTTCCTAGTCTAATTTCACATAACGTGAATGGACTAAACATCCCTGAAAAAAGAAGTAAAATTCTATCTGAACTTCAAAAACAGAAACCACAAATTGTTATGCTCCAGGAAACCCATTTCAAGGAGAACCAAATTCCTAAAATGACAAATACTTTACCCAAGCATTCCACGCAACCAACCCAATCGCTAAAACCAAAGGCGTCACAATCCTCCTCAGCAAAGATACTACCTTTTCGGTAGAACACCAACATATAGATATTAACGGCAGATATATCTTCTTAAAAGGATCCTGGAACAATAAACCCCTCACTATAGCAAACGTTTATTTCCCAAACAAATCACACATCAACTTCTGCACTCATGTAATAGACTAACTCAAAAGCTTTGCAAAAGGATGTATCATCCTCGGAGGTGATTTCAATATCCCCCTGAACCCTATTCAGGACACCTCTGCAGGGAAATCGTATATTACATACAGAATTTTAAAAAAATTAAAATCCTTGTTAAAATCTTTAACCTTGATTGACGTCTGGAGGACCCTACATCCTACATCCAAAGATTTTTCTTATTTCTCATCCATCCATAAAAGCTACTTTAGAATAGACCACTTATTTATTTCTCAAAGAGACCTCTCGGACGTCTTGAGCGCCGAAATTGGCTCAATAATGCTTTCAGATCATGCACCTATCTCAATCTCAATTGCTCAAAACACTCCACAACAGAAACATTTCAACTGGAGACTGAATGCAGCTCTCCTGACGGACACTGAAATTCATACAAAAATACAGTCCTCAATCACCAAATATTTCCAACTAAATGATACAACAGAGACCTCCCCACTAACAGTCTGGGAAGCTCATAAAAGTGTTATAAGAGGAGAGCTGATTAAATACGGAGCCAGAAGGAAAAAAGCCAGAGAGAAACACATAGAACTTATACTAAATAGGATAAACTCCCTTGAACTGATACACAAACAATCTTTATCACTCACAGCCGCAGACGAGCTAAATGAAAAAAGAAAAGAACTTCAAAACATACTAGACCTCAAAACTAAAAGATCATTGTTCCTGAAAAAGACTATCTACTACGAACACAGCGATAAAAGTAGCAAATATCTTTCCAGAGCACTTAAAGATTCGCTATACGCGGGGAATATTCATTGTATTCGTGACAAAAGAGGCACACCCTCATTCGACTCTGAGTCTATTGCACGAATATTTAATGAAAACACATAGTCAAGTTCCCTCAAATAGGATAAATCATATTCAAGATACACAAAGAGAGACCGAAAAAAGGAAGACCGAGGCATAAATTAGTCGAGAGGAGAATATTGTGAAAATACTCGAAGGGTCTGACAATCACCCCTCCAGAGACAACATAGTAAATCAACCTTTATAAACCACTAACTCCTGACATA
>BLSH010236467.1:28685-42662 GCA_018402905.1 Glandirana rugosa | reverse complement strand
ACAGTACGAGTGTCTAATTATAAAATGAGAAAACAGGGTGCCAGGTCAGTGTGAGTAAAAACTACACCACTTTATTCCAATATCCACTTACATCTGAGAAACTTGCAGACTGCATGTAGAGGTGCTGTAGTATTGTGTGTGGTTATCCAGGATGATAGACAGGGTAGACTGGAGGACTGCTGAGAATGTCCGGACCTGCTGGAGATGGCAACTGGGGCTGGTGGCATAAGCAAACTCCAGGACTCCCCCCAGAGATTCCCCAGCCAATTTGTTTGCACACAAAATGAAGCCATCCTGGAAATGTCACCTTTTTTTTTTTAAATGTCACTTTTGGAGGAGTAAACCCTATGGGTACGTAACTTCAGGAGCAGGTTAAAGGCATCCTCCAAGCATGCTATTTAAAATAATTGTGTATGTTTAATATTGTCCTTTAAGCCTTATCAAAACAAAACCCGGGCAGTGCCCAACTCATTTGATGAGCTGAAATTCCCTGGGTTGGGTTCAAGCAGAGTTTGGAAAACTTCAAAGAAGCTCAGATGTTGAACCCAAACCCAATTTATACCAATAGGAGCTGAATCTGTCAAAAGCAAAACTTATTTTCTTTGCTAGTAAGCAACATGAGTGTAGGTGGATGCCTGTTCCTGATCTGTCTGACTTAAAATTTTAGATTTCTCATGACTTTCTATCTTACTGGCAATGGTTGCCAGGGCAAATAAACAGAATTAATTACCTCAGTGGGTGGACAGACAACAGTCACGAAGGGAAGTCTGATCTCACCAGGGTGCAGTCTGGCTAACCAGGAATTCGTTATGGCAGCTAGGGCTAGACAGTGGTGGTGACCACAGAGGTACACTAGGGAACTGCACTGAGTATTGGAGAAACAGGAAACTAGTAGGCACTGGTGGGCAAGGCCAGCATGCCCACATGTACAGCAAAATGTGAGAGCCCATAGAAGGGCTAGAGCACAGAAACTAAGGTTTCACATTGTCTTCTCCAGAGCTTTAGAAGGAGGAGACAGGTTTTGCTGCATATGACTCCCAAGTTGCGGCCCTGTGACTCACCCAAGCAGGCAGCCACTGGGAACCGAAAGCAGGCATGTAAGTAAGAGACCCTTTCAGTCCTAAGACACTGGGATCACAGGTCAGTAGGTAATGCAATCCAAGCTGGTAGGAATGCAAAGAACACACAGAATTACTGGGAGCAGGTAGAAGAGCACAGAAACAAAGGGAGTCACTGGAAGCTGGTTACTGACTGGACTGCATGGGGTCACTGGTGCTGGGTACAAGCAATAGTGCAAGGGGTCACACTGGAGTAGGGTTGCCACCTCATCTCTTTACCTAAACACATATTAATTACACATGTTCTGTGGCTGATGGTGGTAATTAACCACTTCAGCCCCCGAAGGATTTGCCCCCTTCCTGACAAGAGCATCTTTTGCGTTTCGGCACTGCGTCATTTTAACTGACAATTGCGCGGTCATGCAACGTTGTACCCAAACAAAAGTGATGTCCTTTTTTTCCCACAAATAGAGCTTTCTTTTGGTGGTATTTTATTACTCTGAGGTTTTTATTTTTTGTGCTATAAACAAAAACCAGCGACAATTTAGAAAAAAAGTACAATATTTTTTACTTTTTGCTATAATAAATATCCAAAAAATTATATATATATAAAAAAAATCTTCATCAGTTTTGGCCAATATATATTCTTCTACATATTTTTGGTAAAAAAAAAAAAATCACAATCAGCATATATTGATTGGTTTGCGCAACATTTATCACTTCTAAAAACTATGGGAATTGATTTATGGAGTTTTTACTATTTTTTTTTCTTTAATAGTAATGGCGGCGATCTGCGATTTTCATCGGGATTGCGATATTACAGCGGACATGTTGGACATTTTTGACACTTTTTTGGGACCACTGACATCTATACAGCGATCAGAAATTTAAATAGCCACCGATTAGTGTATAAATGTCACTGGCAGTGAAAGGGGTAACACTAAGGGGGCGATCTAGGAGTTAACGGTGTTCCCTCACTGTGTTCTAACTGTATGGGGGCTGGGCTGGAAGGGATATAACAGATATCACTGATCGCGATGACAGGGATCAGTAGATTAGTGTTATGTCCCCCCTCACAGAATGGAGAACCGCCGTGTTTACATTGGTGGTTCCCCATTCTGCCTCTCTATTAGGCGATCATGGGTCACCGACGAACATCGAGTCTGCCCGGCCCGCGGAGAAAACTGGGGATCACAGGAGGCGCACATTAGCTGGGAACTGTGGGACTGACACTGGGATCACTTGAGTTATGAAGATCACGCTGGAAGCACTGGGAGGCACTGGACAAGTCACTGAGAACATGGGGGGGGGGGAGGGGGTATGACTGCTAGTTGCTCAAATGCTAAGCAACCCACATGCTAACTTTTTAAGATGGTGTCCCTCTGTGATTGACTGCAGCACCAGCGGAAGCCGTTGGCCACACACAAAAGAAAAGACCCAGAGCTTAGGCATGGAGCAGATGAGTGTGGAAAATCTTGTTTGGCTTCTAACCCTTACCAATTCATTCAAAACTAAAGAAAAAACTATTTTGACTTTACATACACCATACTGTATGTGCATGGCAGATCTCTACAATAAGGCTTGGTGTACTCTACATGATCCTGGCCAAGAATCCTATGTATTCAGGGCAGGGACAAGGGGTGGGCAGGAGGGACAGGTGCCCAGGGCACACCGGTCGGGGAGGGTGCCCCCTCACCACAGACATGCTCCAGATCAGTGACTAGCAACCATGGGCTGCAATTTCATGTCTGCTCTGACAGCTACTGCTGTCATGCCATTCTCCAACATACCTGGTTTCTACCCTATCCAACCAGAGCTGGTGCAAAAAAACACATCCTACACATGCAGCTAAATTCTAGCCACAAGAAAGCAAGCGATTGGCCATGCAGCGGCAATGCACACTCCATGCCAATCATGGTCAGTTGGAGCAAGGGAAAAATAATGGGCACAAGGTGGTATACCAATTCTATGGCATGAATTGGAAGTGGAGAACAGTTCTGCATCCTTGCCCTGGGCACTTTATGAACATGTACTGGTAGTGTATGTATTGGATATAATCCTATATAACATACCTCACAACTTTTGTACTTGAAAATGAGGGACACTTTAGGGAGAGAGTGACCCGTGGCTCGCGTAGCGCACCGCTGCAAAAAGTGGGTGTGGCCAAACATGATAGTGGGAGGGGCTTGAGGGCTATGGTTACACAAAACCTGGGCTTCCTTGTGCCTATAAAAGTATGCTTTGGTTGCTGTGCCACAAGGTGGAGTCTCAGGGATACATATAAACCTCAACACAATCATTTAGAAAATGACTTCGAAAACATGGGACATGGAAGGCAGGAATGCTATGGGACATGGAAGCCAGGAACTCTATGGGACATAGAAGGCAGGAACGCTATGGGACATGGAAGGAATGCTATGGTACATGGAAGGATCAAACTCTTTGGGTCACGGATAGAAGGAAGGCTATGGGACATGGTAGGCAGGAACACTTGGGACATGGAAGGAGGGAATGCTATGGAACATGGAAGGCAGAAATGCTATGGAACATGGAAGGCAGGAATGCTAAGGGACATGGAAGAAACGCTATGGGACATAGAAGGCAGGAACGCTATGGGACATGGAAGAAACGCTATGGGACATGGAAGTAAGGAATGCTATGGGAAATTGTAGGCTGGAACGCTATAGGACATGGAAGGAATGCTATGGGACATGAAAGGCAGGGACACTTTGTTTATAATGTCCCTGATAGAGTTTTCTATGTCAGAATAGAATTAAAGTTTCCTAACTGACCCTAATTATCCCCTATGCATTATGTCAACTTTCCCTGCTACAATTTGAGGACTGGTTATTATATTTTTAAATTTTCACTGCCAGATTGTCCTTTAACTGTGCAGCTACAATCAACTTAAGCCTGCCTCTCTCTCATGGAGGCCTCCATTGGACTCACTCACCCAGACCCAGTGGACGGAAAGGAGGGGGGGGGGGTTGGTTTGCTTCTATCCCCACTGAGCACCTTTCAAGTCCTGACTACCCCTCCCTCTATATCCTTCTCCTCTTTTGAGACACATTTTATTCATCTGTTTTCTCCCATTTCTCTGAGGATTGCTGTGATTTATCGACCTCCTGGACCAGTGTCATGCTTCCTTGATGACTTCTCTGCCTGGCTACCGTACTTTCTCTCT
The DNA here is from genome assembly GCA_018402905.1 of Glandirana rugosa. Taxonomy (NCBI): domain Eukaryota; kingdom Metazoa; phylum Chordata; class Amphibia; order Anura; family Ranidae; genus Glandirana; species Glandirana rugosa. The sequence goes on along the minus strand of BLSH010236467.1, from coordinate 38,420 downwards.
TCCACATTACCCACTATTATCCTTGGTGATTTCAACATCCCCACCAATGTTAACAGCCAAGCTGCATCCCAACTTTTCAAATTAACCTCATCCTTTGACCTTACACAATGGACACAGCCCCTTACTCACTCTGATGGTAATACCCTTGACCTTGTCTTCTTCCATCTTTGCACCCTCTACAACCTCGCCAACACCCCCTTTCCTCTATCTGACCACAACCTCATCACTTTCACATTTTTGCTTGTCTCCAACCACCTGTCCCTCCAAGCAGAAAACAATTACCCACAGAAACCTTCGCCACTTTATTCCTTCTCTTTTCTACTCTGCAGCTGACCACCTCCATGACAAAATCTCAGCCCTATCTTGCCCTAACCTGGCCACCTCTATCTACAACAGTTCACTTTCATCCTCACTGGATTCTCTTTCTCCTCTCACTTCACAAAATGTCAGGCCCGACCATTACAACCTTGGCAGACTGACAATACCAGAAACCTTAAGAGACACAGCCGTGAACTGGAGCGAGTGTGGCGTAAAACCAAATCCCACCATGCGTTCACCCAATATAAATCTGCCTTTTTAAAATACACTTCCTCCCTCCATGCTGCCAAATAAATCTACTTTATAACCCTCATTAATACTCTGTCCTCCAGTCCTCGTCGTCTCTTCTCTACTTTTCACCTGTCCCCTGGATCCTGTTCCCTCACATCTACTACGGTTACCCTCTTCTTCTATCTTCTGCTCCCTCACCCACATCTTCAATCTCTCACTCTCTACTGGCACCTTTCCCTCCCCTCTAAAACATGCCCTGATCACCCCATACTTAAAAAGCCCTCACTGGATCCCACCAGCCTGAACAACTTAAGACCCATCTCCTTGCTCCCGTTTGCATCAAAACTTTTAGAACGCTTAGTCTACAACCGTCTTAGCTTCTACCTCACTGACAACAACCTTCTTGACCCCTTACAGTCTGGCTTTCGCTTGCTACACTCCACTGAAACAACTGCCCTACTAAAGCTCACTAATGAACTACTAACTGCTAAAACCAATGGCCACCACTCCATACTCATACTACTCGACCTCTCTGCAGCCTTTGATACTGTTGACCATCCCCTCCTCCTTAAAAAACTCCACTCTCTTGGCCTTCAAGACTCTGCTCTCTCCTGGCTCTTCTCCTACCTGTCAGAGCGCTCCTTCAGTGTGACCTATAACTCTGTTTCCTCCTCTCCACTTCCTCTTTTGGTTGGGGTACCTCAAGGTTCTGTCCTTGGACCCCTTCTCTTCTCCATTTACACCTTCTCCCTTGGTCTGTTAATAAACTCCAATGGCTTCCAATACCACCTCTATGCTGATGAAAAAAATCTATCGCTCTACTCCTCACCTCACTCATTCAGTCTCCTCTCGCATTACTAACTTACTAACGCACATATCAGCTTGGATGTCACACCCCTTCCTCAAACTCAATCTTTCTAAAACTGAGCTCATAATGTTTTCTCCAGCCCGTGCCCCTCCCCCTGACTTCTCCATCAAGATCAGTAATACAACTATCAGTCCCTCCCCTCAGGTTAAGGTACTAGGTGTAATCCTAGACTCTGACCTGTCCTTTCAGCCCCAAATCCAATCACTGTCCAAGTTGTGCAAACTACACCTCCAAAAAATCTCCAAAATAGATCTCTTCCTAACCGTTGACATTACTAAGCAACTTATTCACTCCCTTGTAGTGTTGAGCGAACCCGGACTGTAAAGTTCGGGTCCGTACCGAACTTTTGGGTATCCGGGACCCGGACCTGAACCCGGACTTTTTTCGGGTCCGGGGTTCTGGTAATTTTACTAAAAGTTCTGAAAATTGCTGTAAAAAAGTCCTGGAAAGTCCTAGAGGTCTGCAAAAGGAAGGAACATGTGGGTAAGGGTCGGACAAGTGCCCTACAAAGAAATGGGGACAGGGAAATAACTAAAAGCATTTAAAAAAAAAAATCAAAAATGGAGGTGGATGTGGACCATCTTCAAATTGTGTCTGAAAAGTATTAATTAACGGTAGAAGCCATATCACTGTTCTAAAATCATCTTCAAACTGTGTGAAAAAAGTATAAATAAGCCGGGAGAACCCATATCACTGTTCTACAATCATCTGGAAACTGTGTGTTAAACTTTAACTAAAACCGGGAGAACCCATACTACTGTTCTACAATCATCTGGAAACTGTGTGTTAAACTTTAACTAAAACCGGGAGAACCCGTATCACTGTTCTACAATGATCTGGAAACTGTGTGTTAAACTTTAACTAAAACCAGGAGAACCCATACTACTGTTCTACAATCATCTGGAAACTGTCTGTTAAACGTTAACTAAAACCGGGAGAACCCATACTACTGTTATACAATCATCTGGAAACTGTGTGTTAAACTAAAACCGGGAGAAGCCATATCCCTGTTCTAAAATCATCTAAAAACTGTGTGTGAAACTATAGCAGAGAGAAGAACAGGGATATGGGTTCGCTCTGCTATAGTTTCACACACAGTTTTTAGATGATTTTAGAACAGTGATATGGGTTCGCTCTGCTATAGTTTCACAAACAGTTTTTAGATGATTTTAGAACAGTGATATAGGTTCGCCTGGTTTTAGTTTAAGTTTAACACACAGTTTCCAGATGATTGTAGAACAGTAGTATGGGTTCTCCCGGTTTTAGTTAAAGTTTAACACACAGTTTCCAGATGATTGTAGAACAGTGATATGGGTTCTCCCGGCTTATTTATACTTTTTTCACACAGTTTGAAGGTGATTTTAGCACAGTGATATGGCTTCTACCGTTAATTAATACTTTCCAGACACATTTTGAAGATGGTCCACATCCACCTCCATTTTTGATTTTTTTATGGGATTTTTTTTAAAAAAATGCTTTTAGTTATTTCCCTGTCCCCATTTCTTTGTAGGGCACTTGTTCAATGGGGTTCGGGGTCCGGGACAAAGTTTGGGTTCTGTCCGGACCCGAACCCGGACTTTGTCCCGAAGTTCGGCCGTACCAGCAGAACCTGAACTTCCAGAAGTTCGCTCAACTCTACTCCCTTGTTATCGCTCGCCTTGACTATTGTAACTCCCTCCTAATTGGCCTACCTTTCCACAAGCTATCCCCTCTTCAGTCTATCATGAATGCTGCTGCCAGACTCATCCACCTTATGAACCGTTCAGTGTCCACCACTCCTCTCTGCCAATTCCTCCGCTGGCTTACCATTTTCCAAAGAATAAAATTCAAATCAAAATAAAATTCAAAACCCTAACCATGACATACAAAGCCATTTACAATTATGCCCCAAGCTACATCACCAATCTTATCTCCAAATATCGCCCAAACCGTCCTCTTTGCTCCTCCCAAGACCTTCAGCTCTCTATCTCCCTTGTCTCCTCCTCCCATGCTCGTCTCCAGGACTTCTCTAAAGCCTCACCCATCCTCTGGAACTCTCTACCCCAATCTGTCCACCTATCTCCTGCTCTGTCCACTTTTAGGCGATCCCTGAAAACACATCTCTTCATGGAGGCCTATGCTGCCTCCAGATAACAAAGGAATCTTCTTCTCCCCTCATCAGTTCATCCCTCACAGTCCCTACCTTTTGTTTCACCACCCCCCCTCTTAGATTGTAAGCTCGCAGGAGCAGGGCCCCTCTAACCCTCTTGTTTTGAATTGTACTGTTGCTGTACTCTCTCTCTTTATATTGTAAAGCGCTGCGCAAACTCTTGGCGCTATATAAATCCTGTATAATAATAATAATAATATTTATTGAAACTATGGCTGCTCTGTGTTCCCCCCTTTTATAGTGAGGGTGTTGGGTTGACCAAAATCCCCTTTATTGGCCCTTCTGAGTCCAATGACCATAGTTCAGACATGAAGTGCAATATGGGTGAAAAAACAATTCTTCCTAGAAATTATGCACATAAATACACCAGGACCCCAAATCTCAAAACCGCAGGATTTGCCTCGAACCTATAGTGGTTAACCCGAACTTCATCACTGCAGAAGAAGCCACATGGGGCTGTTTTGGTATAAAGCAAATGAGACTCCAGCAAGGCCCATCTCACAGCTATAGATAACAATAATAAACGGTATCTGGTGTGTAAATGAAATACTCATATCACTATAGTATCATTATACAATATCAACATGTATCTAAGTTACCTGGTTTAAGTGGTTTGAGTGGTGAATGTACTGGCTTATGTTCTTCATTTTTACTTGCAGATGTTTCTTTGAGTTCTGAGGCTCCTGGTACAGCATCTATGTCTTCTTCTATCCTTATTTTTTTAGTTAGGGGTTTAAAGTATGGCCCAGCATCACTGGTTGTTGCCTTATTTTTGGGAGCCATGTTTAATAATTGTGCCCCACCTTGTTTTTCTTCTATGCGTTTAAATTCATAAGCTTTATAGAAAAAAAAAATCACAAACACAATTGGTTTAATGACATCATCTGGGATACTCATTCAGCTGCTGGCTAAGGAGCTGTCACTTGTGATGGGAGTTTGGCGGGAGAGGATTGTCATGCGTGGATCATCGTGTCAGTGTGTGATCAGGGCTTTGTTCATGTGTCACGTGGTTTAAATGTCATATGATTAACATTGGATCTACATCAGTAGATGAAGTGGTTTACATTGGATTTAGCTTGGGGAAAATTTACATTTTATTACACTTTAAGGTAATGTGCCAGATTATGGGGCAGAACACTAAGGAGTAGCACCTGTTGTAGAAATTTAGGATGTGTTTATTATGTATTGTCACAGTGTCTCCCAGTGTTGGTTTACCGATATTCGCTGTGTATAGCGAATATGGCTTTAACCAATATTGCGGACAGACCACTTACAATGGAAACCTTCCATTATTTGGTAACCACACGCTACCCACCCGATCATCCCAGCCAGCAGGCGTCCTGAGCGGTTAACGCTGGAGCGAACGCCGGTCCGGATCTTTGAGGTGCGATGCACATTCCGTGGCACGGGTGTATTACCGTCAATCGGGGGGCCCCTGTATTATGTACAGATTGATCTGATGGCGGCGATGTACTTGCGGTATGGAATCAGTATTGCCTTTTATGTAAGGATAATGATCTGTAAGCTTTCTGTCGCATCTGATCAATGTGACAGAAATCTACAGCTATATTCCTTTGTGCATAATTTACCCTTTAATGGAACAGTAGTATAATCACTATGAGATATAGTTTATAGAGCTGTATTTGATAGTGATTCGTTGTAATGGCAGTTCGGGCTTTGCATGTATGGCGTTTTGCTTGGAGGGCCTCTCTGAGATAAGGCATGGGTTTCAATGGAAGCCATGTTTCCACATGGCTTTCATTGTTCTCTGGAGTCTGTGATCTCCACCCACCCAACGGCTGTGACTCATCTGGGCCGGCCATTCCACATGCATGCGCGCCTCTTCTATTGTATCGTTTGAATATAAACAAGTGTGTCATTGGTTGTTGTTTTGTATTGAGCTCATGTCATGTGACTGTGCCTTGGAGGCTGATTGGCAAGCCATCAAGTCTTTTTGTTATCCCTGTCTGAATCATATAAACTAAACCAGCAAGCATTGATAGGCAGGACTGTTTTTCGAGCTTGCAATGTGAGAACAGCTATGGTGTCTGTCTTACTTGCTTAAACACGAGTGCACTCAAATGCATTATGCAAAAGAGCTGAAAAGTGCGCTTATTAGCGCAGGCAAAATATAATGCACACAAGGTATTGTAATTGCCCCTAAAACAACTACTAATCTAATGCAGAACTGCGAGGAGCAATTATGTGTTGAAGAGATTGTATTATGGTAACGGATGTAAAGAAGAATTTCTTAAGTACACTTCCAAGTGTTGAAGAAGTATTGTCTTGTCTGAAGTGATTCAAGGGTAATCGAATAGGGGTGCATGCATGGTGTATGACACAGGGGGCTTTTTACAGTGTCTAATTATAAAATCAGGAAACAGGGTGCCAGGTCAGTGTGAGTAAAAACAACAACACTTTATTCCAATATCCACTTACATGGATGGATGGAAACTTGCAGACTGCATGTAGAGGTGCTGTAGTATCGTGTGTGGTTATCCAGGAAGGTAGACAGGGTAGACTGGAGGACTGTTGTGAATGTCCGGACCTGCTGGAGATGGCAACTGGGGCTGATGGCATAAGCAAACTGCAGAACTTCCCCCCGAGATTCCCCAGCCAGTTTGTTTGCAAACAAAATGAAGCCATCCTGAAAATGTCACCTTTTTTTTTTTTTTTAATGTCACTTTTGGAGGAGTAAACCCTACGGGTACGTAACTTCAGGAGCAGGTTAAAGGCACCCTCCAAGCACGCTATTTAAAATAAATGTGTTTAATATTGTCCTTTAAGCCTTATTAAAACAAAACCCGGGTAGTGCCCAACTCATGCCATGTGATGAGCTGAAATTCCCTGGGTTGGGTTCAAGCAGAGTTTGGCAAACTGCAAATCAGGAGCTGAATCTGTAAAAAGCAAAAACTTTTTTTATTTGCTAATAAGTAGTGTTGAGCGAACCTGGACTGTAAAGTTCGGGTCTGTACCGAACTTTTGGGTGTCCGGGACCCAGACCCGAACCTGGACTTTTCAAAAAAAGTCCGGGTTCGGGTCCGGGGTTCTGGTATTTTATTCCACATGTTGAAAAGCTGCCAAGGGCAGCCAATCAACAAGTGTTTCACTGGTTTTCCCTAGAAGCCATCACAGCCATGCCTACTAATGGCATGGCTGTGATTGGCCAGTGCACCATGTGACTCAGCCTCCATGTGGGGCTGGAGTCACCGTGCTGCATGTCATATGCTCTCAGGATAGTTTAGGGAGAGGATGCTGCTGGCTCTGTGAGGGACAGATTGCAGAACATCTCATCCTGCATTACTGAGCGATCTGATTGTGGACTAGGAAGAGATACTAGTACTGGTGCTTTGAGGGAGGGAGAGATGCTAGTGCTGGTGCTTTGAGAGACAGATTTTACACCTCATCCTGCTGCACAGAATGATCTGACTGGACTAGGGAGAGTCTGTTGCTTTAAGGGAAAGATTATTCTTCTAAAATCATCTCCAAGTTGTACAGGGAAAGGTTCCAGCTGTTGCTTTAACCTCCCTGGCGGTATTCCCGAGTGTGGCTCGGGGTGGAATTTCAGTACCAAGAGCGGTAACCCCGAGCCACACTCGGGATTGCATCGCTGGACCCAGGCAATGTTACTTACCTTGTCCCCTGGATCCAGCGATGTCCTCCTGCGGTGTCAGCGTGTCTCTCCGCGGCCAGATGATTCCTGTGTGCCGGGCTCCGTTCCCTGCGAGCGTCGCGTCGCACGGGGACGGAGACCGGCGGGAAATTCAAAAAGTTAAACACACACAGCACATACAGTACATTGTAATCTTATAGATTACATTGCTGTATGAAATCATTTCACACCCCCTTTGTCCCTAGTGGCTTGCCCAGAGCCCTGCATGCACTTTTATATAATAAATGTCATTCTTTCTGCCTGGAAACATGAGAATGTCCATAGCAACCAAAAAGTGTCCCTTTGCGTCAAAAGTGGTTTTTGATCAGCTAGAAAACACCGATAGTAAATAAGAATCATTTGCAGAATTGAGTGATACTGATTTTTGGGGAAATTTATCATCAGAAACTGAAAGTGACAATAGCGACAATTCTGCAACTGAGCAAATTTCTGCGTTTTTGGTTTGATTACATTATTGCATACATTTTATTACTATTATATTATTATTTTTGATAATTATTTTTAGTTATTTATTATATTATAATTTATGATTTCATTTTTCAAACTTTTTCATACCCGGGATGTCTACTAGACTGTTGTTTGGACAGATTTAAGGGAGTTATTCCTAAGAATTACAGGCCTACAATATAAAACGCCAAATTTTCATGCAAAATAATTGTACCGCTTTTGGTACAAAATTCCAGACAGAATCATACCGCCAGGGAGGTTAAGGTAAAGATTAGTGTTCTAAAATCATCTTCAAATTGTGTGTTTTAGAACACTAATATGGCTTCTCTCCGGCTGAGATAGGCTTTTTCCAATCAACAAGTGTTTCACTGGTTTTCCCTAGAAGCCATCACAGCCATGCCTACTAATGGCATGGCTGTGATTGGTCAGTGCACCATGTGACCCAGCCTCTATGTGGGGCTGGAGTCACCGTGCTGCATGTCATATGCTCTCAGGATAGTTTAGGGAGAGGATGCTGCTGGCTCTGTTAGGGACAGATTGCAGAACATCTCATCCTGCATTACTGAGCGATCTGATTGTGGACTAGGGAGAGATACTAGTACTGGTGCTTTGAGGGAGGGACAGATACTAGTACTGGTGCTTTGAGAGACAGATTTCACACCTCCTCCTGCTGCAAAGAACAATCTGACTGGACTAGGGAGAGTCTGTTGCTTTAAGGGAAAGATTATTCTTCTAAAATCATCTCCAAGTTTTTTTCAGGGAAAGGTTCCAGCTGTTGCTTTAAGGGAAAGATTAGTGTTCTAAAATCATCTTCAAATTGTGTGTTTTAGAACACTAATATGGCTTCTCTCCGGCTGAGATAGCCTTTTTCCATGCAATTTGATGATGATTTTAAAACACTAATATGGCTTCTCTCCGGATGAGATAGGCTTTTTCCATACAATTTGATGATGATTTTAAAACACTAACATGGCTCCCTGAGGCTGATATAGGGGTTTCCCACACAATTTGAAGATGACTTTAAAACACTAATATGGCTCCCTGCGGCTGATATAGGGGTCTCCCACACAATTTGAAGATGATTTTAGAACACTGATCTTTCACTTAAAGCAACAGCTGGAGGCTTTCCCTGTACAACTTGGAGATGATTTTAGAATCTAAAATAACCTCCTAGTCCTATAGGGAGAGGTTCTTACTGTTGCTTAAAGGGACAGATTATTGCACAAAATTAAAAAGTGCATCTACATTGCTGGTTTAACCACTTCAATACCAGGCACTTAGAACACTTCCCGCTCAGACCAATTTTCAGCTTTCAGTGCTCTCACAATTTGAGTGACAATTACTCATTCATGCTACACTGTATCCAAACAAAATTTTTATCATTTTTTTTTTCACAAATAGAGCTTTCTTTTGGTGGAATTTAGTCCCCGCTGGGTTTTTTATTTTTTGCGATATAAGCGAAAAAAGAGCAAAAATTTTGAAAACATTTTTTTATTTTGTACTGTAAAATTTTGCAAATAAGTAATTTGTCTTCATAAATTTGGGCCAAAATGTATATTGCTACATATCTTTGGTAAAAATAACCCAAATTGGTGGATATTATTTAGTCTGTGTGAAAGTTACAGAGTCTACAAACTATGGTGTAAATCAATGAAAATTGATCACACCTGATGTACTGAAGGCCTCTCTCATTTCTTGAGACACTAACAAGCCAGGAAAGTACAAATACCCCCCAAATGACCCCATTTTGGAAAGCTAACACATACTCCTTCTGAGTATGGCGATACCACATGTGTGAGACTTTTACACAGCCTGGCCACATACAGAGGTCCAACATTGAACTATCACCTTCAGGCATTTTAGAAGCATAAATTGAAAGGTTTTACCCCAGTAAAACACCCATTAAGGTAACAGGACCACGAGGTCCCGGAAGTTTTTACATTATCCACCAACTCTTTACTCTACACATTAAATACGAAGATTTTACGGACTTCCACTATCAAGTTACAACCTGGAGACATACACCGGTCCGACACATTTTCAGAGTGT
>BLSH010236467.1:0-14178 GCA_018402905.1 Glandirana rugosa | reverse complement strand
ACCAAATGTACTATTGGTGGCACCCCACCAGCAACAAACCCTGGTCTCTGCTAGAGACCAATGGATCTTCTACCAATACTCTGACAAACTCACTCCTACTCATGTCAGCGGGCATAAAACTGCCACAAACGACACTTCCTCCAACTTTAAAAGCCTCTTTCCAAGCTTGGCAAAGCCTTCCATCATCTGAGTTCCCCAAGCAACCCCTTCAAAAATTTCTCATCCCAATCTCGGCCATAGAGACTTTAATCCCAGACATCTCATTGAGGAAATGGTCCTCCCTGGGTATACATCATATAAAAGACATAAAATCAAACACGTCCCTCCAACCATTTACTACCCTACACCAGCAATTTAACCTGCCACAATCAGAACAATACAACTACTCCAGAATAGCCCACCTTATGCAAACCCTGAACCTTCCGACCTCGACGTCCATCCCAGCACCGATCCACATATTTCTATCCCAACCAACCCACCCAAAACACAGTATTTCCACAATCTATAACTTCCTCCTAGAGAAGTACTCACAACAGCAACCTCCCTCACAACTGAAATGGGACATAGAACTGAACAGAACTACAACAATAGACCAATGGAACAAATCTTACCTATACACCTACAAAGCTTCCCATTGCAGTAACCACTGGGAATTATTCCATAAAACTACTCATAGGTGGTATCTCACTCCTTACAGACTTTCTAAGATATACCCAAACACCTCTAACACATGCTGGAGAGATTGTGGATCCATCGGATCCCTCTCCCACATTCTCTAGTCCTGTAAAACCCTGACCACATTCTGGAAACAAATCTTTGCCCTGATTTCCTCTATCACACAAAACTCGATTCTCCCTAACCCTGAACTAGCAATCCTGCACTTAAATTTAGACAACTTCCCCGGGAAATTTAGGACAGTCATAATACACATACTACTGGCCGCCAAATTAAATATTACCAGGAAGTGGAAATCTCCTGACCCTCCTTCCCTACAAGCAACAATTGCAGATATCAATCTGCAATGCGAAATGGAAAAAATGTTAGCAAGGAAAAACCTGTCACTACCTAAATTTCTAACTACTTGGGATCCTTGGCTTTCCCACCCGAAATGCACCGTCAAAGCCTAATTCCCTGAAATCATTAACCGACAGACTGGAACACTGGTACCCTCCCCCTTACCCTTTCCCTCCCCCGATTGGTACTACTCTCAGAGTTGCATTAACGGCTATACCCACCAAGTTGTTTATGATACCTATCTAGTCTTCCAAGATGGTTCGCTGGGTAATAGCATTACTCCATTCTATTGTGACCAGTCGGAACATCTGTGTGCTATTTGTACTGAGCATGTTGTTACTCTGTAATACTATATTTCTTAATAAAAACTATTGAAAAGAGAACCCAGCGTTACAGCCAGAGACAGTGGGACTTCCTCCTGTGAAGAGGCACCCTGATTGATTGATCTAATGCTGGCTTGATTCCCGTAATAGGAATCATATGTTCTGGTGAGTAGGAATTTCACTCACTGGGTGTAGAGGTGAAGAGGTGGAGGATTGTGAACACACCTTTTAAGGCATAAGGACATTTCTATTAATATACCCTGTGCATGGAACACTTGTGAATGGAGGATTGCAGCTATTGACCCCACTTGTGTTGGACACTTTCTGTTTGCACTCTGTTATATTACTTTATGTTGCATGATTATCTGTGCATACTGAGTGATATTGTTTTCAGAGTTAAATATTAATGTTTATGCTTAAGCCATTTTTAAGCTGATTTAATTCTGTGAGGAGACAAGTCTTCTTAGAAATTAAGGTTCTAACCACTAGAGGGAGCACGGTTCTTCACTTTATACAACTGGTTTCATTAATATGAATTTTGCACCAGCTGCTTCCCATAGACTGATTATTTGATCTTGTATTCCGTTGTGCAAACACGTTTTTAATATCATTAGTCACTTATGTGTGCCAGGCTGCCCAGAGGCAAAGACAAGCTGTCCTCTGTGGGAGGTGTATCATCTATGTCCTCCGTATCCCCCCAGCCATGCTCCAGTGATGTCCACGAGCTGCGTTGGGTGCCACCCTGCTGTGAACACGGTTCCTCCTCATCATCACCCTCCTCATCCTCCAGAACTGTGCCCTGGCTTGAAAATTTTTTACCTGGCCTATGCTGGTGCAAGAACCCACCCTCCGAGCCACTTATGAATGACTGGTCTGATAACTGTGGAAATGACCCCTCTTCCTCCACCTCTTCCTCCTGTGCCAAATCCTCTTCCATCATCGCCCAAAGTGTTTTTTCAAGGAGACATAGAAGTGGGATAGTAACGCTGAGAACAGCATCATCGGCACTGGCCATGTTGGTGGAGTACTTGAAACACCACAATATGGTACACAGGTCTCGCATGGAGGCCCACTCGTTGGTGGTGAAGTGGTGCTGTTCCGCAGAGCGACTGACCCGTGTGTGCTGCAGCTGAAACTCCACTATTGCCTGCTGCTGCTCGCACAGTCTCTCCAGCATGTGCAAGGTGGAGTTCCACCTTGTGGGCAGGTCGCATATGAGGCGGTGAGCGGGAAGGCCGAAGTTTCGCTGCAGCGCAGACAGGCGAGCAGCAGCAGGGTGAGAACGCCGAAAGTGCGCACAGATGGCCCGCACTTTCTGCAGCGGCTCTGACATATCCGGGTAGTTTTTTAGAAATTTCTGTAGTGGGGTGCTAAATTTGTTAGGCTGTTAGGCAAAATATATTTGCAAGACAGTACTGGTCTTGCTGTAATTTGTAGTTTCCTGATTGCTGGATTTCCTCCTTTTAGTGCACTTCTCCACCACGTCAGTAGGTGGCACTGCTGCCTAAGACATGGGTTTGATAAGTCATAATATTCCAGAACATTCTGGAGTGATCTCATTCTTTTCCTAGCCAATCCACTCGGTGCAAGTGCATTGTGGGTAGGTGGGAGGAGACCATATATGGGGAGGAAGTCATGTGATCGGGGTCAGAGTCCAGCCCAGCTCCTCTGGGGAAAGGAGTGTCCAGCCCAGCTCTGCTGGGGTAGGCCCCAGTCGCTCTCCCAGTTCGCTGGGAGGGGCCTGCGTTACAGAAGCCTCATGGCACCTAGGCCTGAGTCCTTAGGCCTATCCAGGAAACCCATGCCTGTCCGGAAGATGTAAAGTGCTGTGGTGCACCTGCCCAGGATCTGCTTCAGTAAGGGGACTGAGAGAGTTCCATGGACCCATGAGTGTACTCTGTTCATTTTTATGTCAGAATTCACCTAAGCCCAAAGAACTGTGAGAGAGTTCTACATGTTTGTGAGTACATTCTGTTGTTGCTAAATTGGGATCCACTGAAGTTTAGAGAACTAAGAGGGAGTTCTACAGATCCGCAAGTGTAATGTTCATTTTTGGGGTTGCTAAGTGAGACAGCCACGTGTCAGAGTGTTCAGAAGAGGCTGCGGCCTGTTATGCGGTCTCACTGTATTTTTGCCTGAGAGTCTGCCTGCCTATTAATATCTTTGGATTGTCACTGAAAGGGTGTCCTGAGCTCCCTACCCCTCTCTCCTTGTTCTTGTGTGAAGAATAAACGTTATCCTGTTTAAGCATCAGAAAAGTGATTGGTGTTCAACTTCTTTCAATATACCCCTAGACAACTGGAGATACGAGCGTACAAGGGTTGTACTGTCAGAGTAGTAAATTATATCTTCAAACTCAGCCGGTCCTACGGGGGTAAGCGCTACATTTCTGATCCACCAAATTCAGCACATGCGCCAGGCAAGGGATGTGCATCAAACCGGCTCGGCCCAGAGCTGCTACGAGATTTCGGCCATTGTCGCACACCACCAGGCCGGTCTTGAGGCTCAGTGGCAACAACCACTCATCGGCCTGTTGTTCAATGCCTGTCCACAGCTCCTGCACAGTGTGGGGTTTATCCCCCAAACATATCAGTTTTAAAAAGGCCTGCTGTCGTTTCCACCTGGATGTGCTGAAGTTGGTGGTAAAGGTGTTACGCTGACTGGAGGAGGAGGCAACAGGAGGCAAAGAGAAGTGCAATCCTCAGTGGCGAAAGGACATGCGCCAAACTGCTATCCGCCTCAGACCCACCCGCCACTATATTTTCCCAGTATGCAGTTATCGAGATATAGCATCCCTGCCCGTGCTTACTGGTCCATGTATCAGTGGTTATGTGGACCTTGCCACAGATGGCGTTGCGCAGTGCACACTTCTTGTCCCCGACTTGTTTGTGCAGGGAAGGGGTGGCTCGCCCGGAAAAGTAGTGGTGGCTGGGAACCACGTACTGTGGGACAGCCACTGCCATCAGGTTTTTAAAACTGTCCGTGTCCACCAGACGGAATGACAGCATTTCAAAGGCCAGGAATTTTGAAATGCCGGCATTCAGGGCCAGGGATTGCGGGTGGGTAGGGGGGTACTTCCTCTTTCTCTCCAGTGTTTAGGAGATGGAGAGCTATAAGCTTCCATGGGACCATGGTGTGGAAATGCTTGGGGACGGTGGCAGACATGGTGGCGTTGCTGTCACATCATCTGTTTGCTGGGTGGCAGGTGACACTGGTACTGTAGAGGTGGAGGAAGAGGCAGAGGCAACAGCAGAAGAGGAAGCAGGAGGAGCCCAAGACCTTTCTTGGATTTTGAGGTACTTATTCCACTGCAGCGTGTGCTTTGCATTTAGCTGCCTGGTCATGCAGGTTGTGCTGAGGTTTAGAACATTTAGGCCTCGGCTCAGGCTCTCATTGCACAGCGTGCAAACCACTCGTGTCTTGTCGTCAGCACATTGTCTGAAGAACTGCCACGTCGGGGAACGCCTTTGAGCTGCCTTTGGTGTGCTAGGTCCCTGGGTGCGGTGGGTAGTAGCAGGCGCACTGTCTAGGGGACGGTCGCTCCGCTTTTGCAATCTGCTTCCTCTTTTGCTGTGCTGGTGCCTCTGTGTGACCACCACCTCTTCCTCCAAACTGCACACGTCACTTGCATGACCCTCATTCCATGTGGGGTCTAGGACCTCATCATCCTCCACATCATCTTCCACCCACCCTTCACCACTGCCCTCCTTGTCAGTCTGCACGCTGTGAAAAGCCGCAGCAGTTGGCACCTGTGTTTCGTCATCATCAGAGACGTGCTGCTGTGGTGTTTCCATGTCCTCATCCTGAAACAGTAGTGGTTGGACATCGGTGCACTCAATGACTTCCATTTCTGTGGCAGGTCTATGTGGATGGCCCACGGAATGCACACCAGAGTCATCAAAAAGGTGAAAGACAGATGGCCATGGGGTTCAGGTGCCAACTCTGAGCTTTCAGTAAGGGAACGGGTGGGAGACAATGTGAAGGAACTGGAGGCATTGTCAGCCACCCAATCTACTATCGCCTGTACTTTTTCTGGCCTCACCATTCGTTGAGTTGCATTCGGGCCTACCATATAACTTTGAAGGTTCTGTCGGCTACTCGCACCTGAGGAAGGTGTTTCACTTGTGCGTGTAGCTGGCACAGATTGACCACATCCTCTCCTTGCAACAGGAGCTTCAGCAACACCACCAACACCAGCAGCACCACGACCATGTCCCTTATTTGACGCTCTCCTCATTCTGGACGCAAATGTACTATTTAGCACAAATTTAGATTATTTTTTAAACCAGCAATGTCGACGCACTTTTTAATTTTGTGCAAGAAATTCACAGCACGGTGCAAATATACTATGTAGCACTATTTATTAATAATAAAAAAAAGAAGAAGAAATTCTTCTTCTTTTTTTTTTTTAAAACAACAATGTAGATGCACTTTTCTCCTATCGTTCACTGACAGACGCAGCTCATCATTACGTGTGGGGTTTTATGCTGGTTTCACTAGGAGTTAACTAGGCAGGGAAAAGAAACAGCTGGCCCCTCCCATGGGGTCCGTCCTCTCTTCCCACATAAAACCCCCTCATAGTATAGCTCTTCAGTTTCAATGCCTAGTTTGCAAGGAGTTGACCTGGCTTCCCTTCAGGGGAATTGCGGTCCTGTTTGTGACTGTTTTTTATTTCTTTTACTTTTATTTTTATTTGTCTTCTATCAAGCAATTGATCTGCTATCAAGAAGCCGGTCGGGGCATAGAGAGTCCATGGGCTCTGTACTTTCCCCGACCTGGCCGACCGATGCGAGCCAGTCCCTCCGTATGTGGACCAGCCGCATCGTGCCCGTTCCATGCGGGCGGCCTGGGGTGATCCCCCCTTACGCCCAGCCCCGGATGCGATTCGGGAAGGGCGACTTCTGGCCTTCAGCATACCCCCCGGTCTGCGACTGGGTGGCTACCCATGGCATCATCCGGAGTGGTGAGTGAGAGCTCCTTCCTTCCCCCCTTTTTAGGGGCGGAAAGGGGGACAGACGACCCTAAAAAAAAAAATTTTTGCTGGGTAGCCGCTGGTAGGGGCGCATGTAGCCCTGTTCACCCCCTGCACACCCCCCCTTCCCCCCACACCGCACCCGATCGTCTAGCGCCGTTCGGTCATTTTTTGCTGCCATGCGGCGATCGCCACCATTTTGCCGTAGCCATATTGGGACTATGGGGCTTTCCCTCTTGCGCTCAGAGCGGCCATTTGCGGTACTGCACGTTCCCTGCAGGTGTTTTTCGGCCTCTAGTGTTTAACGGCAGCCATATTGGATTCCCTGCTCATGCAAAAAACGTGTCTGCAGTTTTACTTTCACTTTGGAACGGTGTGTGCTCCTGACAGTGCGGCTCTCTGACGATCCTCAGGGTTATGGCAGCAAACAGCAAGTATAGCTGGGCTCTCCTGTGGGTGCTGGTGGTGGCGGGTGCAGTCCTCCTGGGTCCCCTGGTGCACTGTGGGGTGGTGGTGCGCGGCTGTGTGGGGGTGCCTTTAACCTTTTCTATGCTAGGAGCGCAATCTGCGCAAGGGGCTTTTCTTGACCAGCTGTGGCGGTTTTTAGTGATTTTCCCCAGGGCAGATGTCACCAACAGGCCCCCCAGGAAGCGTCCCCCTCCTCCTTGCTTTTCAAGGGAGGATTTTTTGATCCGGAAGGTCCCTCGGACGGAGAGGATCAGGGGACGGCAGCTGCGATTATAATTAGTATCGCACTGCGATGCGATTGAGCCAGGATGGCTTATCGCTGATTTCTGCGCATGTGGTGTGGTCCTCCAGGCCCCCTAGGGCACCCAAGGCTTACCCATATGATCTTTTTCCTTGTTTGTTGTAAATGGCAGCATCCGCAGCATTCCTTTTAACGCAGTGGAACTTGTGCCTGGCAGCATAATGCTTGCTGGCTCAGATCCTAACCATGACCTGCCTGAGGTTTGCATGTCCTCCCTGTGCATGCGTGGGTTTCCTCCCGGTGCTCCGGTTTCCTCCCACACTCCAAGGGACTTGGACAAGGGTTCGCTGTTCACTATCCCTTGAGGGAAGCTTTTTTTAGAAAAAAAAAAAAAAAAAGAAATGGGAGTCGCCTTGGTGTCCCGCCTATGGTCGCTTTAATAAGACAACGACCAGTCCTCTGGATGGGGTTCCTGCATTCAAGGGCCCCGCTGGCAAAAACAGGCGCTGTTAAGGTCGCTCTTACTGGTGGTAGGCTCTGCTCTGCGGCTTGCCCTGACGTTCGCCATGGCGGTGTAATATCTGTCTGAGCTTTTGACGAAGCTCCTGAATCTTCTGGACTGCGGCTGCCTGCTGGCTACGCCGCAGAGGGCTGACTTTTTTGCTCCGAGGTCTCAAGTACCTTGGTGATGCGGCCGTTGATTTACTGCCTATGTGATCCAGGGTAGCGGTGTTGCTGTATCCTCAGACGGGTACTCTGGTTGCGTTTTTGGTCCGGTGACCATGCTTCCAGAAAAGGTATCGCAGACCTTCCCTTTCAGGGTGGACGTCTATTCGGTCCATGGCTGGGTGAGCTCATAAAAGATTTCACAGGAGGTAAGTGCCTTCCTCCCAGAGCCCCGGAGGCGTGAGTTTTCGCTGTAGACAGGGGCCCTCCTACCTCGGGTCAGAAGCGGGTTTTTTCGCGCCCCTGGCGTAGCGGGTAAAGGGACCCGCTCCGGTGAGGTCGCTGCAGAGGCCGGGTGCTGGCAGTGGCAGCGCAAAACCAACAAGACGGAGGACAAACCTCAGCTTGATGGGTTGTCTCCGCCCGGGCTTCGGGTGGGGGACGTTTCTGAGTTCAACACTCTGCCACCAGTCAGGTTCTTCCCTTTGACTTAGGGCTCCCGCAGGCTCACCGGGAGGCCCTCTTTGGGGCTGTAAAAGCACTCGAACCAAGGGGTGATCGTGCCAGTGCCTCCAGCGGGAGGCTTCGAGGTTTTTTACTCACGGGGGGGGGGGTCCGGCCAGTACTGGACCTGAAGGCCCTGAACCGGTATGTTAGGGCGCGGAACTTTCCGGATGGAATCTATCCACTTGGTTGTAGCCGCCCTCCATCAGGGGGAAATTCTGGCGTCTCTAGACATCAGGGATGTGTACCTCCATGTACCTATTTGTCCACGGCTTCAGCGTTTCTTTCGCTTGCAGTGGGAGACCTCCATTTTCAATTCGTGGCACTCCCTTTCGGTCTAGTCTCAGACCTCGAGTTTTTCTTCACAAAACTGGTAGCTCCGGTATGGCGTTACTGCGACAGAGAGGCATTGCGGTAGCAGCCTACCTGGACGACCTGCTCCTATCCCGTCGCCTGGAGTATCTGGGCCTGTTTCTGGACTCAGAGCAGGCAAAGGTTTTTCCTTCCTCCAGCCAAGTTGCGGTCACTGCAGTCGGCAGTGAAAATTTTCCTGTCGCACCGACGATCTTCCTTTCGTGGCGATACCATATGCCCAGAGTCACACTCATCTCCTTCAACGAGCAAGTTTGGCTCGGTGGGACAGATCCCCTCGATCCTTGGACTTTCTGATCCGTCTGAGTTCCCAGACCAGGGCGTCTGACAATTGGTTCCGGGACTCAGCGTTGATTCAGGGGAAGTCGTTCCTGCCCCTTCAGTGGGTGATCATTACCACAGGTGACAGTTCTTTGGACTGGGGCAGGGTCCTGGGACAGCTGTTTGCCCAGGGCCGTTGGTCGGCACAGGAGGCTCGCCTCCCCATCAATGTACTGGAGCTGAGAGCAATCAGATTGTGCTTTTTTTCTCTGGATGAGATTGCAGGGTTGTCCCATTCGAATTCAGTCGGACGATGCCACAGCAGTGGCGTATGTGAACCATCAGGGCGGCACAAGGAGTCCAGCAGCTACGGCGGAGGCAGCAATGGTACTGCGTTGGGCGGAACGTCAGGTTCCGGCAATCTCCGCCGTTTTCATTCCAGGTGTGGAGAACTGGCAGGCGGACTTTCTCAGTCGCCAGACGCTTGACCAGGGAGAGTGGTCTTTCCACCCGGAGGTGTTCAATCAAATTTGCCGCAGATGGGGGACGCCGGACATGGATCTCATGGCGTCCCGGTTCAATCACAAGGTGGAAACCTTTGTGTCCAGAACGAAGGATCCGTTGGCAGTGGCCACGAATGCTCTGGTGGCCCCCTGGGGCCGTTACCACCTTCTGTACGCTTTCCCTCCGATAAAACTGCTTCCGCGATTGATACGCAGGATAGTGGCGGAGGGGATACCAATAATCCTGGTGGCTCCAGATTGGCCTCGGTGCACTTGATACGCCGACGTGGTGCAAATGGTGGGAAAACACCCCTTGGCGGCTCCCGCTGTGAGACGATTTTCTGTCTCAGGGACCCATCTTGCACCCTGCCTTACCCTCACCGGCTGTGACGGCTTGGCTATTGAGTCCCAGGTGCTAAGAGACAGGGGAGTCGCCGACTCCGTGATCCCTACTTTGTTAAAAGCTCGCAAGTGTACTTCTCGCAAGATTTATCGCCGCACCTGGAAGGGTTATATAGCCTGGTGCGAGGCGGAGGGTCATAACCCTCGCTCTTATGTCATGTCCAGGGTCCTGACTTTTTTGCAGCAGGGCCTGAACAAACAACTGGCTTTGAGTACCCTCAAGGGCCAGATATCGGCTCTGGCGATTCTCTTTCAGAGACCTTTGGCTTCGCACTCGTTGATCGTACCTTTGTACAAGGTGTGTGACACGTGGCGCCTCGGGTGAAGGCTCTGATGGCTCCGTGGTATCTGCATTTGGTGCTTTCTGTTCTTCAGAAACCGCCATACGAGTATATGAGGGAGATTTCCTTACAATTGCCGTTGCAGAAGGTGGCCTTTTTAGTTGCCATCACTTCCGCCAGACGGGTGTCTGAATTAGCACTATCGTGCAAGTCTCCCTACTTAGTCATGCATAAGGATAATGCGGTCTTGCCACCCTCTCCCTCCTTCCTTCCGAAGGTGTTCTCTTCCTTTCACATTAATGAAGATATTGTCCTTCCTTCATTGTGCCCTCATCCACCGCACCCAAAGGAGTTTGAGTTGCATGCTTTGGACGTAGTGAGGGCCTTACGAGGGTACTTGGCTGCTACAGCTTTTTTTTTTTTTTCGAAAAGCTGATGCTTTGTGCTGCCAGAGGGTCCGCGCAAAGGGTTGGCAGCCTTGTCGGCTAGGATTTCTCGTTGGATTAGAAAAACTGTGACCCATGCGTATTCTGTTCGGGGCAAGGTTCCCCCTTTTCCGGTCACGGCTCATTCTACCCGGGCTGTTAGCACTTCCTGAGCTTTCAGACACCAGGCCTCGGTGTCACAGGTGTGCAGGGTGGCCACTTGGGCCTCGGTTCACACTTTCACTAAGTTTTATAAAGTTGATGTGTTTGCATCTTCGGATGCTGCTTTGGGCCGCAAAGTTTTGCAGGCGGCAGTGTATGCGCATCTGGCGCCTCCTTAGAGGTTCAGTTGGGTACTGTTAGTGTTTACCCATCCCTCTTTTTGACACAGCTTGGGGACATCCCCACACGTAATGGAGAAGGTGCGTCTGTCAGTGAACGATAGGAGAAAAAGGGATTTTATTAAAACTTACCGTAAAATCCTTTTCTCCGAGTTCACTGACAGACGCAGCACCCACCCCTCTGTGCTCTGTTTTTGTACGGCTTGTGTACGAACTGAAGAGCTATGCTATGAGGGGGCTTTATGTGGGAAGAGAGGACGGCCCCCATGGGAGGGGCCAGCTGTTTCTTTTCCCTGCCTAGTTAACTCCTAGTGAAACCAGCATAAAACCCCACATGTAATGGAGAAGCTGCAAAAGAAAAGAATTTTACGGTAAGTTTTAATAAAATCCCTTTTTTATTTTTGTGCAAGAAATACACAGCAAGGTGCACATGTACTATGTAGCACTATTTATTAATAATTAAAAAATATATATATATTCTTTTTTTTTAAACCAGCAATGTAGACGCAGCAGGATCCTCTCCCTACACCAGCATGAGATTATTTTAGAACACTAATCTGTCCCTCACACCAGCAGCAGGAACCTCTCCCTATACTAAGTATGAGATGATTTTAGAACGCTAATCTTTCCCTCAAACCAGCGGCAGCATCTTCTCCCTACCTACACTAGTATGAGATGATGTGACATGCAGCGCTAGCTACGTGACTCCAGCTTATATAGAGGCTGGGGTCACATGATGCACTGGCCAATCACAGCCATGCCATTAGTAGGCATGGCTGTGATGGCTTCTAAGGGCAAACGAGTGAAACGCTTGTTGATTGGCTACCCTGCAGCTATTCAACAGGTGTGAAAAAATACCCGAACCTGAACTTTTTCAAAAAATGTCTGGGTTTGGGACACGAACACCACAAAGTCTGGTACGAACTCAACTCTACCGGCAAATCAGGACGGTTGGGAGGTATGTACTGTATATAATCCCATCTATCCAGCATGTCCCTAGTAGAGTGCTTTGTGTGTTTATTATGTCCCTGATAGCGTTTTCAATGTCAGAAAGGAAGTAAAGTTTCCTAACTGACCCTTATTACCCCCTATGCATTATGTCAACTTTCCCTGCAACAGCTTGAGGACTGGTCAATATATTTTTTTTATTTTCACTGACAATTAGATTGTCATTCAACCGTGTTGTTGAAAGTGCATTAATACAGATACAATCACCTTAAGCCTACAACAGCTTCCTATTTATTGACACTATGGCTGCTCTGTGTTCCCCCCTTTTATAGTGAGGGGGTTGGATTAACCAAAATCCCCCTTATTGGCCCTTCTGAGCCCAATCACCATAGTTCAAAGACATGAAGTGCAATATGGGTGAAAAAACAATTCTCCCTAAAAATGATGCACACACAGTGCGCATGCGCGGGGCGTCCGGAATGGCAGCTTAATTCCGGAGCTCCGTCTCCCCTCGGCCTTTCGGACCCCATCCAGAGCTCCATCGGCGGATTCCTCCTCGCCACGACCCCCCGACACAACAGAGAAAGGCTAGTGCCTCCAGGAAGATATCGGGTTTGTACCGTGGACATACCGGAGCGGATCCCGGCCCCGACGGATCACGCGAGACCGCGGCTGCGGCCTACTCATCTCCAGCCACGCTGTTGTCCCATCACCAGAAATCCGGCCCAGCCAGGTGAGGCGAATCACCCCTGCAATAAACCGCCTGAGGCCCTGATAACCCCCCCCAGAGTAGATACATATAAGACCACTATCTCGGGGAAGCCGCCGATCGGCCCAGGCCATGTACTAGAGGCCGCGGCTCGGGCCTAAGCAGTGAGGCATGATGTACATCTGCAACCTCAGGCAAGAGCCCCCTCTCTGAAATCATCTGAGGAGTCCTGCGAGATCCCCATTCATCCTCAGGGGAGATCCTGTCCCTAAAGGCTCACAATCCCCAAAATCTGGGTCCTGGATAGACTATTGACTGTATTGCCAAGCCTGCTTTCACTTTAAGCACAAGGGAAGCCCTGTGACTATTCTGACTCTGCCCTATAGAGCCCTCACTCATGTCTGGGACTCAGAATAAAAAAGAAGTTCACCGCCAGCTCCTCTTTGAAGACAATCCACTGGAGCTGACTTCACTGATATCCCCCTCTGCTCAAACCAATATGGCAGCTATTGAGGAATGCATTGCAGATCCTCCTTCATCTCAACAGTTTTTGGATTCTTGCATCGGCCCCCCCCCAATCACAACCTCAAATCATATGCCTTCCCCAGCCTCCACTGAATCACTTTTGGGGAGAACCATGGAAGAAATACTAAATTCCCCACTGCCTAACTCACCCTTGGGAAGCCCTTCATCTCTATGCACCCCAAATGGTCCCTTCACTCATCCACAAATTATGCCTACGCCACAACAAGGACCTTCTGAGCTGAACTTACTTCTACAAAAATTTTCTGCAATGCTAGCCTCCGGCCTGGCTCAAACAGCAGCTCACCTCCTCCATCAAGGCAGACCTACAGAGTCTTGGGGTGCGAATGGACAACATTGAACAGGCGGTGGATAACACAATAGCCCATGCTAATCAGAACACCATGTGTATACAAACCTTACAAGATCAATTAGACTCTGCCCTCACAAAAATTGATGACCTTGAGAACAGGAGCCGGAGGGTAAACTTTCGCATCCGAGGACTCCCAGAATCTATCACAGACGTCAATGGAGCAGTCACCACGCTCATCAAGAGCCTCATACCAGATATCACCGCTCAACAGCTGGAACTAGACAGAGCTCATAGAGCTCTACAACCACCTCGCCAAGACGGTCTTCCAAGGGACATCATCGTGAAAACACATCATTATGGGGTGAAGGAAGAAATTATGAGAAAATCCCGTAAAGTCGATGCCATCAACCTGCAAAGCCACCCTGTGCAAATATTTGCTGACATTTCGGCAACTACCATCCAGAGGAGACGAGCTCTCAAACCCCTTCTGACGGTACTTACCCAAAAGAACATAAAATATTGGTGGGGCTTCCCATTCCCTCTATCTTTCCAATACAAAAATAAAAATTTCCACTTCTCCAATTTGGCGGATGGAGAGAAACTTTTGCTTCAATTGGAACTGATCTCCCAGGAACTTCCCACACCCACACCTGACAACCGACACAGCTCCTCTAAACGTCCACCTCAAGGGAGCCCCTTGATCCCCATCTGGCAAAAACAGAAACCTAAGAGGATCCGAGACTCTGTTCCCCCCTGAAGCCATCTTTAATTAGCCTGTAAAGAAATCCTCACCTTCAATTCACATTTAACCACTTCCCGACCGCGCTATAGACAAAAGACGTCCACAGCGCGGTCGGGTTATTCTAACAGGACGTCCATGGACGTCCTGCAGAATCTCGCTTCCCGCGCGCCC
>BLSH010236460.1:15031-27504 GCA_018402905.1 Glandirana rugosa | reverse complement strand
ATGTCTCTGCCCCCTGCTAGCCCACTACTGGGGATTGGCTGAGGCTTCACAAATATTCATGGTAGCCCCTCCTTGCCCCCACCCTCTAGTTCTAGAAGGTTCTCCAACCTTTCAGACACCAGGGGGAGGCACCTGAGAGTTGCCAAGATGAGTTAACCAGCCTTGCCCTCAATAACCCTGAACCAATTTAGTGGCTCAGCTTATTCCTGGCCAGAATATATTTTACCTACTCTACCAATACTAGTAGCACACACTAGGGGGTGCTATATTGGCAATACCATGGTGTGGGCAAATTTATGCCAGTCACAGGCTGTGTCACGCCCCTCCTGTCTGTGTCTTAGAATAAGAGGGAGACAAAGCCTCCATTAATCTACATATAATCTCCTGCCCCCAAAAACAAAGGTCAATTTGACCCCACCAATGATTAGAAAATTGAACGTTCCTGAAACGAAAGTTTTTAAATGAAGTTTTAATGTATGGCTAGCTTTACTACACATACAGGCCCAAAAGTGGTTTGCAATCAGATTACGCATCTCTGGAAGATATTTCAGTCTACATTTTTCTTTATTATATATTTCTTTGTACCATACCATACTGTAGTTGTTTTGTGTACACCATGCTGCACTCCCTGCACTTAGTAGACTGGTCTTACTTTACACATGATTTGAAAATGACAGGTTCCTTAGCTGTTTTCTCAAGGGATAAAATGTAAGTTTTTTTTTCTATAGAAACAAGCTGAACTTCCCCTAGAAGTGCTTGCACAAAATAAGGACAATGTCTGGAGTAGAGGAAGGTAATAAATCATTACTCACCATGGAATAAGGCTAGCCATACATGTTTTCTCTTCAATCACACGATTCCTCTATCCACGTTAAACAGAATGAATGGAGGAATCTCCCCTACCAGCTGTAGTATTTGGCATCTGTAGCTGACTGAATACGCACACAGTGACATCTAATCGGATGCAGCCATGACAATTGTCTACCTGGCTGTTCTGATTTTTCAGTTGAAGTTGTTGAGCCAGCTGGTGCTGACAGGGCCACCCGCAGCTCAAATTTTGGCTAATTCAGCAAGAGTTAGGTGACATTTCAGCTGTGTATGGCCAGCCTTACCAGGCAAATAATTAATTACCATTTAATACAGACAAGCATATATTTTATCAGAGCACAGTGAGCAATATGCTCATACTTCTTTCAATCATTGAAAATTCCTTCACTAATTTGGATTGTGCTGGCATGTGCAGTGTAGGAATTATTTCTATTCCTGTGAAGAAGTTGGAATCATTATTGACCTACTGAAGCAACAGAAAAATGTCTGGCGGTGAAAATGAGCACTTCTGACATTCGCAGGGGCTCATTATTGCTCAGGAAGTTAAACCATACACCACCTAGGTGTCACTACTGCTGGTCAAAGTAATCCAATAACTTGGGCATACTGGGTTGTGTATTGCTAGCTTCTCTTAAAATTTACACAAACCTTTCCTTCAGTATGTTGCATGTTTTAAACTATAATTAATTACATTTAAGATTAAAATGGAACTTTATTCAGAAAATATAGTCCTGCTAGATCACTTCAGCTATGTAAAACATTAAAAATAAGTGTCTATATTGTTTAATATCCAGTAATACACTGTCTTCCCCTGCTCTGCACATACTCAGTTACTCTCTATTTTTAGAGAGTTTGTACAGTTTGCCCAGTTTCTTCTGCCCAGTTTGTAGAGGCCGATCTGCTGACAAGTGGAATTAAACCCTCCTAAGCCAAGGAAGCTTCTTCTGTTTGATCTGCAACTGCCATGGTGGTGCACATGTGATCAGTTATGACATCAACCATTTGATGGTTTGACAGTTTGATTGAGGACACAAGAAAATGTGACAGTTGGTATTCCCAGCATTCCAGAAATGTAACTGTAACTATTAAATCAATGGGTTTAGTTCTGCTTTATGATTTACTGCTGGGACTCTGGGCTTCAGCAAAATGGCAGCCTCCAGGAAGAAAAATCAGGAACAGTGCTGGAGGCAATTTAAAGCACACACTAATTTTGGTAGCATAATTATTAATGTGGAATGTATGTTCCTTGCTAAAGAACTTTATTTTTATCAATTTGTTATGGGTAAAGTTCAACTTTAAATTTGAATTCAAATTTAAAGTGAACCTAAAGTCAAATCTTACATTAAGGTATATTGCTTTATGGGCTTTGATTTTATTTTAGGTCTGCTTGGAAGTCAATTTTGCTTTCTACTAAACCATATTATTTTACGTTCCAAACAGCCAAATGCAAATCGGGAACTTTTGTTGTACAATACAAATATAACCTAATATTATGGAGCCATTTATTCCAAAATGTGATGAAATGAGACATGTGAATATCATTCGCTTTAAGAAGGCTGTTCCACAAACTAATTAGGGTTGATTTCTCAATTATTTGATATTTGTAATACTGTGTTGCAATTCACAAGAGAACCTTGTAACACATGCTGTGCATAACTGTTTTCTGTATGTTCTTATATGTACACTTTTCAATAAAAAGTTTTTTTTTTAAAAAAGAGTCCCTCACTGCTTTAGATCAGTGACAGAGGCCAGGCAGCTTGCTTCTTCAGAAATGACCTGGACTGAAGGTGAGGGGATGGCCTCCAATGTTCTGCTCTCACACTTGCCTTGTGGTGACTATATTTCTGGTACAGATGGGGGTGATGTGGTGATTATATGGTTGCTGAGGGTGGCGGGTGATGTGGTGGCTATAAGGTTGCTTAGAGTGGGTGGCGATGTGTTGACTATATAGCTGCTATAGGGTGGTGGGTGATATGGTGACTCTATGGCTGCTAAGGGAGGGTGGAGGGTGAGGTGGTGATCAACTTACCAACTGTCCTGAATTTAAAGCTGAACTCCAAAAAAAAAAAGTTTCCTATGCAGTGTTGGACTGTACCTGCACTGCACAGGTTGACTGCTCATTTTATTCGAGGGGAGAGGACAGAGGAGATGTACTTACCTGATCCGCTGATATCCCCGCACAAGACTGGTCCGGCACCCCCGCAGTTTTAAAAATGTACTGTTCCTTACATCAGCAGGCCCAGAACAAGCTCCATAGACAGTCCATCGCTGAACCATGGGGGACAGTCCGACTGTATAGGAGGAAATTTTGTTTTGCCCTAAGTTGGGCTTTAAGCTGAACTATGATAACCTATATGGTATACTGTCTCATTGCATCTCAAGCCCCACTTCATAGGAGCTATGGTTCCCATATACTTCACTGATGATAGCCAACAAGCCTGAAATATGTAGTTTGGAATAAATGGCTCTATAAAACAAGGCTATATTTGCATTAAACACCAGAAGTTCTGAATATGCATTTGGTTGTTTGAGACACAAAGAAATGTTTTGCATGGCTCCGCCCACTGTCCTGAAATAAGGACCAATCCTCTTATTTTTGATACCCATTTAATAATATGGTTTCTAAGTTCCTCTGTTGGAGATTACCATTTAAAAAGCCTAATTGTGCTTTAGTGGTGTGTCACAGTTGTAATTTGTTGTCATTTGAGGAGTGGTGGGGTGGAATCCAAATGAGCAAAGATTTTAAAATTTTCTCGGGGAGAAAAAGATTGTCCGAATACTTTATACCTACTTTGTAACATCTCTGTATATTATGAATAGTAGAGTATTTTGGGAGATATCACTTAGACTTAGCTGTTTGGTGATGTGGCGTAACTGGTTTCTGCACACAATTTGGAAAACATACAAGTGAATGTTTGGAACCACCACGATCATTGTAAATACGTGTGAGACAGATAGTCCAGCATTTCAAAGGATACGTTTATTGCAGCTTCAGTTGCTGTGCATGCGCTATTAATTTATGATTTAGTCATTCATCATAACCAGTTCGGAAACAAAATAGCTCAAATAAAAATAAGGGGACGCTAGACCAACTCATCTCCAAGGTTGTAAGGCTCGCTTGAAACTCTCATAGTTTGATGTTCCCATAAAATAGAAGTGCAAATGGAAATAATATGAGTTAATTTCAGGAGCAAGTCCATCCATTCCCTAGTCATAACTGGATACACACTATACAACTTTTGTTGTTAGATTTCCTTTAGATTTACCTTCAACTATGTAGTGAAAGGGCCTGCCTGATTGCATACAAATTGAAAGTGTTTAGGTTTGACCTCATATTATATGTTTTTGGTAAATCTAAAGGAAAACATCTAAAAAAAGTTGTATAGTGGCTTCTTGTCCTAACCAGTAATCCAGAATGTGGGCATCACACTATCTCGATTAGAACTAATTTACATGTATACACTAATGACTAAAATTCCCTAACTTTGGAAGACTACTGTGGTTTGCTTGTAATAATATTTCAGCATCCACTCATTTATTCATTCATCCATCCATTTGTTCCTTTTGGCAATACTGTAACAACTCCTGTTCTTATAATTGTCAGTGTTATTTTGTTTGTTTACTATGGTGGAGGTGCAAATAGAAACCCTTCTCACCTTAGAAATCTCCTTCCACTGGGAATGAAACCTCTGAATAAATACAGCTGCACAAACCTTCTCCAAGAACTGTGCAATTTACAATCAGAAAAGACTGAGTGTGGCACAGCAACATGATGATCCCAGCAGTTGTTCTTTCAATCACCCTTGGTACAGTGGCATATATAATCATTAAAGGCCCCTGTGCTTTTTGTTCCCCTTATTAAAATACTAGCCAAGAGTGGGCTTTGTGATATCCTGATATCGCATGACATGGTTCATTATATGCAGCAGGGGTCAGATAGTGAAAACACCCTTGGCTTCCCAATGGGCACCAAATGGTATCACAATGAAATGTTAGAAGCCTTTCACATACCTCAGTGCCAGTATGGCAGAAAGTGAATGAAGTGTTTGCTGCCCAACACTACTTGGATATTATAAACCATGAGTGTGGTTAGGACCTCATGAAGAATTAATCTAAAATGTCACTTACCTTAGAAGTGAGCAGTGACCAAATCTTTACAGGAGAAGTTCCAGTACCCACCTGACCCACAAACAATACAAATGAAACCCCTAAGTTCTAGAGGATTCTGCAGCTGTAAAGTCTGAATAAATGGTATGTCTGCTATGTCTTGGTTTGATAATACAACAAATTTTCGAAATTCTCAATGTACATGTTCTGAGAAATGCAATCTTAATGTATTTAAAGGATGCTGAGGTTCTAGGAGAGGAGAGGAGAGGAAGGGTAGAAGAGGTTTGTGTAATCCATACCCTATGCACCCATAGTACTTACACTTTCAGAAGTCACCAATGTTCTGCAGACACATGAAGCAAAATGCAGATGGAGAGACAGTACACATAGGTATTCAAGTCACTGATTTCCTGCATACACAGGAGGTTAAGCCATTCTCAACACACAGGCAATGAAATGAGAAACTAGCAAGATCTTCCCTTTGCTCACACACTTCACTCCCACCATACAAGAAGCACATTTTGGTGGGTTCCTGATGAGCTGGATGTTGGTCAAGCCATAGGTGGCCTTTTCAGCACACTCCTGCCCAACATCCTTTGCTTGAAGGAGCCAGGTGAAAAAAAGTTTTTTTCAGTGCATTGCCAGCTTTAGTTTCCTTGTCACCAGTGACATCTGCATTCAAGCAAACAAATAGCCATGCTACCAGTGAGATCTGCAATCTTACATGCCCTCCATACTCCCCGGTATCCATATTACCAACATGATTTGCAGTCCAGCACATCCACAACATTTCCCAGCATCCAAATCAGTAGCACAGTCTGCACCCCAGCACAAACTCCCTAATATCCCAGTTTCCATGCCATTAGTAGGATCTGCTTTCCAACACACACACAGCTTAAGCTGCAATATCTGTGCCACCAGTGAGATCTGCACCTGGCACACACATCTCACTCCTTAGTATCCATGTCACTAGTAAGATGCTTTATCCCCTTCTATTTTGCATAGTACTTCTTTTCCCATTCTTTCACATGCAGTGCCTTATGACTCTCTTATTCAAGCAGTGCTTTATGCATTTGTATCACATGTAGTGTCAAATAAATAAAAAAAACTGTTTGCGCTTACTACTTAAATCAATGTGAAAATAAACAAAACCAAAAATAATACTCATAGCTGCACTTTATGTCACTCTCTTATGTGCATACAAAGTGAAAACAAAACAAATATGGTGCAGCGCTACTTATGTCCTCATAACATGTACAAATTATAAATGCAACCAACTTTACATGCATGAATAAATTAATGTCCCATAGGCATCAGTCTCTTAGGGATTGATTTACTAAAACTAGTGAGTGTAAAATCTGGTCCCGCTCTGCCTTGAAACCAATCAGCTTCCAGGTTTTATTGTTTAACCACTTCAGCCCTGGAAGGATTTCCCACTTTAGGACTAGAGCACTTTTTGCGATTTGGCACTGTTTCGCTTTAACTGACAATTGCACGGCCGTGCGACATTGTATCCAAACAAAATTTGCATCCTTTTTACCCACAAATAGAGCTTTCGTTTGGTGGTATTTGATCCCCTCTGCGTCATTTCGGATCACCGCTATAAACAAAAGAAGTGCGACCATTTTGCAAAAAAAAAAAACAAATTTCTTACTTTTTGCTAAAATACAAGTCCAAAA
The DNA here is from genome assembly GCA_018402905.1 of Glandirana rugosa. Classification (NCBI taxonomy): domain Eukaryota; kingdom Metazoa; phylum Chordata; class Amphibia; order Anura; family Ranidae; genus Glandirana; species Glandirana rugosa. The sequence continues at coordinate 20,890 of BLSH010236460.1, read as the reverse complement.
AAATATAAAAAAACATTTTTTTTCATTGGTTTTGGTCGATTTATATTCTTCCTCATATTTTTGGTAAAAAAAAAATCGCAATTATTGATTGTTTGCGCAAAAGTTGCTGCGTTTACGAATGATGAGAGATCATTTATGGGGTTTTTATTTTTTTTAAATATTTTACTAGTAATGGCGGCGATCTGCGATTTTTAGCAGTACTGTGATATTGGGGCGGACATCTCGGACCATTTTGACACTTTTTTGAGACCATTGGCATTTATACAGTAATCAGTGCTATGAAAATGCACTGATTACTGTGTATATGCCATTAGCAATGAAGGGGTTAACCTGAAGGGGGCGTTCTAAGAGTTAACTGTGTTCCCTCAGTGTGTTCTAACTGTATGGGGGCTGGGCTAGCAGGGGGAGGGGAGTGATCAGGGCTCCCATATACAGGAAACCTGTGATCACAGCCCTTCCCCCTCTGTCAGAACGGAGATCCGTGTTTACATACACCGACCTCCATTCTCTCACTGCAGGGGAGCCACCGCAGGTAGCCGGCGGAGATCGAGTCCGCCCTACCCGTTCCCTGACTCCCCTAGAACACAGTGAGTGCGCCTCCGGCGGCGTGCGTGCACTCACAGTGCGCAAGCTCGCAGCCGCCGTCAGGTGACAGTGGTTTGCGATAACAAACCAAGTTGCCGCCATCAAGCCACGGTAGGCTGTTGGCAACTGGTTAATTGAACAAGCTGAAGTTAGAAGGTGATTGGCTACCATGCACAGTTGCACCTGTGCATCTTGTTGGAAAGAGAAGGATCAAATTTAAAGGGCACAAATGCGCTATTTGACCTTACAATTTATGTGGGTCATATGTACAAGGTGAGAGCACATCTGGCGATTGATGAAAGCACTAAACCTGGGTTCACACATGTCTGGCTGCGGGTTGCAGTCCGGAGTCCGGTGCATTTGTGTTCACCAGTTCAGATGCGATTCCCTGAATTTGCACATGAACCAGACACAAAAACGCACAGGACCCTTTTCCAAACCGCAAAGCGGCCGCCCCAGACATTGAAAGCCGGTCACACTCACATGTAATGCGAATTGGATGCAGATAAAAACGCAAAAAAAAAATGTATAATGTCCACTTGTGGTTTACATTACATGTCTATCAATTCTTTGACCACTATAGTTATAACATTCCTAATTTTATTATATCTAGATTCTTCTTACCGTAGCAATCAACGTGGTTTAAAAATAAGGCAAACATACTATTGTACGTTGTGAACAAGTGAAAGGAGATGAATTATACAAATGCCCATGATAATGATAAACATACACTACATCTAAAATTCATAAGGAATGGGTCTGTTTTGTTCCATGTAAACGGATATGTCAAGTCTGTATTCATGCCAGTAGGTTGAGTTGTCAACTAACTTTACATTAATTCTTGGGAAGAATAGTGAAGAGATCTTTGCATCCGAGTTCCAAGCTCCAGCTACCTGCTGTGTCCATTACTAGAGGCTAGCGTTACAATTTGTTTTTGGCAAAGAAAAGAAATGTTAAGCCTCATACACACAATGCGAATTTCGGGAGACAGAACGTCCGTTTTTTGTTGGATGCTTGTCTCATGTCAAAAGTGAAGAGCGTACTAACAATAGGAAAATTTTCGTACGACCGAATTCAACGTCAGAAGTGACTTAATGCATTGAATAGTTTTGTATGTATTTTTTCTTTTCTGAGTACGCGTAGTCGTGATCGTACGATTTTTTTCGTATGAAAACTGTACTAATGATACGAAAATCAGACGTTGAGTTGCCGTACAAAAAAAAAATTCTAGTCTGCACAACCAGCTTTTTGTCTTACGAAAAATGAAAATTGGCTGTCGAAAGGAGCATGCTAACGGTAAGAATTTCATATGATCAGCCGTTGAACAAAAATTCCCATCCGAAATTTGCATTATGTGTAAGGGGCTTTAGAGATCCTGTCAGATTTTACTGCAGTCTGTGACTCTAATGGGTAAACTGAAGGAAAGCCGCCAGCACACTTTAATAAGCATCAATCAAATCTAAATGTAATGCCTAATGTGTCTGTGATTGTGACTGTGTCATTGCTGCTTTGAGCACCCATTAATGTTATATACATAAAGAATGCTGGGTGGATCCACTGTCTAATGAGGAGGTTTCACCTCACTTTCTGTCTCTGTGACACCAGAACAAGTGGAAGAAAAGCACAACCATGAAAGCATATCTCAAGGACAAAAAATACATATTTAGTACATCTCTGCAATACATGCACATTTCTCCATATTTCATCCCTTTAACCACTTGCCGGCCATGCTATAGCCAGATGATGGCTACAGCACAGCCAGCCAGTCCTGGGAGGGCGTCATATGAAGTCCTCCCGTGATCGCACTCGCCGAGGTGCGCTCTGTGATCGATGTGTCCTCAAGACACAGCTGATCACAGATCAGGGTAAAGAGCCAATCAGCAGCTCGTTACCCCATGAACAGCAGTGTCCAATCACAGCTGATCACAATGTAAACACAAGCCGGTCATCGGCATTCCTTTCCTCACTCTGTCAGCATGAGGAGAGGAGAGCCAATAACCGGCTTGTGTAAAAGGGACATCTACACTGACAATCAGGGCACTTATTATCAGTGTCCTGATTATCAGTTCAATCCTAACAGCGCCCACCAATGCTGCCTATTAGTGCCCACCAATTCTGCCAATCAGTGCCCACCAGCGCTGCCAATCAGTGCCTCCTCATCAGTGTCACCTATCAGTGCCCAACAGTGCCGCCTACCAGTGCCACCTATCAGTGCCCATCAGTACCGCCTATCAGTGCCAAAAACATGGAAAAACGGTTTGGTTTGTTTCAAAATTTTCAGTCTTTTTTCATTTATTTAACCACCTCCCAACCGGCCACTGTATATATACGGCCGGGTGGGAGCTTCCCCGTTCTGACAGGACATGTATACACGTCCTGCAGAATGGGAGCTCGCAGCGCGGCCACGCGGCAGGCTGCGGCTGGATCCTGTGAGCATTATGATCACAGGATCCAGCTGAGCAGAGATCGGGATACGGGCGCAGTGACTGGCCCTCCCGATCATGTGACGGCTGTGTCCAATCACAGCCGTCACATTGTAAACAGAGAAAAATGTCTCTGTGACAGTTCTCCCCCCGCCGAGCTCAGTGAGGGGGGGGGGGGGAATCTGCAGCAATATGACAGCTCTCTGCATGATGAGGATTTCATGCAGAAAGCTGTCACAGATCGCCCCCCACACAGTGCACCAAGCACACTGATACCCCTGTCCCTGTACACATAAGTGTCCCCATAAAAGAGCCCCCAAAACATCTGTATGACCCCCATCACATCTGTCACCATACGCAAAACATCTGTCACAGTCCCCAAACACCTGAAGAGAAATTACTTATTTGCAAAATTTTATAACAGAAACGAAGAAAAATGCATTGTTTTTGAAAATTTTCAGTCTTTTTTTTAATTTATAGCGCAAAAAATGAAAAACCCAGGGGTGATTAAATACCACCAAAAGAAAGCTCTATTTGTGTGAAAAAAATGATAAAAATTTCATATGGGTACAGTGTCGCATGACCGCGCAATTGTCATTCAAACTGCAACAGCGCTGAAAGGTGAAAATTGGTCCGGGAAGGAAGGGGGTTTAAGTGCCCGGTATTGAAGTGGTTAACAACTAGTAAAAAACCCAGTAATGATTAAATACCACCAAAAGAAAGCTCTATTTGTGTGGAAAAAAAGTGTGACAGCGCTGAAAGGTGAAAATTGGCCTAGGCCGGGAAGGGGGGACGTGCCCAGTAGGTAAGTGGTTAAACATAATGGAAGTACAGAGAAATAACTGTTGATGTGCCAGAAATATAGTGTGTTCATACCTTCCTGTTCCAGTCCCTGGAATTCATAAAGAGTGTCACCTGTGAGATAATTATGTTTTTTACTGCATGTTTTGCAATTGAAATCTCAGTAAACATTTGAGATTCTTTAAGGCTCCATTCACACTTGTGTGACTCAAAAGTTGTGCGATTTCCATTGCGACTTTGATGCAACTTTGGATGGGTGCGGTTTGGATGCAACTTTGACCGCTGTACAACTGTTGTATTGATAACATTAAGATGCGACTTTCATGCGACTTTTGAGAGTTTACATTGCAGTCTATGGCAATTAAGTTGCATCAAAGTAGTGCAGGAACCTTTTTAAAGTCGCTGCAACTTAAGATTTGAGCGGCTTCCATTGAAATACATGGGCTGTGGCTTGTTATGCGACTCTATGTGTCCAAAGTCACATGACAAGTCACACAGGTGTGACTATGAATGGAATCTTATGGTGTGTTGGTCATTATTTTGCTTATGGATTTGCACAGTGTCTCAGCTGGCCCTGCGCCCGGGATCAGGCGAGAAAGATGAAGGTGCAAGATGAATGATATTACAGATTCATGTGCCTGTTGGGAACAGGAAAAATAATCTATCTCATGGAGGGGGGCAGCACTGAGGCCGAGTGTCCATATCACGGACACACAGCCTGTTGCTACACAGTAAAATCGCTAGTGTTTATTTAACTCTGTGGGAGTTATTTTTAACACTTTCCTATAGCTAGGACACTGTCAGCTGTGTATTTGACAGCATTCTAGCAAACAATGACTCATTCCTGGCCCCATTCAGCTGCGGGGATTCTGGCTGACAACTTATTTGGGTAATGATGTCAGCCAGCATCCTGCACCTTTGGTTACTTTCAGCTATAGGATGAGGAATCGCCTGGCCAGCAGCTGAATGGGACAGTGGATAAGTCATTGGTTGTTACGATATCGGCAGCCGCCAGCCGCCAGCTTCATACAAACCAGGGAGCCCCTTGCAGGAAGCTGTCATATGCATGACAACTTCCCAGCACGAAATGCCCCACTCTGATCATCTGTGCATCAACTCTGAGTAGGTCTTAATTACCATCAGTTTACTGTATCTGCAAACTGGTGCTAAGGCTCCATTCACATCAATGCATTTTGCTTTTCAGCGATTGTTCACTGTTTTTGCTGTGCTTTCCACTTTTTTTATGGCGATTTTGCAGCCATTTTACTGCGATTTTGCCGCAATTTGCATTTTTTTTATATTTAACTTTTTTTATAAAAATGTTTTTTTTGGGGCGGAAAATGTTGTTGCTAGGCAGATTTAAAATGCAAATTGCGGCAAAATTGCGGTAAAAACGCAGCACTTGCATTTTCTTGCATTCCCATTGAAGTCTATTCCAGGCAGAACGCTGCTTTTTGCATGAAAAAAAAAATCCCCGACCCTTTCCAAAAATGCAGAGGCACAAAAAAGCATTGATGTGAACATGTTCCATAGGAACCCATGTTAAAAAAATTCCCTGCATTTCTGCAAACTGCAAAATGCATCAAAAAAGGCACTAGTGTGAATGGAGCCTAAGGCCTCATACACACAGGCGTATATAAAAAAATAAACAAAACGTCGGGCCCGACGTCAAGGAAAAAAAGGCGACGTTTTTCGGCGTTATGTATTGACGTTTTTTGGCGTTAGTGAGCGTCGGCGTCAGCGGAAAAAAAGGAACTGCAGCCCGGGCTGCAAAACAAATAAAAAAATATATGCGGACACACATACTCCGGAATCCGAGGTAAGTGTGATCACGGAAAAAACTACGTAAAACGTCAAACGTCTTTACGTCCCTTAAAAAAATTGTACCCAAGGATACCTTGTACAAGTGTAGTTACGAAAAAACACGGAGACGTAAAAACCTTTCCCAGCCCCTAAAAAAAAAAGTACGTTTTTCGTCGCAAGACGGACCTTATCTGAAGTTACCCTTACGTTCTTTTACGTTCACGACGCAAAAATGGCGTTAAAACGG
>BLSH010236460.1:3464-15021 GCA_018402905.1 Glandirana rugosa | reverse complement strand
GACGTTTTTTGACGCCGGCGTTTTCTGGCGTTTTTTGCAGCTCTCCATGTTAGTCAATGGCCCCATAAAAACGTCGGCGTTTCTGAGCTGTAGGTGGCGTCAGCGTTAGTGAGCAGAAAGTAGAACCCATGGCCATCGCGTTCTGAGGCTGTAACATTTTGATGTTTTTTGACGCCGACGCCACAATATGCCAAGAAACGCCAACATATGCCACCATATGCCACCTATTATTATACCGGCGTTTTCCGGCGTTTTTTGACGCCGACGTTTTTAGGTTGAAAAATAGCAGAGGGATGATTTTGTTTTAAAAAACGCCTATTGACGCCTATTGACGCCGACGCTCACTAACGCCGAAAAACGTCAATACATAACGCCGAAAAACGTCGCCTTTTTTTCCTTGACGTCGGGCCCGACGTTTTGTTTATTTTTTTATATACGCCCGTGTGTATGAGGCCTTAAAGTAGTAGAAATAAGAGCTACCTGAATCTGGCATATGTGTCAGATTTCCTTAGAAACCGTGACAAAGTTTTGTTGAAAATAAGCACAGGCTGTTTTAAAGCGGTCATACAGCCGGAAAAGTGTTAAAACTGCTTTAGTGAATTGCCCAAAGTGCCTTTTGAGCTCTGAAATCCTGAGCATGTTGTAAATTGTATTTCCAATGGATTACAGAGGGCACAGCCCTCCCCTTATCTCCCCATGCTAATCTCAGTAAACCATCCTTATGCACAGGAAGATCTCAGCTCCCAAGGCTCATGGTAGCATCAACAGGTATTTCTTTGCACTTATCAGACAATTATAACAAAAGCATCTTTATTGGTAAATTTTGCTGGCCAAAAGGGAACAAATATTATAAGTTCATTGTTAGGATATTAGACGCACTTTAAAAAAAAAACCTGATCAGTTTCTAACTCTTCCCCAGAATGTACCAAATTAAATATACCGTTTTTGGTTAAGGTTGGACTTTGATTATACAATATGGACAGGAATGAAACTTCTTTTGCCAAGAAAAGAGGAGTGAGAATTAATGGTTAGTGGAGAAAAGCCAGGATCTCCATTAGAGAGCTCTTCCTTCTGGAGCTCCCAAATGATATGACATGGCAGTGGGAAATGTAACCCATTAGCAAATACTCATAACCATGATTTTGGTATTTGGAACAGCAATCCTCTAATAATTGTCAGGGGTGTAACTATGGATCATGGGATCAGGTTTAGGCCTAATCACTCAACTGTTCCTCACACACCCTACTCAGGCCGCAGCCCGGAATGAAGAGAGATCACTTGTCCTCCTCATTATTTATATTCTCCCCCAGCATGTACCAGTGGCAGTAAATCTTCTATTGGGTGGCTACAGGAAACATAATTACATAGATCCCAATTGTCCATAATTCCAAGGATCTGTCACTGATTTGGAACAAAGACATTCTGTCCCTCTTTCCTCCTCATTTGTCCCTCATTTTGGCCTGATCCATATAGTTGTATATAAAATTCACTATTTTTCTTTCAAATAGTAATAGTAGTGGTAAAAAAAATAAAAATAATATTTTTTTTGTATAATTCTCTTTTAAGGGGGCATGGCAGGGGGTGTTTCCTATGCCTACATACTTTTGCTAATAGGTGTCCCTCGTTCCCATCTTAAAATGCTGGGAGGTATGCAGTTATTCATATGTAGCCATGTGCTCCCTTGAGAGTGGCTTGTAGTAGTGGTTCATCTGATAGCTGACCTCAATAGCACCATATATCACACATCCGGAGACACTGACCAGACTGGCTCTTGTTTTTGTTGTTTTATTTGGGGAAATAACGTGGATAGGGATAAGGGGTGACTGTGGGATGCCCAAAGAATTATGGTACAAGGATTCCATAAATAAGCCTGTATATGCATTTGCTGACCGTTTCTCTTACAGTTCTTTTACTTCACAAAACTCACAGCTTTACACTCCTTTGCTTCTCTCCAGCTCAGAACTTAGTTTCCAGCCTGAAGGGAAATTTATCAGGCTCCTCTATACCTTTCTTTTCACAGTGGTTAGCACATGGTGAGGCCTACTCTGTTTCAGCAGGACCTCAGGAACACCCATTATAGGCCAGGGATCACGGGCCCCTGAAAGTGCAGCAAAGTACTTTAGTGCTAACCGGGCCTTTGACGGACTACAACTCTCAGCCCATCCTCTCCAGGTCCCATCCACCTGCTCTCTGGTAGTGACTCTCCTTTCCCTTGACTGACTCTCAAGGCTCCCACAGACTGTCCACCATTCCTCTCCCAGCCTGCTCCAGCACTTTCACCTCCAGTCCCACAGACCGTCACTGGATACTTTAAAGTCTCTCATTCCTTCTATAGCACCTCCACTGTTCTCCTGTTCCTCCTATGCCACTCCAGGAATCACTCTCCTTCCTGGCTGCACCCGAACCCCCCAGGCCCCAAGGTCACCCTCCCCAGACTGGGGGCGATCTCCCGGGTAGGGGCCTGCGCCACAGCGCCTCTGCTACATCTCCAGACTTAGACTTCCACCTGACACTACTCCTCCCAGATTGGGCTGACTCTGAGTATTTAAGGAGACCTGCTCCCTGCCAATCCTGCCCAGGGATTGGTCAGGGCTCCCTAGAACACTCCAGATGGCTCCACCCAGCTCTCTGACCAGAAAACCTTCTCCAGGTTTCTAGAAAGAAGTGGGAGGTCCTGGTGACCTCTTCTGTTAAGTTCATTCAATCCTCCACGAGCTTCTCCTCACAGCCCAGAACAAAACAATCAGGCCTGCACATCACAGTCAGGCCTGACTAAATTTACCTCTCCTAACCAAAAGCCTTGCTAGAAAGTGTCTCACTCCTCCTGTAGCACCTCCGCTGTTCTCCTGTTCCTTCTGTGCCACTCCAGGAATCACTCTCCTTCCTGGCTGTACCCGAACCCCCCAGACCCCAAGGTCACCCTCCCCCTCCCGGGTAGGAGCCTGCACCACAGCGCTTCTGCTTCATCTCCAGACTTAGACTTCCACCTGACACTACTCATCCCAGATTAGGCTGACTCTGAGTATTTAAGGAGACCTGCCCCCTGCCAATCCTGCCCAGGGATTGGTCAGGGCTCCCTAGAACACTCCAGATGGCTCCACCCACCTCCAGCTCTCTGACCAGAAAACCTTCTCCAGGTTTCTAGAAAGAAGTGGGAGGTCCTGGTGACCTGATCTGTTAGGTCCACCCAATCCTCCATGAGCTTCTCCTCCCAGCCCAGATCAAAACAATAAGGCCTGCACATCACAGTCAGACCTGACTAAATTTACCCCTCCTTACCAAAAACCCTGCTAGAAAACACACCTATACTATGGGAGCGCTACACATAACTTAGTATTGTTGTGGCATCTCACACTAGTCCCAAAGGTACCAGTGACACCTACAACCCTGGACTACCACCCAGCATGTCCCTGTTTCAGACAGGTTGCTACATAAATACATTTGCCAAATTATATTATCTCAATGCATACCCATAGTTACTACGTTTTGTAAATGGGGGTCATTTGAATTTTTGTAGGGGAGAAGTGATGCTTGCAGATTTTTAGGCACCATCAAGAGCATCTTAGGAGACTTGAAACCTGAAAAGCTCTAAAATGCAAGTTTTCATTTAGGTATCTAGTCTGCCAATTTCAATTAGGCTCTTGTTCTCCATGATTGATCATTGGAGCCACTCTTCATTGGTTGATTATGGACTAAAGGAGGTGGAAGGAAATGTAGCCATGTACCAACTACTAAGTGGAAGTTAGTATTTGCATATTAGAGCTGCTCAGATTTGGAGGCTCATGGAACATTCTAGCTGAGGAGATGTACAGACACTGCTAGATGCCTGTAATAATACCACTAAAGTTAGGAGTGGGCCACTGACATCCAATGTAAAGGGTCACTTCTACAATAACCACTAATGCACGGTGGCACTACACAGAACAGCAATGCAAAATGGCACTACACTGACCACCAATTTAAGGGGAATTTTTCCTCCGATCTCCAATTTAAGGGGAACTGCTTCAATGGTCACCAATGTAAGATGCCATTTCTCCACTGGCCAATAGTGTAAGAGAACACTACAATTTTTATTGTCTGTGTTTCCTTTCTATCAATTATTTTTACTTGTTTCTCTTAATAGAGCACAATGAACAGGAGGATGGTGAAAAACATTCTATGTTAGCCATACAATGTATGGCAATTTGTTAACCACACTTATGTACTTAAAGTGGTTGTAAAGGCTGAATGTTTTTTACCTTCATGCATTCTATCCATGAAGGTAAAAAAAATCTTCTGTGTGTTGCTCCCCCCACAGGCTCCCCTAATGAGCCCCCTCTGGATCCAGCGATGTGCAAGAAAGCCTTGGCTGTCCTAGGACTTCCTCTCCTCATTAGCTGAGACAATCAATCACAGCCAATGAACAAGATAAAGAGAGCAGGGTGCTGGGGCCGAGCCCCACACTAGTGCCCCCATAGCAAGCAGCTTGCTATTTGGAGCACTGGTTAAAGGGGAAGAGAAAGCAGCGCCCAAGAGGGACCCAAGAAGAAGAAGATTGGCAAAACTACAGCACAGAGCAGGTAATTATGACATTTGTTATAAAAGAAAAAAAAAAGTTGAATCTTTAACATCACTTTAAGTTGCAGATAAAATAATTTTTAGCAGGGGTTCCTGAGTTGAGTTCTAAAAGAGCTCCACTGGGGTAGAAAGGTTGAGAAAAGCTTTTCTATGATGTTGTTGTAGCAGCTCAATATTGTAAAAGAATTCCCTTTTGCACTAAAGCTGGGTATATACGGTCCGAATAACGGCCGCGTTCAGCAGGAACTGTCTGACATTCAGACCATGTGTATAGCGGTCCTTCCAAGAGAAGCTGGTCAAAGGGCTGGTTTATGTCGAAGGGACAAGTTGGAAAACCAGCATCCAATCAGTGTGTTCTGGTGGGGGTTTCTGGGGGGTCTGGTGTACAAAACCACTATATATTCCCTTTAATTTATGACCTATTTTAGGTGCATAGCAAGATGTTAGCAGTTTCTTTAAACATATAATCCCTTGGTTCCAGTTGTATTACTGTCAAATACAGGAGCCATAGAACGATGATGTGTCCTTACAACTCATTCCTTATGCTTATTCAGCTGACACAGAATAGTACCTGGGCGAGGCTTTAGATTTGTCACTGTAATGCAAACAGAGGAAAACAAAACATACCAAATTGAAGTCAAACAGCCACACCCATGATCCAATGATATAAGAATATCATTCCAATTCTCACCAACAGTTTATGGTTTGTGGGCATGACAGGTACACCTGTATTCTTTTTTATCTGTTTGTAAAACACTGGTATGCTAGCTATACACTAGTCATTTTTTTTATTATGTTAAATATAAAAATCCTTGCACTGGACTAAAACAATGGAACAGCTGCTACTCAAGACCAGGAATGGAGTAAAAAAAAACATAAAAAATATAAATGGTGCGCTGTTCGTATAAGAAAAACAGTGCAACCAAATATTGTTGAAATATGAATTGCAATAAAGTGACTAGTGCATAAATTGCAATTTTTTATTTGTGCTGCAGAAAATGATAGAAAGGATCAAAGCAAGTAATCATCAGCAGGTCGGATAGGCATGGGTTCAATTAAAACTGTTACTGCTTGGTTGCCTTGGTCTGTTTGGTTGTTTTCAAAGTCAAATGCTAGAGAGATAGCCACAAAATTGCCCAAATATATAGCCAACATTAGAACTAGATGCAATCTGCCATTTCTAGATTCTGATCTACTTTAACTTTACCGTTGACTCTCCAAAAAAGTCATTTTGGTTAACAGGATTGAACTTAAGCCTCGTACATACGACAAGAATATTGGACGAATGATCGTTTATATGTTTTGCATCGAAAGCATCGAAAGCCAATAGGTTAGTAAAGTTACGAAAATTCTCGTACGATAGAATAAAACTTCAAAAGTAATGTAATTTATTGTATTGTATTCTTTAATTTCCAAGCATGCAGTGTCTTGGTCACACAATTTGTTTTGTAAAAAATACCTTACTAATTACACAGTAAATCGTTCATTCTGTTGTCATACAAGAGAAATTTTCGTGTTTGTCCCTTCAGATATTTTCACTTGAACCGTCATGATCGGCTGTTGGAAGCTGTGTACTAATGATCAGTTTATCGGACGATCGACTCGAAAGTGGTATTTTTCTTCAGATTTTCTCATCATGTGTATTGGGCTTTAAATCTGAACTCTGGTATAAGCAGATACAATATACATGTGTATTCTTTCTTGAATCTTGGTGTGCTTTTTGTATTTCTTCCAGATCTGTGCAGTATTGCAGTGTAAAATCTGGCCTATGTGCAGTAGCTTCCGGTAATATTTTGTCCTTGTGCAGGGTGACTGGTCTTGTGTCCACCTCCTCTTTCCGCTCTCTCTTGTAGTGGAACGGTAATGATGTCACTGTTACTTTTACAAAGTGATAATTGAGCTTGTAGTTATTGAGGAGGAAGGTACCAATAGAACTTTTAGTATCTTTCAGTAATAAATATAGTCTAAGCATAAATGCGAGATGTCTATTTTCATTATGATAACACCATAACAATAGAAATAACAAATAGTGAACATGGGTAAACCAAAGGAAGGGGGTAACCCAGAATTAAATGGCTTCAGTTATAACCTACAGTATCTTACAAAAGTGAGTACACCCCTCACATTTTTGTAAATATTTTATTATATCTTTTCATGTGACAACACTGAAGAAATGACACTTTGCTACAATGTAAAGTAGTGAGTGTACAGCTTGTATAACAGTGTAAATTTGCTGTCCCCTCAAAATAACTCAGTGGTTCTCAACTCCGGTACTTGGGACCCCCCAACAGGCCAGGTTTGCAGGATAACTGAAATACATCACAGGTGATATCATTTGCTGCTCAGTGATTGCAGTGTTCTAGTCTGCATCTCCCCAAGGTAATACTTAAAATCTGGCCTGTTGGTGGGTCCCGAGGATCGGAGTTGAGAACCACTGAAATAACTCAACACACAGCCATTAATGTCTAAACCGCTGGCAACAAAAGTGAGTAACATGTAACAATTGGGCCCAAAGTGTCAATATTTTGTGTGGCCACCATTATTTTCCAGCAATGCCTTAACCCCCTTGGGCATGGAGTTTACCAGAGCTTCACAGGTTGCCACTGGAGTCCTCTTCCACTCCTCCATGACCACATCACGGAGCTGGTGGATGTTAGAGACCTTGCATTCCTCCACCTTCCATTTGAGGATGCCCCACAGATGCTCAATAGGGTTTACATCTGGAGACATGCTTGGCCACTCCATCACCTTAACCCTCAGCCTCTTTAGCAAGGCAGTGGTCACCTTGGAGGTGTGTTTGGGGTTGTTACATGTTGGAATACTGCCCTGCGGCTCGGGGAGGGGATCATGCTCTTCTTCAATATGTCACATTACATGTGGCATTCATGGTTCCCAATGAACTGTAGCTCCCCAGTGCCAGCAGCACTCATGCAGCCCCAGACCATGATACTCCCACCACCATGCTTGACTGTAGGCAAGACACACTTGTCTTTGTACTCCCCACTTGGCTACCGCCACCCACGCTTGACACCATCTGAACCAAATAAGTTTATCTTGGTCTCAACGCCGCATGCGGCGTAATGTACAGGTTTAGGAGATATTCATTTTACCTACAGGTAAGCCTTATTATAGGCTTACCTGTAGGTAAAAGTAAACAAAATGGGTAGACAACTGCTTTAAGGAATTTTTGTTCTTGGTTATGAAGAGAGGCAGTCGGGTCCTCCATTTCAATAATTTTAGAGGGAACCTTTTGATGTGCAAAAGATAGCTAATGAGATTTTCCCGAAATCTACTGACATAAGCTGGAGGATCAGTCTGCGAACCTCAGCCTAGAATGGACACAGTATGGAGCAGTTCCAAAAGATGTGTAACAAAGTTCCTGGCTCAGATTAACATATCTAGCACATACACAGGACCTGAGGGATGAATTTGTGTAGGAGGGTTTGAACCTGGTAACATCGGCTTAACAATTTGTATCCCTGTTCTTGAAATTTGTTAGAGATGGATGACTTATGCACAAATGTAATCACCCTTTGAGCTTGGCTCTGTCTAAGTGAGGCATGGAGTTCACTTTTACATTTCTGTACATATACAGGATGGTAATCCTTGGATAGTATAGAGAAGGGTCTTGTAAAGGAAGGAAAGTTGGTGAGGAGTATGTGTAGCATCCTGGCAGTATAATTCAAAGAGAAAGAGGGATATGGTGGGACATTGTCTATCAGGTATAGACTTCTGAAAGTGCCACACTTGAAACGCAGCCATTCCATCCAAAGAAGGCGAGGGTAAGCTTTGGATCATTGTATGGGTAAGCCAACTATTAGGTGTCACGGAATGCATGATTTTGAAATACAAAATGAAATAGATGTGCTGTCCCTTTAAATGACATAACACAATATATGATAAACTCACTTTAATATCATACTTATAACACAGTGTTAACACCATATAGTGATACAAACAACCAAACAGTGCAATAAAAAGTTCACACAAAAATAATGTAACACAATCTTGTAGCAGGAGAACCATAAGTGGCAGCAATCCTTGATGTCATCCCTGTGCTCTCTCACCGAACGTGAATTTTGTCTGCTTACCGGAGAAATAGACCCGAAATGTTAAGCGCTTGGACATGGGATAAACTGAACAGCCACCTGGTCACAGTGCAGCAGGAACCATCCAGCTCCTCAGCCGCTTGCATACTTTGACAACCTTAAATACATCCAATCTTTATTCAGCTCATTTGTACTTACAAAGAGATGTAGACAGACCGCATAAAACAACAACTCAGCATGCCTGCTGACTGAGCACACATATGTAATGGCATCAGCCTTGATGTTCCCCTGAGGATGTCTACGAGGATGAAATGCATAGGGGCGGAGCTTTGCCGCTGATGTCATTATGCATGCACACTTGGTCGGGCGGCATGCTAAATTGCTGTTTCCCAGGCAGATATGTTTTATCGGAATCTGAAGAAATGGCCAACCCAACCAATTCGTAGGCTTTCTCCTTGTCCGTGGATAGGAGTATCAGGGAGATCCCCCTTGACTGGATGGAATGGATAGGGTTAATGACCTTTATGGTATTGTCTCGTATTGTCTTGTCTTGTTGTGATAAAATGACACTTGGTCTCTGCGCATTGTCTGAGAAATAAGTGGTTTGGGTTTACTCGCCAACATTTTTGAAAAAGTTTAAGGATAACATTAAGTAGAGCTATAGGCCTATAACTACTGCACCATCCAGGGACCTTATCTGTGTTTGGTATCACTGTTATATGGGCCCTTAGGGTGACAAAAGTGGGCATAGTTCCACTAGTAATCAAGTTAAACACCTTTAAGAGAGCCTCCTGGAGGAATTTATATTAGCTAAGAGGTAGTCCATGTGGTCCAGGGGCTTTGCCTCTTTTAGAGGTAGATATAGCCTTGCTAAATTCTTTAGCTGTTAGTGGATCCTCCAACACTAACCTAGCCGATTGAGTGAGCACAGGAAGATAAGCTGCTTGAAGGTGCAGTATGTTTTAATGTGTTCTAAATGAATGGGTGAAGAGGCGATCAGGGGGTCTCGGAGATTATAACTGCTTTGAGTTTTTACAGATAAAGAACTCTAGAAAGGTTGAAAGGTTTGATTGGAGACCATAGAAAAACTATTATACTTCAATCTGGTCCAGAGGTAAATACATTTCTACTAATGATACCAGTAACTTTTTTAAACCAAGTGTAGAGTAAATTCTTCCAAACAGAGGCAAGTCTAGATTCTGGAACCCAAGGCACATGTCTCTATACATCTACCTGGGGGCTCCTTTGCCATCATCACAAGTTTGATCTTTTAGATTTGAGTATAGACTCACAAACTTCAATCTTTGCTGTGCTTTGGCTCTGAGATTTTTTTAATATATTGGACATCTGTTCTCACATCTCTAATATCTGCATTTCCTCCAATAGCTCTTTAGAATTGTGTTAGGTAGATCAGCCACTGAATTAAATAATATAGCATTTTGTTTAATAATTTACTGTGCTTACCCATTCAACACAGTTACTTGTACTTCACAATGCATATTTCTTATCATTTAATTAATTAATGTCTATTTGTTAAAATAAAATACAAATGAATGCAAACTGTATTTACACAATTGCAGAATAAAGAATACCATCCACCTCCTTGCAGTTCTCTCCAGACTAGGAAAACCTTGCACAACACTATACAACAAACAGAAATTGCACTGGCCTTGCGTGACATCCTCAATACAACTTTATAAAAAATCACGTTTTAGGCTCGGTTCACACACATGCATGTGTGTCAGCCGCAGGCACAGCACAGCAAAACGCATCCCGCATGGAAATCGCATGGTCATTTTAACCATGTTACTTCCCTGCAGTTCCTGCACCTGCAAACGATCTGCATCTTTATATGCATGGGGGTGCCATTCAGAATTAATGGCAGCCCTGCACGGTTTCTCACAGCAGAGTGTTTTTTGCGGGTGATTGCAGGTGTGGGAATTGCTGTGATTTCCGCACTCACAGTCACCTGTATGGATGTGAGCTGAGCCTTGGGCAGGCCATAGATTATGCAACTTTCCTTTCTTCCACCATGGGTAGAAGGAAAGAAATATGCTCAATTCCCCCATCAACACAGTCAGTGTTGATGGGGAAATCCCCCCGGCAGTGCTATTGTGTTCTGCCAGTGGGGAGCCCTCCCTGCCAGCAGAACACAATGATTAGTATAGCCGATGGCACTAATCGTTTGGGAAAAAACAGACTGGCTGGTTGTACAGAAGCTGATCGATAGATTGTCTTGTGTACAACCAGGGTGCCCATATGACTACAAGCACTAAATTGACGACTACAAGCACTAAATTTATTCTCGCTGGAGAAGAGACACTTGAGGGGAAACGAGAGCGATTTACAAACACCTCAATGGTGATCCCAGCGTAGGAAAAAAAACTATTCAGTCTCAGGGAGTGTAAAAGGCCACACAATATGATTGGAGGAGAAGCGGTTTAACCTTAATCTGCGCAGGGGGTTTTCACTGTCAGGGCGATAAGGATGTGGAACTCTCTTCCACAACTGGTGGTGTCAGCGGGGAGTATGGATATTTTTAAAAGACTCTTAGACGTGCATCTTAAAGAACACAACATACAGGAATATGGGAAATGATAATCGACACTGACACACGTACACCTAAAGGACATACAACACAAGAAATTCTACGTGCAGATTCTCAGAAAATTTTTATAGGTATGAGGGGCGACTGTGGTGGTCAACACCTTCTCTCAAGGTGTAGGAATAGCGGGACTGTCACTTTTGGGGGACGCGTCTAATTCCAATTTGGCGAAGAGGAGGTTAGTATAACACACCGGAAAATGTGAGGGACTCTGACTTATCAAAAAAAAGGATGCGACCCTAGTGGTAACTCCACAAACATTTAGCGAGAGCAAAGGGGAGTTCACAGAGAAGAGGTCGCTCTTATTTAAATCACGAACATCAGCAGTTAAATCACGAACATCAGT
>BLSH010236456.1:152618-165949 GCA_018402905.1 Glandirana rugosa | reverse complement strand
GAGATGTTGCAGAGGTTGAGGCGGCAAGCCTTAGAAAGTGATTGGATGTGGGGCCAAAAGGAGAGTTCAGAGTCCAAGATAACACCAAGCACCCTGACATGTGGGGATGGGTGGATGGTTGTGCCATTGCTCTTGACAGAGAAGTCGGGGGAAATGGCACATGGGGGAGGAAATATTATGAGTTCAGTTTTGGACAAGTTGAGTTTGAGAAAGTGGTGTGACATTCAGGCAGATATGGCTGCTAATAAGCTAGTGATACGTGAGGAGACTGATGGGGTGAGTTGGGGGGCGGGGAGGTAGATTTGGGTATCATCAGCGTAGAAATGATATTGAAAGCCGTGGGAGGCTATCAGCCGACCCAGGGAAGAGGTGTATATTGAAAATAAGAGAGGTCCAAGAACAGAACCTTGGGGGACCCCAACAGAGAAGGGAAGAGGAGAGGAGGAGGTAGAATTGTACATTATGCTGAAGGTGCGATGGGATAGGTAGGACGAGAGCCACTGAAGAGCACAGTCACGGAGACCAAGGGAGTAAAGTTTTTTGAGGAGGAGGGGGTGTCAGTATCAAAGGCTGCCGAAAGGTCCAGGAGTAGGAGTACAGAGTAGTGTCCATTGGTTTTTGCGGTTAGTAGGTCATTTGTGAGTTAAGAAGGGCAGTTTCTGTAGAGTGTTGAGCGTGAAATCCAGATTGAAGGGGGTCCAGAAGGTTATTCTTAACAAGGTGGTCACTCAGTTGGTTGTAGACTAGGCGTTCAAGGAGTTTGGAGGAAAAGGGGAGCAAGGAGATAGGGCTCAGATTGTTTAGATCGGTAGGGTCCAGGAATGGCTTTTTGAGTATGGGGGTGACCAATGCATGTTTTAGAGCATTGGGGAAGATGCCAGAAGAGAGGGAGAGATTGAAGATGTGAGTTAGAGTGTGCAGGATAGAGTCAGAGGGTGAGTGTAGTATTTGAGAGGGAATAGGGTCCAGTGAACAGGTGGTTAGGTGGTAGTTAGAAAGGAGTTTAGCAACCTTGTTTATAGTAGCAGGTTTGAATAAGGATAGTGTTGATTGTGCTTGTTGACATGGGATGTTAACTGGGGAGGATGCGTGTAGAGTGGAGATTTCGTTACGAATTGTGTCAGTCTTGCTTTTGAAGTGGTTAGCAACCTCCTGGGCAGTGAGTGAGTTAGTGGGCGGAAGTAGTGGAGGACGAAGTAGGGAGTTGAAGGTAGAGAAGAGTTGATGGGGACTGGATGAGAAGGTGTTAATAAGAGTGGTAAAATAGGTCTGCTTGGCAGTGTGGAGGCGAGAATTGTATTTATAGAGGGCAGATTTGTATTGGTGGGAAGTCTTTGAGAGATTTACTCTTGTGCCACAGACGCTGAAGGGTGCGGCTATGCTTTTTGAGGTTCCTGGTGTCGTCTGTTTGCCAGGGTTGTAGGGGTCAAGGCCTGATTTTGTGTGTGGTGAGGGGAGCAAGCTCATCTAGGGTGGAGGACAGGGATTTATTGTAGATGGCAGTGGCTTGGTTGGGGGCGGGACAGAGGTGAGATTTTTTCATAGAGGTGGTCAGTAGCAGAATAGAGGAGAGAAGTGTTGAGTTGGTGAAGGTTTCTACGGGTGACGGTTAGGCGATTCGCGGGGAAGGTGGTGCAGGACAGGGAGAGAGAGACTAATAAGGTGGGGGTCAGAGAGGGGAAAAGGATTGTTGGAGAGGTTGCATGGAGTGCATAGATAGGAGAAGACAAGGTCGAGGGTGTTCCCAACAGTGTGAGTAGGAGCCTGTGCCCATTGCTTCGGGTCAAATGAGGAAGTTAGACTAAGAAATTTAGAAGCAGCAGTCGTGTTAGTGTTAACTGGGATGTTGAAGTCCCTAAGAAGGATTGTGGGAATTTCAGAAGAGAGAAAGTAGGGTAGCCAGGCAGAAAATTCATCAAGGAAAGTTGACAGTGGTCCAGGAGGCCGGTAGATCACAGCAATTCTTAGGGAGGTTGGAGAGAATAGACGTATGCAGTGGGCTTCAGATGATGAGAGTGACAGAGAGGGAGGAGAGTGAACAACCTGAAAGGTGCTCTGTGGAGATAAGAGGAATCCCACTCCACCTCCCTTGCGTCCATTAGGCCTAGGGGAGTGAGTCCCGAGAAGGCCACCGTGGGGGAGGGAAGAAGGAGAATTGCATTTGTGGAGCCAGGTTTCGCTGATAGCAAGTAGATGAAAGGAATTAGTGAGAAATAGGTCATGAACGGCAGTGAGCTTGTTGCAGACAGAGTGGGCGTTCCAGAGGGCACAGCGGAAGGGGAGGGTGGTTTTGGGAAGAAGGGGGATGGAGATTAAATTGTGTAGATTGCGACTACTGCCAGAGGGTGTGGGGTGATGGTGATGTGTGTGGTTAAAAAGGGAGGCAACATGGGAATATGATTTATATGAGGGGACATGCTTAAGCATCCTGGTTTTGTTATCATGTGGGCATAGAGTTAGAAAGAGGTGGTGAGTACAGTAATAGGGAGAGGGGAGAAGTGAGGATGATATGTACAGATTGTGGAGTGGGAGAGAGGGGTGAATAAAAGATAGTTTGAGGAGAGAGGCTGCTATTGTGAAAAGGAGAGGTAAGGTATGCATGTTCTAAAGAGGATAGTGTGTTCTTTTGGAAATTAGGTTACCTGTAGCCTGGTGTTTGCGTAGTTTCTTGTTAGTGTGCGCTTTGCGCAAATCGCTGAAGTGCAAGAGCGGAAGTGCCCACTTATTGGATGTATTTTAAACAGCAGTGACAAAAGCAGATTACCAAAGACACATTTAGTCATTTGGTGTTCAGCTTAAGGAAGATGAAGCTAGTATAAACAGATTTACCAATGTTAAAAGGCAGAGGCAGATAGCAATGTTTCAGTTTTTGGTTGGAGCGATCAGCAATACAGACATACCAAATGTTAAAAGGCAGAGGCAGATAGCAATGTTTCAGTTTTTGGGTGGAGTGATCAGCAATACAGACATACCAATGTTAAAAGGCAGAGGCAGATCGCAATGTTTCAGTTTTTGGGTGGAGCGATCAGCAATACAGACATACCAATGTTAAAAGGCAGAGGCAGATAGCAATGTTTCAGTTTTTGGGTGGAGCGATCAGCAATGTAGACATACCAATGTTAAAAGGCAGAGGCAGATAGCAATGTTTCAGTTTTTGGGTGGAGCAATCAGCAATACAGACATACCTGTGAAGAGAGAGAAGCAGCGTTCAGATGGATGGATGGATGGATGGATGGTTGCAAGAGCGGAAGTGCCCACTTATTTAAAGAACCCCACTTTTTTGGAAGAACCCTCTGCAATATAAATAATATAGTCCATGATAGTAGTTCTGCAGCACCTCACCTGATTTATTTATTTTTTACATAATCCACCAACTTTACATGTGATAAAGCCATGCAATATGTACAACAGTTTCAAACCATTAAAAGTTCATTCTCAAGTAAAGCATGTATGAAATTGAAGCTGACATTCACACCCTTAAGCCTAGGTTCACATAGGTGCGATGTGGGAACCAGCGCAATTCCAGTGCGGATTCCCGCATCGCACTTCTTCCGCAGGCAGTTCATACTGCCCTCTGTGAACCGCTGCGAGTGTCAATACATTATTAATGACACCCCCAGATTGGTTCACAGATCGCAGTGCGAACTGTGAACTCGCACAGGAATCGGATAGCATAGGTGAGAACAACCATGCGATCCAATTCTAATGCGGGGAAAAAAAAGGTCCCTGCACCTTTTTTTCTGCGAATCCAATGTGAGCTCAGCCATACAACTGTATGGCTAAACTTGCATCGCACAGACATCATATGTGTTCGGCACCTGCGGTGCCGGTGCGAATCACATGCGATGTCTGTGATTGCACTAATGTGAACCCGGGCTTAATTTTTTTTACAACCAGTAACATGCAGCACCTCTGCACATACCTTTATACCAATTTGTATCATTTGTACCGTTTATATACTACATTGGAAACATTTTATTGTGGTGTCTTCACCTTATTCTCCAACCACAGTGTGACCTGTAAAATAATTCACATGACAAAATTACTGATACAATTCACAAAAATAAAAATAAATCCAAGTCAGTGTTTAACCCTTTGTGGGTATAGTACCCAATTCTGCTGCCCATTTAACCTAACCTCCCTGTGTTTCAACTGTAGCTCCCTGTTGCCACCCCTCCTGGATTTAGGAATGTGATTAATAATCATATACTTGAGCTGTGAAACTGAATGTCTATGTTCAGCAAAATGTTTGGCAGCAGGGAGCTCTGATCGATTCACCTGATTGGTAGACTGTCCTTCAACCTTTGCGTTGTTTCCCCAATATAGTATTAGGGCCTTTTAACAAATAAGCCACAAAAGCCACAAAAGAGCTCTGACATGTGTGATGCCCTTCAAAGTGTATTTTCCTGCCTGTGTGGGGATGTGTGAAAAATGAAACCATTATCATGTCAGAGTACACAGGACTGACATGGAAAAGATCCACTGCATTTAAGACACAGAAATGTCAGAGACTGTGCTGTAGGAAGGGCCCTTTTCACACTGATGCGTTGTGGTGTGACCAACACTGTAGTGCAGTGTTACCTTGGGTTTGATGGAGGTTAGCTGCATTTTCCTATAGAGTTCTATTATGTTCCATGGTTTTGGTGTGCTTTCTGAATGTGCACAAAACCAGAGGAGATAATAGAAGTCAATGAGAAACCCTTACCAAACCTGCAGGTACACTGCACTGCCAATGTTGTCCGGTCAAATCTCACTTCATCAGTGAAAAAGGGGCCTACATCAGCTTTGACTATACTATCCTGTATGGATTTGCCTTTCCTTAAGACTTCAAGGGTGGATGTTGGAATTCTTCAATTTAAGGAAAATTACATTGTAACAATTTCCACAGTTTTTTGATAACATTATATATCCTGTCTGAGAATTGGTGAACTTGTGTCACAAAAGGAATGCGTGAAGTACCCCTTTGCTTTTTTTACTTTCCAGTAATTCTTTTATTTTTGTATTCAAAATTCTTTCTTTTTTCCTTTTTTTTCCTTGCTGTTCCCTTAGTGCAGGTTTGGTAAGTATCCTGCCCATTCTAGCCATATGACTCTGAGGAAAAGAGTGGAATGCTGTTGTATGAAGATGAAACCTTAATGTAATAATTTATTGCAGTAAGCGGGCTTAACAAGCTGGATGATGTCGTCATGGAGGAGTGGAAGAGGACTCCAGTGGCAACCTGTGAAGCTCTGGTGAACTCCATGCCCAAGTGGGTTAAGACAGTGCTGGAAAATCATGGTGGCCACACAAAATATTGACACTTTGGGCCCAATTTGGACATTTTCACTTAGGGGTGTACTCGCTTTTGTTGGCAGCGGTTTAGACATTAATGGCTGTGTGTTGAGTTATTTTGAGGTGACAGCAAATTTACACTGAAGAAATCACCGCTCAAGGATAATGAGCTCCAGAAGGATCAGCTGTGTGTGCCGACAATCAGGGTGCTGGGTGTCTGTGCAAGGAAGTCATGAACAAGAACAAAGGCTGGAAAGCTGCACACCAAATCCAATCTCCTTTTCTTTTATTAGGTGAAGGTACAAATACAGATACAGCTCATAGACGAACTACAAGTGTCATCTGACGCCTTTCACACCCTAGAACTGGTGCTTAATCATATCCTGACTACATACAACAAACATCACATATATATATATACACACACATGATTAATAAATCAGTAAAGATCCCAACAGACAATTGGGCAGGTTGAACCAATGATTGAATAATAAATCAATTAATCAATAAGGGGGTATGGCTAACAGATTGAAAAAGTCTACAAAAAGTTCCTTAACCCCTAAATATGTCGCCTGTGCAAAAGGCATGGTGTTAAAAACAGCCAAAACACCGGACACTTGGTCGGCCCACCGGAGAAAAAATGTGCCAGTCCGTCATCCAGACCAAGTAGGGTTATGGCAAAGAAAATCAAAGTTGTCCAACCCATGTGTGTAAAACCAAATGTGATGAGACTGTTACACATGTATACACACATATAAACTGACTCAAAATGACAATCCCGTCTAAGATCCTTAAAGAGGTACACTGTGCGTATAGCCTCATATGTTGCTAAATTTAATCTAAATATCACTCTGTGGATGAGACCGAACCAGGTCCCATACACCAAGTGATGTTCCCAGTGTTTCAAGTCCAAAACAGCCCGAAATAGAGCAGCCACGGCTAATTGTGTCATAACTGATAGAGGTCACAATATTCCTGCTTGGCAATAGTAGCCAACCATCCATAAGTAAATGTAAAGCATAGATTTGTGTCTGCTCACCGCGACACTGTCATGGAACACCGGGAAATAGATTAAAAACATAGAACTAATTAACAACTGACAGACTGGTGGAAGGGTGATACCCAAAGATCATACCTGAATGTCCCGTTAAATCCTACAAAACAGCATGGAAAAATGGCATGAAAAAATGGTGTAAAAAAAAAAAAATTAACATGAGAAAAAGAGGGAAGGAAAGGGAATCTATGCTTTACATTTACTTATGGATAGTTGGCGGAGCGGATAACAGTAGCTGCTCCTCTGGGACCTCCACACTATCCACCAGGAGCCCGGCCAAGCAAAAACCGAGGCTAGAACCATGGATCCCGCAGTCCGACAGTGTGGGTATGGAGGTAAGCAGCTCCCCAGATACAGACCACACACAGGGCTAATTACCCGACCGCAAATAAACCTGTGTCAGACACTGTACTCAAGGAGATATTACTATCCCTGAGAGACTCTATTCAGTCAGATTTTATAGCAGGGATCAGTAAATGCCAATCAGAGGTGCTTGCAGTAGGCAACAGGGTAGATCACATTGAACAAAAAATGAGCGATTATGCCACAACACACAACGCTCTCATTGACGCACATAATGCTCAAAATGATGAAACAACATGGCTCAAAAACAAGATTTCTGATCTAAAAGATAGATAAAGAAGAAACAACATAAAAATACGGGGGGGTCCCCGAATCAGTAATGCCATCGCAACTTCAAAAATACGTGCAAACCCTGTTCTCAGCCATTGTACCTTCCTTATCTACACAGGATTTGCTAATAGATAGAATCCACAGACTACCGAAGCCTGCATTTCTATCTCAAGACACACCAAGGGACGTATTATGAAGAGTCCATTTCTACCACGTAAAGGACCAAATCATGATGTGCTCCTGGAAACCAGGTACCCTACCACATCCATATGAGTCAGTGCATCTACTGCAGGATTTATCTAGGTACACACTCCAGCACAGGAAAAACCTAGCCACCATAACAAAGGCCCTTAGAAACCACAACATCCAGCATAAATGGAAGTATCCAGCCACTCTCATAGTCACTAATAATGGATCAACAACCACAATTACTACCCTAGAAGATGGTATAGCTGCCCTTAAACGATGGAAAATAATTCCTGAACACATGAATCCTCCGCTACAAGAGCCCATGATACCTCCTCTCCAAGAGGAATGGCAAACTGTCTCTCACAAGCGTTCATCAAAAAAGAGCTCATCTGGCAGCCCTAAAAAATAAACCAGAATACTATACGTCTCTCCGTCAGACAGGAGTTAACTCACAACTCCTTCCCCCCAGGAGAAAAAGCCAAGCACAATATAACTGCTTATGGATCCAATTAGAGATCCTATCTTTTTTATTGACTTACAAGTTATTCCCCTATACCACCTTTCCTGGTTTTGTTCCGTTTCTTTTCTTTTTTCTCTTTTTCCTCATGCACAGCAGCATCAAGCACAACCAAGCCAGAAAACCAACAAGTCCATCGAAAGAAGCACTTGGATTTGTTCTCACCAAGCAACCTGCAAGCCTCCACACAACACGCCAAGACCTGCCGAACAACTCCGCCACATGTAAGTGCTAATTACTCCCCACAACATACTCGCTAAACAATATCTCCCACAAACTTGTCCATTAAATGCCTATCTCTGAACATAAGGGGCCTCAACCACCCCGCCAAGAGACACAATATGTGGGCTGAAGCAGCCAAACTAAATATTGACATATTATGCATCCAAGAGACACATTTCCAATCCGGGAAAGTACCTTACTGTAGCCACAAGGACTACCCACACGTATTCTTGGCTAATACCTCCAACCGTAAAACAGGAGGAGTATTATTGGCACTCAGGAACTCCCTATCGGTCCAGATCAAACAAACAAAAATAGACGATCAGGGAAGATATATAATAATTACAGGTGACATCAACTCTCGCCCCTACACACTGGCAACAGTATATGCCCCGAACAGCCACCAAATCCGTTTCTTACGCAAAGTTCTGAAAATAATAGCTTCCATAAGATATGGTAGTCTTGTACTCTGCGGGGATTTCAACGCAATAGTAGACACAGTCTTAGATACAACTGGGCCTAAGAAGTCCCACACTGGAACATTGAAAAACTTGCTACACATGGAAGACCTATATGACGTGTGACGGTGCACCCACGCAAACGAGAGACTTTATGTTTTACTCACACAGACACCTATCCTATTCGCATATTTTCTAGACAAATGTGCAGCCATTACACTGCAAATTGCTGAAAAGGATGTCCCCCCCTCCACACCCATCTGGCGTTGCAACAACAAACTTATACAAGAGCCCAAATCAGCATCCCAAATCTCTCAGAATCTCAGAGAATACTTCAAAAACAACAACAATACCTGTTAGAAGACTGTGCTGAGGGTTTGCGCATTTGATTGTTGTTTCCTCGCGCTCCCGGAAGAGGCGGGGCCGGGCAGCCCTATTTAACCACTTCCGTACTGGCGGACGTCATATGACGTCCTTGGGTTTGAGTGGTGATAGCTGCAGGCACCATTCAGATACCGTTTTTTTCAGCAGGCGATTCCCTGCAAGATAAAAGTGGTCTTAGCGCCGCAAGATCACTTTTATCAGCGGCGGGAGAGGTACCCCCCCTGCCGCCTTCCGGTCATCTCCACCGCTTACCGGACCCGCCGGCAGCGGCGGAGATGATCCGATCCTCTCCCCCCAGTGTCTGTGAGCTGACTGAGCGGCTGAAGCCACTCACTCGGCTCCATAACACGGCGGGGCGGAAATGACGTCAGAAATGACGTCCACCCAACGGTCTTAAAGGGCCGTTTTTTTTTTTTGGCCTGTCACTTTTTTCAGATTTTTTTTTTTTTTTTTTTGCATTTTAGTGTAAATATGAGATCTGAGGACTTTTTGACCCCGGCTCTCATATTTAAGAGGACCTGTCATGATTTTTTCTATTACAAGGAATGTTTACATTTCTTGTAATAGGAATAAAAGTGATCAATTTTTTTAAAAAAAAAAGAACAGTGTAAAAATAAAAAGTAAAAAGCAAAATAAATAATTAAAAAAAAAAATTTAAAGTGCTCCGTCCTGCCGAGCTCGCGCGCAGAAGCGAACGCATACGTAAGTCCCGCCCACATATGAAAACAGTGTTCAAACCACACATGTGAGGTATCGATGCGATTGTTAGAGCGAGAGCAACAATTATAGCACTAGACCTCCTCTGTAACGCAAAACTGCTAAACTGTAGAATTTTTAAAATGTCGCCAATGGAGATTTTTAATTTGCAAAGTTTATCGCCGTTCCGCGAGCGGACGCAATTTTGAAGCATGACATGTTGGGTATCATTTTACTCGAGGTAACATTATCTTTCACAATATGGAAAAAAATTGGCCTAACTTTACTGTTTTCTTATTTTTTAACTAAAAAAACGGAATTTATTAAAAAAAAAGCACGCTTGGAATACCGCTGAGCAAATATGGTGTGACATAAATTTTTTCATTGACCGCCATTTTATTCTCTAGGGTGTTAGAAAAAAATATATATAATGTTTGGGGGTTCTAAGTAATTTTATAGCAAAAAAAAACTGTTTTTAACTGGTAAGCACAGAATTCAAGAAACAGGCTTGGTTGGTAAGTGGTTAAACAAGTGTACTTCCTGCATCTAGTGCTCTCTGATCTACAGCGTGTGCTCTGTTTTCCTGAGCGTTCTGCTACCCGTTACCTAATGCCTGCCTGACTTTGCCTGAACTCTGCCTGTACCGACCCCTGGCTTGCCTATGACCATCCGATTGCCTAATCCTTCACCCCCTTCTTCACCCTTACCTCTCTTTTATGTCATCCCTCCAAGTTCTACATTTTAGATGATACATAGATGTCACATTAGCTGATACCATTGATCTTTTATTTTGTTTATACTGTTGCCATTATTTTTTTATCTTTTTATCCACTTCAGCCCCGAAAGGATTTCCCACGTTAGGACTAGAGCACTTTGTGCGTTTCGGCACTGTGTAATTTTAACTGACAATTGCGCGGTCATGCGACGTTGTACCCAAACAAAATTTGCGTCCTTTTTTCCCCCACAAATAGAGCTTTCTTTTGGTGGTATTTGATCCCCTCTGCGTCATTTCTGATCACCACTATAAACAAAAAAAGAGCGACAATTTTGCAAAAAAAAAAAACAATATTTCGTACTTTTTGCTAAAATATAAATCAAAAAAAATATATATAAAAAAACAAATGTATTCGTCAGTTTTGGCTGATTTATATTCTTCCTCATATTTTTGGTAAAAAAAATCGCAATCAGCGTTTATTGATTGGTTTGCGCAAAAGTGGTTTTTACTAGTAATGGCGGCGATCTGCGATTTTTATTGGGACTGTGATATTGCAGTGGACATGTCGGACATTTTTGACACTTTTTTGGGACCAATGACATTTATACAGCGATCAGAAGTTTAAATATCCACTGATTACTGTGTAAATGTCATTGGCAGTGAAGGCGTTAACCTGCAGGGGGTGATCTATGGGTTAAGTGTGTTCCCTAGGCGTGTTCTAACTGTGAGGGGGCTGGACTGCCAGGGGCCTAAGAGATCTAACTGATCCCAGTGACAGGGATCAGTAGATCTCTCATATGCTGCCTGACAGAGTGGGGAGCCGCCATGTTTACATCAGCGGTTCCCCATTTTTCTTCTCTGCTAGGCAATCACGGCTCGCCAGTGGAGATCAAGTCCCCCTGAGCAGCAGCCACAATCCTGCAGAGTGCGACAGGCACAAGAGCGTGCCCTGGGCGGTGCGTTCCCGCCTGCTATAGTGCACGGCGGTTTGTGGGACAGAGCCACTCTGCAGCAGTAAATGTACGCAACGCGGTTGGGAAAAGGTTAAACCAATTGTACAAGAATGATGACACATTTCTGTCCGTATTATCTTTTTTTAACCATTGATTTGTCAATACTCCATATGCTCAGTTTGTAGACATCTATCTGTACACTCTGTAGTCATTTTACACACAGAAAAATTAATAAGCATATTGAAAAGAAAAGTGTCTGAGACCTTTTTTTAATTATATGTTTTTGCAGAAATAATAGTATGCATCTTTTATCTTTTTTTATAAGGACAGAAAAGATTTTTACTAAGATAATGAAAAAGAATGTTCCTG
The DNA here is from genome assembly GCA_018402905.1 of Glandirana rugosa. NCBI lineage: Eukaryota > Metazoa > Chordata > Amphibia > Anura > Ranidae > Glandirana > Glandirana rugosa. Next base: position 154,488 of record BLSH010236456.1, on the reverse strand, counting down.
CCTAGTTATATAAAAATACATGGGATTTTGTGGATCGAAAATGTATCTTACACTTATGTCTAATACAGTATATTTGTAATGTACTTGTAATAATCACCAGGAATGCTTACATATAGTATAGAATGCAAGGAGCTCTCAACTCCTATTTAATGATGCTGAGTGCATGCAGTTAAGGAGCTTAAGGTCGGGTTCACATATGCACGGCTGTGGTTTGCAGTCCGGGGTCCAGTGTGTTTCTGTTCACCAGTTCAGGTGCGATTTGGGTGCAACTTTTTTCCTGAATTCGCACCTGAACCGGACCCAAAAATGCACAGGATCCTTTTTGAAGCCACACCACAGCCGCATATATGTGAACCCAGCCTTACCCTCCATTTCCATATTATTATTATTATTATACAGGATTTATATAGCACCGACAGTTTGCGCAGTGCTTTACAATATTAGGGCAGACAGTACAATTACAATACAATTCAATACAGGAGGAATCAGAGGGCCCTGTTTGTTAGAGCTTACAATCTAAGAGGGAGGGTTAAATGACACAAAAGGGCAATAACTGCGGGGGTTGAGATGATTGAGAAAATAAGGAGCGTAGTTAGGTGGTGGCAAGATAGGCTTCCCTGAAGAGAAAAGTTTTCAGGGATTGCTTGAAGGTGGATAGATTTGGGGATATTCTGACCGATTGGGGTAGGGAGTTCCAGAGGATGGGAGAGGCTCTGGAGAAGTCTTGGAGGCGAGTATGAGAGGAGGTGAAGAGGGAGCTGGAGAGCAGGAGGTCTTGGGAGGAGTGGAGGGGATGGTTAGGTTGGTATTTTGAGACTAGGTTGGTGATGTAGCTGGGAGCAGAGTTGTGGATGGCTTTGTAGCTGATTGTTAGTATTTTGAATTTAATTTGTTGGGCGAGTGGCAGCCAATGGAAGGATTGGCAGAGAGGGGTGGCAGACGTTGAACGGTTTGTAAGATGGATGAGTCTGGCAGTGGCATTCACGATGGACTGGAGGGGGGATAGTCTATTTAAAGGTAGGCCAGCGAGGAGGGAGTTGCTGTAGTCGAGGCGAGAGATGACCAGGGAGTGAATCAGGAGCTTTGTGGTTTCATTGGTTGGGAAGGGACGTATTTTAGAGATGTTGCAGAGGTTGAGGCGGCAAGCCTTAGAAAGTGATTGGATGTGGGGCCAAAAGGAGAGTTCAGAGTCCAAGATAACACCAAGCACCCTGACATGTGGGGATGGGTGGATGGTTGTGCCATTGCTCTTGACAGAGAAGTCGGGGGAAATGGCACATGGGGGAGGAAATATTATGAGTTCAGTTTTGGACAAGTTGAGTTTGAGAAAGTGGTGTGACATTCAGGCAGATATGGCTGCTAATAAGCTAGTGATACGTGAGGAGACTGATGGGGTGAGTTGGGGGGCGGGGAGGTAGATTTGGGTATCATCAGCGTAGAAATGATATTGAAAGCCGTGGGAGGCTATCAGCCGACCCAGGGAAGAGGTGTATATTGAAAATAAGAGAGGTCCAAGAACAGATAGATGGAGGGGCGGGGGGTTGAGTGGGGTAGTCAGAGGAGTGCATAGTGATCGAATAATCGTCGGTATAGACGGACTTACAGTGTGGTGAAAGAGTTTGAGTTGAACAGGTTTTGACTTGAGTATTATAAAGGAGGGGGTACACGGTAAAGGGGGCTGAAGAGACAGTTCTCGTTACCGTGTTGGTAGGTGGGTAGGGGTGTACAGTCCCACGAACCACAATAGAACCTGAGACTTGAGAGGAAAACCGGGGTGTAGGTTAGTGAAAGATTCCGAACGGCGGAGTTGGAGACGTTGTAGAGATTTTATGCAGGGAAGGGTTGGTTACTTTGGTGTTTCGAGGACTAA
>BLSH010236456.1:140290-151912 GCA_018402905.1 Glandirana rugosa | reverse complement strand
TCTATATGCCATTTTTTTCCCTTTACTATCCTACTTACTTCTTTGGTGAACCATATTGGTTTTTTATTCCGTTTATTCTTACTAACTTGCCTGACATATAATCTAGTTGCCTCCAAGATGGTAGACTTTAATAGTGCCCACTGATTACTTACTCCTGTCATTTTGCTCCAACCTTTCAGTTCATTTTTTAGAAATTTCCCCATTTCAGCAAAATTTGTCCTTTTAAAATCTAAAACTTTTGTTTTTGTATATGATTTTTCAGTTCTTGTTTTAATATCAAACCAAAGACATTGGTGATCACTAGAACCCAAATTCTCCCCCACCTCAACATCAGACAGTTGATCCCCATTTGTCAGTACTAGGTCAAGAATATGATCACCTCAGGTTGGGCTTTTTACTAACTGTTTTAGAGAAACCTCATTCAGTGCTTCCATTACATCCCTGCTCCTGCTTGTAACAGCAGTTTGAGAATTCCAGTTAACGTCAGGCATGTTGAAGTCACCCATAATCAAAACCTCTCCCTTCATTGCCATTTGAGTTATCTCATCCATCAACAAGTTATCATAATCTTCACTCTGTCCTGGGGGTCTGTATACTATTCCAATTCTAAGGGAAGATCCCTCCCTGGTTGGAAGGCAGACCCAGAGGGTTTCAAGTATTTCATTTGTCTTTTGAATTAATGTTAGTTTTATGTCATTTTTTACATATATGGCAACTCCACCTCCCCTCTTCCCTACTCTGTCATTCCTGTATAGTGTGCACCCTGGTATAGTTATTTCCCAGTCATTTGCATCCTTGAACCATGTCTCTGTAATTGCAACAAGGTCCAAGTTATCCCTAGACATAAGAGCTGTTCCACACCAGATTCGGCCACTATGAGTATCTCGTTATGCCCTTCGGCTTGTGCAATGCTCCCGCTACCTTCCAATTCTTTATTAACAATATTCTCAGAGACTTCCTGGATATCTTTGTTATAGCCTACTTAGACGATATTCTCATCTTCTCCTCCTCTCTAGAAGACCATCAGCGGCATGTGAGAATTCTCCTTGGCCGGCTCCGTCAACACCGCCTCTACGCCAAGCCCGAGAAGTGTGAGTTTGAGCGTCGGAGCATCCAGTTCCTGGGTCTAATCCTCTCCCCTGAGGGCATTGTAATGGACCCTCAAAAGGTGACAGCAATCCTGACATGGCCAGCACCCACGGATAAAAAGGGCGTCCGACGGTTCGTTGGGTTCGTGAATTTTTATCGCAAATTTATTAAAAATTTCTCGGCCATCATCTCGCCCATCACCCAGCTCACCAAGCAGGGAATCCAGTTCTGCTGGTCTTCTGAGGCTCAGTCTGCCTTTTGAAATACTAAAGGGACTATTCACGTCTGGTGCTGTGCCACCCTAATCCAGCTCTTCCCTACATCTTAGAGGTAGACTACTCAGAAAATGCTGTAGGGGCGGTCCTCTCCCAACGCTCTGGTCTCAAGAGTCTAGTGCACCCAGTGGCCTTTTTCTCGAGGAAACTTGCTCCGGCTGAGAGGAACTACGACGTGGGCGACCGGGAACTCCTGGCTATCAAAGCCGCTCTAGAGCAGTGGATATACCTGCTGGAAGGGGCAGCACACCCGATATTGATCTATACTGACCAAAAGAACCTTGAGTATCTCAAGTCCGCCAAACATCTGAGACACCGCCAGGCCCGATGGGCATTGTTCTTCTCAAGGTTCTCCTTCCACATTACCTATAGGCTGGGGTCAAAGAATGTTAAGCCCGACGCCCTCTCACGGATGTACAAGGATGCTAAGGACTCCGCAGTTCCGGGCACCATCCTACCAGCGGGGAACTTCCTGCTGTTACAGAGGGACCTCCTGTCACAGCTAAAACGAGCAACAGTAAGGGCCCCTAGTCCTACCAAGGACAATCTACAGGCACGGGAGGGTCTGCTATGGAAAGGGAGACTGATCTTTGTCCCAGAAGAGGTTCGGGTCACCGTCCTGGGACTCTGCCATGATCACCCCTTAGCAGGACACTTCGGAGTCCGTAAGACCCTGGAGTTGGTACAGCGCACCTTCTGGTGGCCTGACCTGGCAAAGAATTGCAAGGAGTATGTCACCGCCTGCACCACCTGCATACGGAACAAGAATCCCCAGAACAAAGCCTGGGGCCTGCTAAAGCCTTTGTCTGTCCCCAGTCAACCATGCGCCATGATCTCTATGGATTTCATAGTGGAGCTGCCACCTTCTGAAGGATGTACAGCTATCTTCGTCATAGTGGACCGACTGACGAAGATGGCCCACTTCCTACCTCTAAAGGGCACCCCCTCAGCCATGGAGACTGCTGGGGTATTCATTAAAGAAATTGTGAGGCTCCACGGTGTGCCCTTGGGCATTGTATCTGACCGGGGGGGTGCAATTTACCTCCCGATTCTGGAAGACACTGTGTGGAACCTTGAAAATTAAGCTCTCTCTGTCCTCTGCCTATCACCCACAATCTAATGGGCAGACGGAGCGAACAAACCAAACTCTCGAGTAATACCTTCGGTGTTTCACATACTTTGTGCAGGATGATTGGGTGTCGCTCCTGCCTATGGCGGAGTTTGCTTATAATAATGCCTGTCATTCAGCCACCAAGCAGACTCCATTTTTGCAAACCATGGCTTCCAACCCACGTTCCTGCCAGACCTCATCCCGGAGTCGTCAATCCCAGCTGTTCAAAGCACTCTGAACTTTTTCTGCCGCAACAACAAACTGTTGCAGGAAGCTATGAGCAAGGCGCAGGAGGACAGCAACAGGGCCTTTGACAAGAAGAGGAGAGGGGAGTTATCCTTGCAAGTAGGAGACACTGTGTGGCTGGCCACGACCAACCTAAACCTGGCTTGCCCATCTAGGAAACTGGGCCCTAGATTCATAGGACCATTCCCAGTCAAGAGGAGGATCAATGAGGTCTCCTATGAGCTTGCTTTGCCAGATAATCTTAGGATTCATCCGGTCTTTTATGTCTCACTATTGAAGCCAGCGGTTCCAGACTCCTTCCCAAACCACGAAAAGGTCCACCCGAGCCTGTGATTGTCAACGGTGATGAAGAGTTTGAAGTGGAAGCTGTACTGGATTGTAGGAGAAGAAGGGGGCAGATGTAATATCTGATTAAGTTGCGGGGCTACGGACCTGAGGAAAATTTTTGGGAGCCTGAACAAAATGTGCATGCCACGGATCTGGTCAATGCCTTCCTCCGAAGTCAAGAAGTGCCCAGCTGGGCATCCGGAGGCTGCCCCTTGGGGGGGCAATGTTAGAAGACTGTGCTGAGGGTTTGTGCATTTGATTGTTGTTTCTTCGTGCTCCCGGGAGAGGCGGGGCTGGGCAGCCCTATTTAAACAAGTGTACTTCCTGCATCTAGTGCTGTCTGATCTACAGCGTGGGCCCTATCTTCCTGAGTGTTCTGCTACCCGTTATCTGATTCCTGTGACCCGGCCTGCCTGACTTTGCCTGAACTCTGCCTGTACCGACCCCTGGCTTGACTACGACCATCCGATTGCCTAATCCTTCTGTACCTCTGCTGCCTGCCCGTTGCCGACCCTGCTCATCCCTGACTCCCCTACTGTGCCTGCGACCATCTGGTCCCACCAAGTATCCTGCTCTAAACATCAGCACCCTTCCAGCACATCTCCTGTCCACTGCTGACAGATACTCCTGGACTTCTACAGGCACTCTTACCCCACCATGCTCCTTTGGCCGCTGTTCCCAACTCCAGCGGTCCCATGAACCGGAGTCGTAGGAGAGGCCACCCCTGACCGTCAGGCTCACTACCAGGTACTTAACAATACCAGTATGAATCCCTATACACTATGGAATGCCCACAAGGCTTACCTCAGAGGTGTTCTCATACAAATAGGCGCCAGGGAAAATAAATGCTATAACCTTAAACTTAACTCTCTCCTAACTGAAATCCATTCACTAGAAACCATAAATAAAAAATCCCCCGATAAACATACAGCAGACTCCTTATCTACACTCAGGGAAAGCCTCAGAAATCTCCTAATACAAAATTATGATAGACTAATAAATCATCTCAAACTCAAATCTTATGCCAATGCCAACCGAGCAGGAAAATATTTAGTGAAAAGGCTAAAAGCGATCCGCACCAAGACAAAAATCACACACCTCATACATCCAACACTAGGGAGAAAAATCATTAACCCGCAAGACATTGCTAACCATTTCGCAGAATACTATAGTTCACTCTATAACCTTAAAGATGACAATTCTACTCCCCAATCCACATTAAACAATATCCAACACTTCTTAACAAACCTTCACTTACCCACACTATCTCAAGCTCAACTAAAACTACTAAATGCACCTTTCACATCCATAGAGATAGAAAGAGTCATAATCTCTTTACCCAATGGTAAATCTCCAGGGCCAGACGGCTTCACCAACGAATATCTCAAAGCCTTTAAAAGCATACTAGCCCCCTATATGCAAAAAATGTTTGCAACCGCCACTTCCAACACTCCCTTTCCCCAAGAGATGCTGAGAGCACATATAGTTACCCTTCCAAAACCAGGAAAACCCCCCACTACCCCAGCCAATTTCAGACCAATATCACTGCTGAATGCAGATATCAAAACTTATGCTAAACTAGCAGGGAGACTAAACAACATTATCCCAATGTTAATCAAAAATGACTAGATGGGATCCGTGAGGGGAAGGAAAACCCCGGATGCAACCAGAAGAGTCCTAAATATTGTATACTCTGCGGAAAAGACACAAACGCCCACTCTGTTGCTCTCCATAGATGCAGAGAAGGCGTTCGATTGAATTCACTGGCAATATATGTCAACGGTCCTACAGAAATTTGGATTCCAGGGCTCTATCTTGAGAGCCATACTCGCTTTGTACTCAACACAACCCTCTGCGCAGGCCTTTTATCAAAACCGTTTACAATCTCCAACGGAACTCACCAGGGATGCCCTCTGTCGCCCTATATATTTAATCTTATCATGGAACCCCTGGCCAAAACTATTTGTTCCCATCCAGATATTTTGGGATTCAAATTCCAACAACAAACACACGTCATTAACCTATTTGCTGATGACATCATTTTGCTACTAACTAACTCCATCAACTCTCTTCCAAGAGCACATGATATCCTCATGGCCTTTGGAAAAATGTCTTATTATAAAGTCAATTGTCACAAATCCCTAATCCTAAACTTGGGTATACCCTCACATACCAAAAAACTATTGGAAAAATCTACGCCATACGTATGGTCGAAAGAGGGCATTCAATATCTGGGAATCACCATAACCCAGGCTGTCTCCTCATTAGCCTCAACCAACATCAAACCACTCATCACAAAAATTGATAGCCAACTGAAAGACATGGCAAAAAAGGAAATATCCTGGATGGGAAGAGTGGCGGCATATAAAAAGCTGATCCTCCCACAGATCCTCTACATATATAGAGCACTACCCATCAACTTCCCATCAAAATACATACAATCCTTGGCGAGTTCCATGTGGAGATACATATGTGGGTGAAAGAGGGCAAGATGCTCTCGCAAAATCATGATCAAAAATAAACTGGCAGGAGGTGCAGGGGTCCCAAAATTAAATGACTATCTCTGGGCGGTAAGACTAGATCAAATAAAAGCCTGGTTTCAAAAGGAGGACATCCCTGCATGGGTCAATATAGAAAGGAGCTTAGCTCCAATTCCAGATCTAACATTGATGCTTCTGGTCGACTCCTGTATTTAATGGCCATCAAAAGTACTCTCCCCTACAATCCTTACATCCATACAAGCGTGGAGACTTCTCCATAGCCAAAAACACATAAGCTCCCAACTAACCGAACACAAACTTCCTATAGAACAGTGGTTCTCAACTCATGTCCTCGGGACCCACTAACAGGCCAGGTTTGCAAGATAACTGAAATACATCACAGGTGTGAACATACTGTTCAGTGATTGCATTATTCTAGTCTGCATCTCCCCCAAGGTAATACTTAAAATCTGGCCTGTTGGTGGGTCCTGAGGACGGGAGTTAAGAACCACTGCTATAGAAGCTCTAAAAAACAAAATACCCTTTATCCCTATAAAACTACTGGCCAACCATGGCTTAAAACACATACAAGATTTCCTACAGAATTCCAAAGTGAAATCAATTGAACAGTTATCACTGCTACACAATCTTCCGAGGGAGCTACACTTCCCATGTGCAAGAATATTCGACTTCTTAAAACAACATGCTACACCACATATTTTTACATCAGCAACAGCTTGGCTGTTCTACAACTTGAACACTACAAACCCCAAAGGCATAACGTTGTTCTACAACCTCATCCAAAGGAAAAGCATATTCCAAAAAAACAATAACATCATCAAATGGGAAAATGACCTACACACCAAATTTACAGAAAACCAATGTTTGACAGCCCTCAAGGAAGTACACAGACACACACACTGCATAAATCACTGGGAACTGTCCCTCAAAATCATTAATAGATGGCACTACACCCCCAATAGACTTGCTAAAATGTACCCAAACACCTCACACCCATGTTGGAGAGCTTGCGGCCTCACAGGGAACCTCATCCACACCTTTTGGGGATGTCCAAACCTCACAAGTTTCTGAAATAAAACATTCCAATTGATTTAATCTCTGATAGCAATAATAACTCACCCTACCCGGAACTAGCCTTATTACACATAAACATTGACAAATTCCCCACAAACTACAGGCAAATGGTCTCCCAGATATTACTAGCTGCTCGCACTTTAATCTTACAAAACTGGAAGTCGTCCACTAGCATCACCATCTCAGATCTAAAAACTATAGTTACCAGGAATTATAACTTTGAAAGGCTACTGGCCATCAACTCCTCTAAATGTGCAAATTTTGACTCGAACTGGCAAAGCTGGTCTGATCTTGTTAGACCCATTGATAAATAACTGAGCTCCTCTTATAGACAATCTATTATTCAAATTGGCAGAGCTGGAATGACCCTGTCAGACTTACCATTATGTAGCTGGTTACAGTGCAACTCGTGCGATGTTTGTAAATTTCCCTCAAGCAAACCCTCTGTGTATGCTAGCAGGTATATGTAACTTCAGTGAGAACTCTGTGTATGCTGTGCATGTAGGAATGTGTATATTCATGTTCATATTGTTAAACTTTAATAAAAATGTATTGGAAAAAAAAAAAAAAAAGATTAATTTTAGCAACATATGAGGCTATACGCACAGTGTACCTCTTTAAGGATTTGAGATGGGATTGTCATTTTGTGTGAGTTTATGTGAGTTTATGTGTGTATACATGTGTAACAGTCTCATCACATTTGGTTTTACACACATGGGTTGGACAACTTTGATTTTTTTTGCCATAACTCTACTTGGTCTGGATGATGGACTGGCACAAGTGTCCGGTGTTTTGGCTGTTTTTAACACCATGCCTTTTGCACAGGTGACAAATTTAGGGGTTAGGGAACTTTTGGTAGACGTTTTGAATCTGTTAGCCATACCCCCTTATTAATTAATTGATTTATTATTCAATCATTGGTTCAACCTGCCCAATTGTCTGTTGGGATCTTTACAGATTTATTGATCATATGTGTGTATATATATATATATATATATATATATATATATATATATATATATATGTGTGTGATGTTTGTTGTATGTAGTCAGGCTATGATTAAGCACCAGTTCTAGGGTGTGAAACGCGTCAATTGACACTTGTAGTTCGTCTATGAGCTGTATCTGTATTTGTACCTTCATCTGATAAAAGAAAAGGAGATCGGATTTGGTGTGCAGAATGTTGCATATACTGCCTAAACTGCAAAACATATTTCTTAGGAACATCAAAGGTGTTAGGTGGGAGGTTAGAGATAATATGGTCCATTTTGAGATTCTTTTCCTTTTGAGATACCAAGTTGATACTGATGGCAATTTTGTCTTGTTGATAGGTGACTGTTTCATCAACATCTTGCTATAGCGATACTAGCCCATATGTCTCAAACAATGAGTATGCATTTCTGCATACTTTTTAAAAAAAAAAGTGCTAAAAAAACTGAATGGAGATTAAATTTTACAAACTTCACGTATCTCTAGTGATAGAGTTGGGATAAGAGATAGTAAATAACATGACTGAGTGTAAAATAAAAAGGAGAAAAGAAAGTATCTCTTGTATATGACATTTCTGGACATAAAACTGCATTGTAACATTAAGTGATTCTAAATACAAATTCACACATGAAGATCCTGTACTGTTACAGTAAATAAACTTGCAAACGTAGATGTAAAAGACTATTCAATTTATTATTAAAAATAAATTATTATATCTGCGATTATTAGAATTTTTTTGATGACTGGGTCATTAATTCTAACAATGCAGTTTATCTGACTTGCCAGTGAGGGGGATTCTCATTTCTCTCTTTTTTATTTTTTATAAATTAACAGTGTAGTAACAAAAAGATGGATGTAGACATATAGGACAAGGCAAAAAAGGGATGATGACAGGGTAAAAAAAATATGGGAAAACGTATTGACCGCGTATAAGCCTAGGGTGTGAAATGCAGCAGCCAGAACACAGGGACAGGGAGCCAGAACACAGGGACAGGGAGCCAGAACACAGGGACAGGGAGCCAAAACACAGGGACAGGGTGCCAGAACACAGGGACAGGGTGCCAGAACACAGGGACAGGGAGCCAGAACACAGGGACAGGGAGCCAGAACACAGGGACAGGGTGCCAGAACACAGGGACAGGGAGCCGGGACACAGGGATTTTAATGCCAGGACACAGAGATTTTAATGCCAGAACACAGAGATTTCATTGCCAGAACACAGGGATTTTAATGCCAGAACACAGGGATATTAATGCCAGGACACAGACACTGTAGCCAGAACACATAAGGGATGAGTAAGGTAGTTTAGTTTCACATTAAATAGAGCTGTGCTGCTTCTAAGAGCCGTTCTGTGCTTGTAAGTGTGATTAAACACATTGGAATGTAGAGAATGCTGAGAATGCAAAGAGAGAACTGCAGCTCTTCACGGAGATCAGGAGGTGGGCGGGACTGAACAGCTAACATCAGCTTGTCCCGCCCACCTCCCAACATCAAGCTGAGAATCTGACACCTATCTCAGCATTCTCTGCATTCCAATGTGATTAGTCACACTTACAAAGCACAGAACAGATCTTAGAAGCAGCCCGGCTCTGTTTAATGTGAAACTACTGATCACTACAGACACTGACTCGGGTATAAGTCGAGGGGGGTCTTTTTTAGCACAAAAAATGTGCTGAAAAACTCGACTTATACCCGAGTATATACGGTATCTATCTATCTATCTATATATACTGAATACAATTAATTAAATAAATACAGTATATTTATTAGCTAACAAAGCGTGAAAATGAACCAGGTTAAAGTAACATATTTAATATTCCCAAAGTTTAGAAACTAACACTTAGAGAATGCATCTACAATGGATGCCGCTATTTACCCTTGTGATACTGTATAAATTAATTTACTCAATCTTGCTCATGTTGATTCACCTTGGAGATAATTATATTTTAGTGCTGCAAAGGTTAAGAAACTGTTTGAATTGAATTAATTTTTTAGCACTAGTGTAATTCTGTATGACAGTCTCTCAAAAAACTTAAACATACTGTTCCATAATGCTTGGGTTCAAACTTAAAGTAGACATCAATCCTAAAAGTGAGAGGTGAAACGTTTGTCATATATTCCAGCTGTTCAGGGCATTGCTTCAAGAGTTATTGGCAAGAGTGTGACATTCAATTGACTTATAGATAGCAATTACAACTTAAGAATCATTAGATTTATGTCTGTCTATTGCCAAATGTGCATTTGGAGATTTTAAAGATAATTTAAAACACTGAATAAAAAAAAATCAAATATATCCAGCATGCACACTATTGTAATATGTAAACCAGATATCCATAAATGTTCATATTTCATTCTCTTGACTCTATTTATATAAAGAAGCATACATGAAGCAAGGAAAAATAGGGGCTGTGTTAATTAATTTACATATTTGCTTCATCATACATTGTAGTGTAATTTTGTACTTTATATATGTGGTAAGAACTAAAAATTGAGATAATTAAGCATCAACTTAAACAGACACAGCTAATTACCTCAGTAATATACTATTCTTATTATGTCAAGTCAAATTAAAGCGCTATTGCAAATTTCTGTAAATGCATTTGTGCTTACTTGCTTATCTAAAAATATCTTGTGATAGTATGTATTTTAAAGTGCATAATTTCTCCTATTTAAGATTAGCTGAAATTAATCTGCTGCCCCATGATCCCCGTTTTCTCTAAACTCAAGTGTGGTTACTTGCTATTATTTTTACTCTTGGCCACAATGTGATTGGATGACATACTCTCTCTGTGATATCATAACAGATCAAAGTATCCATCTCCCAGGTTTACACTCTGTTTTCAGGCGCTGACACAGACAAAGCACATCTTGCTCCAAGAAACAATATAGCATACAAGCACTGCCGCACACTGTATATAACTCCAATGTGAAGTGAATGAAAGAGAGGCTTCATCTCAAGTCCCTTCCCAATGGTCATGCCTGCCTGTGGTAACTAAGCCCTAACTCTTACTCTTTTGGTTGCAAGAACAAATAAAATTGTAATATTGGAAAGAGAATTTAAAAAAATAAGAATTAAGAACTGATATTGTTTTAGGCTGGATTCACACCATAGCAGTGCGAATTCCAGCCTGCTTGCTGCTGAGTAGGGGTGGAGCCGCAGTTCGCGGGTCCTGTCCGTTCTCACAGGACAGCAGCTGCGGGGGGTGGGAGGGGCCACAAGTAGGGAGGAAGAGCCCTGTTCAGTACAGAGCACATCTCTGTGTTAGATGCGTTCCCATTGAACTTAATAGGCTGGGAATTTGCACCATATTGCACAGAAAATGCACACGTTTTCTGTGCAGTGTGCGAGTGCACCGCACCTATGTGAACCTGACACATTGAAAACAATGTGTTTTCAAGTGTCATGTGAATTGGATGTGGTGTAAGCCGCAATTTGGCATTGGTAAAAAAAATGTTATCATGTTGTTTTTATGTAACCACAAATATAGATTGTGTGATAAACAACAAAAATGCTTATTTAATAAGAAATACCTAACGTTAAATGAAAGCAATACAAGCAAAGACCAATAACAAAAATCAATTACCCTAGCTATCTAGCACATTTAAATATATTTAAATACTTTGGCTTTTTTCTTTTTATTAGGTTTTTCTGCGTATCTACATACATCAAGAATGAAATTATAAGACAATATGTGGCAACAAGTAGAATAGATAGCAAATTACTACAGAAATCTCAAGTGTCCAAAAAGTAGAACAGGCAAAAGGGACAGTCCGATCAGGGTAAACATAAAAATAAAAGGGGGGGCTATCGATCCCATTAACTAAAAACAATAACCAGAAACGAACATAACGAAAGTAAATTGCAATCCATAAAGAATAATTTATTCGTAAAAACAACAAATAGTGTGTTAGATATAAACACCAATGTATTTTTGTTGTACTATTGTAAAAAAAATGGTTACGGTTTAACGCCGAATGTGGTGTAGGTTAAGTGTACTGTGAACTTTTGT
>BLSH010236456.1:116323-140280 GCA_018402905.1 Glandirana rugosa | reverse complement strand
CCCCCCCCCCCCCCCCCCCCCCCCCCCCCCCCCCCCCCCCCCCCCCCCCCCCCCCCCCCCCCCCCCCCCCCCCCCCCCCCCCCCCCCCCCCCCCCCCCCCCCCGAGTACAGCGGTAACCATTTGCAGGCTTCTCTGTCCCCAGATTTCGAGGAGCATCAGAGGGAATCACTGGTCGGGTCTAGGGGAGGATGCAAAGGTGTCCAGGTAAAGGTGCTTGTCGAACAGATGAGCGTGGTAATCAATGAAGGAAGACCATTTTCGGAAGAAACGGTGAGTATCGTAGTAGGACTTCTCAATTTTCATTAGCTTGGTCAAGTCTGATATTACCTCCTTAAACATGGGCGGGGTGGGGGATATCCAGTGTTGAAGGATTGCTCTTCTAGCTGCCATATAGCAGGTCGCGATCCATGGTTTGTTTTTGTGATAAAGATGCAGTTGCCCCCTTGGTATAGTGGGGGTTAACGTCTCTAGATTGCCAAAGAGGAGAGGGTATATAAGCCCATGAGGGGGTAGACCGGCAATTTGGCTTGTGAAAGCCTCAGTTTCCTTCCAGAAGGAGGCTATTTGCGGACATTCCCATAATCTGTGAAGAAGTGAGGGTCTCTAGGCGTTGCATAGAGGGCAGAGAATAGATATAGTATCATGGGCCCTTGGAACGAAGGGAACATAGGCTCTGTGAGTTATTTTGAGTTGTTGCTCCCTCCAAAACTCATTTGTAATATATTTGCAGGTGGATTCAAGGCCCCGCAGGATAGTGTTGAAGGCATCAGGGGAGTGCAGGTCATTGTTCCACTTGGATGTAGAGTGACTGTCCTGGAGGGAGACAGGGTTAGTCTTAAGGGTTTGAAGATTTCTGAGATTTTGGAAGAGCCTTTGGATATCCAAAAGTCTATTAGCATATGTTGAGAAGGAGAAGCTTTGGGGGGGAGAAGAGTTGAAGCAAAGCTAACTGCTTGACCGATCTGTAGGTAGTGGTGGTCAGGAAGAGAAAAGTCATTCAAGAGCTTACCAGTGGGAAGAGGGAGTCCTGTGGAGGGATCAAAAAGTTGAGAGAACTGATGGAGTCCTTTGGCTAGCCAGGATTTGAATGCTGGGTGTTGCTGGGCCTGGGGAAAGAGTGGATGGCCACATATCGCCAGATGTTTGGAGATATAGAGTGGGAGCTTCAGTAGTTTCCTGGTTTCCCTCCAAGCAATAACCGTGTCCTTTATGAGCAGATTGTATCTCAGATAGTGAGGTATATCCTTCAGCTTGCAGTGGAGCAAATTGGAAAGTCTGTAGGGTGCTGCCATGGAGGTTTCTAATTCAAAATTTGAGTAACTAGAGGAGTTTGTTAACCAGTTCAGGGCCACTCGTAGGAGACATGATAAATTGTAAAGTCTAGTGTCAGGGAGACTAACGCCTCCTTCAGATTTGGGGAGAAAGAGTTTGCGGAGAGAGATGATAAGGCTTTGTGTAAACTTTGCACGTCTTTGGGCTTGAGTAACAGTGGAATGGTTTGGAGGGGGTATAGTAACTTTGAGAAGCTCATCATTCTGTACAAATGGCACCTACCAAGGAGGGAGAGAGGTAGTTTAGACCAATTTTGAAGTTCACAAATTATTTTCTGTATGGTTGGCGTAAAGTTGAGATGATATATGGAGGAAGGTGTTTTGCCTATTTTTATCCCCAGATATTTGATGGACGTGTGTGCTATTTTGAATATAGATTTGGGGGCCCATGTCGGGGTACGAGGTTTAAATAGGGAAGGGATCTCGCTGTTGGCAAAATGAATGCGTAGGCCAGAGCATTGACTAAATAGGTTAAAGGTGGCTTGGATAAAGGGCATGTCGGAGGAAGGGTCGGAGGAGAAAATTAAAATGTCATCTGCAAATAATGCAGTTTTGAGATGTACCTTGCCAATTTGTATACCTGATAGACCAGGTTGGGTAAGAAGGTATCTGGACAGGGGCTCGAGCTCCAGATTGAAGAGGAACGGTGAAAGGGGACAACCCGGCCTGGTCCCCTTATGTAGACGGATTCTGTTGGAGATGTGGCCCGCAGCCACTACGTAGGCAGCTGGGTCTGAGTACATAGCTTCTATAAGGTAGCAGAAAGGCCCTGAAAAGCCAAACGCTCGGAGAGACATAGCGAGCCAACGAAAGCTGATGTTATCGAAGGATTTCTCTGTGTCTAGAGTGATAATAGGCGCATCTCCGACACAACCCGCCTTAGCGGCTTCCAGTACCATCAAGACCTTCCTAATATTATTGGTGGCCGACCTCCCATGTGTGAATCCCACTTGGGCTGGGTGGATGAGGGAAGGCAGAATTAGGGCCAATCTGCTGGCTATAATTTTTGAGAAAATTTTTGAGTCCAGATTCAAGAGTGAGATGGGTCTATATGAGCCTGGGTCCGTCGGGTCTTTGCCTTTTTTTGGAATAATTTTGATATGGGCTTGGTGGCCAGTTGGCAAGTATGGGTTCCCGTCCATGATGCCTTGGAAGACAGAATGGAGGGTAGGGATGAGTAGGTTGTGCGTGAGTGAGTGAATTTCCAAGAGGCGTATGGGGGCGTTTAAGTTTTGGAGTGCTTCCTGGTGTACTTTGGGGAGAGAAAGCTGCTGCAGAAAAGACGCAGCTTTAGGCTCATCTATGAGGTCTAAGCCATATAATGTTGCATAGAAGTCCTCTAGGATTTGATTAATCCGCTTAGGGACATTGGATAGTTGACCCTGCTTGTCCCTGAGGGCAGCGATGTGGACTGGTGCGTGTGGGCCTTTGCAAAGACTGGAAAGGAGTTTTCCAGGCTTGTTCCCGAATTTATGAAATTTGCACTCAAGCGCAGATTTATGCATAAGCTCTTGTGTCATGGCCCAGTGGTCAAAGTGGTCCTTGGCTTTCCTCCAAGCATCCCTGTGAGCTGGTGAATTTAATTTACTTAGAGACAGATGGGCAGCTCTGAGTGAGTGGCTGGCTTGGAGAAATTCAGAGGAAGCCTTCTTTTTGAAGGCTGAAGCAAAGGAGATAATTTTCCCCCGCAGGACAGCCTTTCCCATTTCCCAGAAGAGATTTGGATTAGAAATGTGACTGTTATTGTTAGCTGTATAGTCTGCCCATGTGTCTGCAAGTTCCTCATGTAGTGCCATATTATGCGCTAGGTAACAAGGAAATCTCCATATCTTGGATGTGACTCGGGCAGTCGTGCCTAAAAGATTAGCGGTAAGGGGGGAATGATCCGAAATGGCTATATCATTTATCTTTGGATCGGTGGCCAGGGGAACCATAAATGAAGAGAGGAAGATATAATCTATCCTTGACTGAGTGGCGTGTGGGTGTGAGAAAAAAATAAAATCTCTGCCCTCTAGATTGTGGAGCCTCCACAGGTCCGTTAGACCTAGATCTTCGGCCCATTGGGCAAGCGCGGAGATGGGCTTGATAAGTTTAGCAGGCTTGTGAGGTGGGGAAGCGAGTCTATCTTCCATGGGATCCATGACTGAGTTAATGTCCCCCACAATGATACATGGGAGGTGGATATGTGGGGCGATGTGTGCCATAAGGGTCTGGAAGAACTGTTTGGTAGGGGAGTTAGGGGCATATACCGCAGTGAGGGACCATTCCCTATCGTGGGTTTTTAGTCTGGCCGTGAAGAGTCGGCCCTCCTTATCTGGGTGGATAGAGAGTAGGTCGTGGAGCAAATTCTTGTTAATGAGTACCAGAACTCCTGCTTTCCCTTTCACAGCAGGTGATCCCATGAAATCAGAGGCAGCTAGACGGGTCTCCTGAAGGATCACAATGCCTGAGTGGAGACGTTTGAGGTGGCGGAGAATGGCCATACGCTTGTTGGGGGAGTTGAGGGCTTTAACGTTCCATGACGTTATTTTTATTGACATGAAATAAGTGTGGGGCTATGAAGTGTGTGGAGAGCATCTAGGAGGTTGTTGGTAAGATGGTGGGTGCACGTGAGGGGTGGGAGAGTAAAAGGGGAGGTGGAAAGAGGGACAAATGGGTAGGGGTGGTTGTCTGGGCCCTTGGAGTGGACAAGGACTGGACAACAAACCAGAAGAGCGACAAAACACTGTATACAACAAACTAACCAAACCTTTAGAAGGCTACACTTCGCTTTTTTCCTCATGTGAGCCATAGATCCACCGCAACAGCGTTACCGATATTTTCTAAAAGGCACACTGACGAGGGGGGGAGAACAGCTCGTGCGCAGCCACCAGGGAGAGTGGCGGGAAGAAAGGTGCCCTCTGTTGAGCTGTCTGCGGGGCCTACATTGAACGGGGTCGGCGCAGAATGCTCTGCAGTAAGGCTGTATGATGGTTCCTGGCCCCATGAGGAGGAAAGAGAAGGGAGAGAGGAGAGGTCATTAAATGCAGAAACGTATCCTAGGAAACATTAACAGCACAGTATCTTGCAAGTCCAGACGGTAAAGATAAACAAAAACGCAGGAGACAACAAAAAGAGAATGTGAACATATGGATGCATCGCTCAGCTCGATCTTGATCAAGTGAGGCCATATTGAAGGAGATTAGGTTGTGTTAGTACTTCAGCTCCAGGAATTTCGGGGGGACATATCCACCAACTTGAGCTTTTTAGTTGGATCCTTCCTAGGACTCCTTTGGTTTCTAGAGGGGCCCTTGGGGGATACTTCCCCTGGAGGTGTGGTATCCATTGGAAGGTGTAGAGAATTCCGGAGGTAATGGGCTGCTTTGTCGGAATCAGCAAAGGTCTTGGACTCACCCGAGGCCGTTGTGAATCGAAGTGTGGCTGGGTAGGCAAGGGAGAAGCAGATATTTTTCTGGAAGAGGGCGGCACAGATGGGCTGGAAGGCCCTCCGTTTTTTGGATACTTCCTGAGAGTAGTCCGCAAATAGTAAAAGCTTGTTGCCATCAATTTGTAAAGCTTTCAGATTGCGGAATGACTTGAGGATATGAGCCCTATCCATGTAGTTTAGGTAGCGAACTATGACAGGTCTTGGCGAGCGTCGGTCGTTGGAAGGTGCTCCCAACCTGTGTGCACGCTCCACCACACAGGGTCCAGCCAGGCCTAGGGCTTGGGGTATTCTTGATGCGCAAATGTCCGCCAAAGAGTCTGTATTAAAGGACTCCGGGAGGCCTATGACCCTCAGATTGCTTCTCCTTGACCTATTTTCGAGGTCATCCAGTTTCTCGAAAATATACTGTTGTGCATGTTTGAAGTGATGGTCTCTATTGAATGAAGATTGTACTTCATCCTCTAACTCCGAGACTCGACTCTCCACTTCAGAGAGTCGTTTGGCGTGGTCTCCTAACTCTTTAGTCAGCTGGGCCATCCCTGCAGTTATGGCTTTATCCACCGCCGCCGTAATGGTAGGTGCCAGGAGCGCTGCTACCACCTGTGCCAAGCCCGCGTATTGCTCTTCCATTGTAGCAGAATGGGCCCCCATAGCCTGCTGAGGAGAGAGTGTTCATTGGAATGATCGGGAGAGCAATCGTTGGAGCGATCGTGAGTGCGTTCGTCGGAACGACCGGACCAGGGACAGACTCTGCCATATTGCCTTCCACATGCGGGGACACCGGAGAGTCCGTGGCAGTTAGGGAGGAGGCCGAGGGAGGGCCGTGGACTAAAAACTTGTCCATGCGGTTCCTGGGGTGTTCGGGCATGTCGCTGGGGGCTGATCTCCTCGATCGGCAGCTTGGATGGCAGGTTTTGTAGGCTGATAAAGACGGAGCCGCTGAGTCTGCCACCGCTCACATAGGCTCCGGAACCGGAAGTCCTTTGGCTTTTTTCAATTGTGCTTTACACATCTTTCCTCTTTCAGAATTCTATACAGTGATGTGGAAGGATGCCTATGATTTAAAGGGGACCTTCTAGTGCTCTAAAGGGACCTGTCTAACCATCATCTATTGGAGTACATGAGGAGTGGAGATATTACCAGATGATTGGATAAATTGCAATGTGACCTGTATATACTGTGCCAGGTGAGTATTCTTACTGGTGGTGGAAGACTACACTTTTTGGTGGAGCACAGATTCAGAAGCATTGAATAAGCAAATTATTGATTAACTTTTTTATTGGACTCTCATTTAATAATAACAAAACAATTGTTTTGTTGTTTTATGAGTAACTATACTGTATATGCACATTTATTTGAGGTATAAAATTATACCTACTACTAATATTTTTGTTATACTGTAATATTATCAAGATCTTCAACTACTACAGTATATATTTATAATATCTCTATGATAAATTGCTAATCATAATGCACAAGTAATTATAAAAAAGTAAAAACTATTTTTTACACCCATATTTACTGACAGGCCTGCACTTTTTAATTAAATAAATAATAATTGTTTCTTTTTGTTGTGGCACTTTAAATATTTTTAGACAGAAGCTTATCGGCTTTTCCGTTCAATAGATTTTTATTGGGTTTTGAACCAATTATGCACTGACATAACAAGGATGTATCAGGTATAGCTCACATTTAGCATCAAAAGATGTCAGTTAACATACAGAGTAAGAACATAACAAGAACTGAAGATAGAATAAAGCAAAACAAACATATATTGGTAAGTTTCTTTGACCAGTCACCTGTGGAGATGATAGTTCCATACCATACTGATCTGAATATGAGTTACCTGAATAACTTCTCCCGCTTTTTATTCTAAGCATGTGCTGTACTTGGTTGTCACTGGGCGTGGGTTTTGTACCATTTAGTCCATAGATCCCACAGTTGTTGTTCCCAAAGGTATTGGGTTTTATTTGTTGGGATCAGGAGTTCGTATGTGTAGTGTGTTTAGGTCAATGTAATGACTTCAGTCATTGATGGAGGGGTAACCGTTTTCCCTAGTCTGGTCAGTGATAGTCTAGCTGCCAGTAGTATATGTATAACAATCTTGCGGTTTACCAGGGGGATAAGGTTTGTGTTTAAATTAAGAATGGGGAAACTGGGAAAGGGGTGCCTGTGACGCTGGCTATTAGTGAGAACACATCTTTCCAGTATGTGTGTAGTTAGGGACAGTCCCAAAGGATATGTATTAAGGTTCCTGTTTGGCTCTCCAGAATTTGGGTGAGGTGTTTCCCTTATATTTTGCTAAAATTGTCAGGGTTAAGTACCACCTTTTGGGCTATTTTTTGTGTCAATTCCCATAAGGCTACACAAGAGGTGGCTTTGTATATTGATTTAAACGTTAGTGACCATTGAATCAGTGTAAAGCTAGATCCTAAATCTTGTTCCCATTTAGTTAGCTAGGGTAGTTTGGAAGGTACATTTTTTTCTCTTAGCACAGGGTAAATGATTGATATTCCTTTAGTCGAGTTTGTGGGATAATTTGTGGGAATGGAAGACCGTATTTGAGGGTTATGTTGGAGGCAATGTGCTATCTGGAGATAAGGATAGTCGTAGGAGGTTGAAGGTTTAGTTCCTTTTTAAGTTGGGTGAATGTTTTAAGAGATCCACTCTTGTTCATGGCTCCTATCTTAGTGCTAGGATTTTTGGTCCATGACGTTATGCATATGTCCGGGATTAATGACGTTCAGCTTTGTGGTAGGCGTTTCCTTCCAAGTGTATGTTATCAACTTCCTCCAGGCTAGGACAGAAGCTTTGATTGAGGAGCAGAGAAGGCGTTTTAGTTCGTTCTTCAAAATGTATGATGTTAATTAGTCTCCTTGTTACGCCTGCTGATTGTCTTCCTTTACTGAACCCTGCCGGATCTCTGTGTATGAGTGAAGGCATATATGCCATAATTTGTGTCGCTATTTTAGCATTCCGTTTAATATCTATGTTTAGTAGTGAGATTGTGTGGAAGTTCTGGGGTACATTAGGTTCTTTGCCAGGTTTTGGTAATGTTATGACCATGGCCTTTTTCATTTCTGCTGGAAAGTTTGGGGAGGAGGCAGCATCATTGAATAGTTGGCATAGGTGTGGGGCCAGTGTCCCTGAGTAGTTTATAGTATTCCCCTATTAGGCCATCTGGGCCTGGGGATTTGCACTTTGGTAGGGAGTCAATCGTTTTTGCAATCTCAGTTGAGGTTAAGGAGGTGTTAAGTTTGGCTAGTTGTATAGGAGTAAGTGAGAGAAGGCTGATTCCCTCAAGAAATTGGTTTATCATTTCAGGTGTAGGTTGAGTGGTTCGGGGTTCTTGATGTTGTACAGGGAGCTGTAGTAACAGCTGAAAGCATTGGCTATCGCCTGGGGATCTTGAAGTTTTCCTTTAGTGGTGGGATGGTGCTATAGCTTTGCACGCTTTATTGCTAGTGTTATAGTATCCTGCTTTCAGTTTGCGGTGTTGCTTTTCAAATGCATCTAGTAACACTGCTCTAAGTTTTTGTCTGAGGGTCATGAGCTTACTTTTCAGGTTCAGAGAGGGATGTGACTGATTTTTGGAATCTAGTAATTAGATGTCGTTAATGAGTTGGTCAATTTGCTGCATCCTCCTTTGTTTTGCTTGTGTGCCCATTTGTATGAGCACCCCCCTATTGAATGCCTTATGTGCGCTCCAAAGGGTTGTCAAGTCTGACACCGAGGCCATGTTGTCATGGAAGAATTCCTCTATCTGTTGCTGTAGAGATTTAGCATATGGGGGTGGTTTTAGACTTTGGGCATTGGTTCTCCATATTCAATGTGCTGGTTGGGGTTTTGAATTTGAAATTGTTACATGTGTAGGGGGATGGTCTGCCCATGTTATGGGCACAATGTCAGACTCACCAACCCATTGCAACATCCATATATCAGTCAGGAAATAATCAATACGAGTGTAGGTATTGTGTACTGGAGAGTAGTATGTTTACTCTCGTTCTCCAGGGTGGTGGCAATCATTGTCATTGATGAACTTTCCCATGGGGGAGTTTTGCCTGGATCTGGGGATGGATATGTGCATCTGCAAGTCTGGGACTATATTGAAATCTCTGCAGAGAATCAGTGAGCCTTTCTGCAACTGGTGGATTTTCTTCAGAACCTTATTCAGAAAGTACACCTGACGGTTGTTTGGGGCATATATTGTCGCTAGGGTGATAGGATAATTGTCAATTCTGCAGTTCAAAATAAGGTATCTCCCATTTGTATCAGAGATGCTATTTTGAAGTTGAAAATTGACTGATCGGTGTATTGTCATAAGGACTCCTCGTTATTTCTTTGGTCCTGATGCAGTGAAAATGTGGGGAAAGTCCTTATGTGTGCAAGTAGGTGCTGCATCATGCTTCAAGTATGTTTCTTGTACACACAGGATTTGACACGATTGTATTTTTGCTGTTTGCCATAGTGAGGCCCTTTTAGCCGGGTAACTAAGCCCGTTGGCATTTCAAGTTAGGATTTTAGTGTTCATGTGATGGGAGAAGTGTTGTAGCTGATGTGGTCTTTTTGCTGTTTCCAGATGGTGGTAGCAGTTGAAAGTGTTCAGATTGATGTAGCGTTGTCTGTCATATTCCTTTGTTGATCTATGCAACAGGTGTAAGTGATGTGGATGGACTTGAAGATAAGAAGGTGATCCAAGAGGTGGTACGTCTAGAGCCATAAAATGGGCAAAAAAGAAGAAGTAAAAACGAAACAAAGAGAACACAAATTGCAGAGATATAGCTATCATTCTGCACTGCAACGGTAGTGTGGGGCAAACGTTTTAAGGCCAACAGGTGTAGCAATAAAGCACAACTGGTTGTTGCTTGATCTTAAGAGAGTTGTAAGCACTTTAGAAGATCTTTGGGGATCATGATGATCTTAGTCTGTGATTTACTGCCATTATGGTGTCATTTTCCAGGTTTTTTTTGGCTCCCATGGGCGGTATCGGTTTGGGTATAATGCCCCATTTGTGCAATAGGGCCATTCCCTTTTCCACTGATATAGTAACATAGAAAAGTGATGGCAGAAAAAGACTGAGTAGTCCATCAAGTCTGCCCCTTTTTATTTATTTATTTATTTTTTATTTATTTATTTTTTTTTAGATATTTTTTTTTTTTTTACATTAACTTTGTTTTCTGGCTATAGATTTATGTTTATCCCTAGCATGTTTGAAGCCATTTACTGTTGACTGTCTCACAACCTCTGTTGGTAGTTTATTCCAATCATCAACCACCCTTTCAGTAAAATAATACTTTCTAAGATTCGTTTTGAATTTCCCCCCAGTTAGTTTGAGGTCATGTGCCCGTGTTCTTGATTTTGGTTTCATATTGAAAAGACTGCCCTCCTGAACCTTATTCACCCCCTTGATGTATTTAAAGGTTTCAATCATGTCTCCCCTCTCCCTTCTTTCCTCCAGACTGTACATATTAAGTTCCTGAAGTCGCTCTTGATATGTTTTATCCCCCAGACCTTTCACCATATTATGATGAAAGATGTGCCATTTCTTTCTACTAGGAGTTTGGAGGATTATTTCCACTTGTATTCTATTGTGTGCTTACAGAGTGCCTTCGTAATTGTGGACAGCTGCCTCCTAACATCCAGGGTATGTTTGGACAGGTCAGCGTATATTTGAATCGGGGTGTGTGGGTTCAGTAGTTGGCACATAGATCTGGATTTGTACAGGATTTGTTCTTTTATGTGGAAAGAATGAACTCTTAATAGGACATTGCGTGGGACTGACTGTGGTAAAAAAAGCCAGCTTTGACACACGGTGTATGCGATCAATTGTAAGCTCTATGGCTGGCACATCAGGTAGAAGAGTAGAAAATAGATCTGTGGCATATTTTTGAGGTCTGGTGGTTGGATTACTTCAGGGATTCCTCTGAGTTTGTGGTTCTTTCTCCTTGAGCGGTCTTTTAAGTCAGCTATTTTTGCTCCTTCCTCGGCTTTGACATTTCGGTCACAGGGATAACCATGGACAAGCAGAAGGTCTCAGCCATCTTAGACTGGCCTGCGTCAGTTGACAGAAAGGGTGTCCAACGGTTTGTAGGATTCGCAAACTTCTACAGAAAGTTCATTAAGGGATTCTCGGCGGTCATTGCGCCCATCATCCAGCTCACGAAACAGGGTTTGCATTTCCGTTGGACTCCTGAAGCTCAAGAGGCTTCCACAAGACTTAAGGAACTGTTCACCTCTGCTCCCATCCTCAAACACCCAGACCCGGCTCTGCCCTATGTCCTTGAGGCGGACGCATCAGAGACAGCAGTGGGAGCAGTTCTCTCTCAGAGATGAGGCCCAAAGGCCGCGCTCCATCCCATTGCCTTCTTCTCCCGGAAGCTCTCATCCCCCGAAAGGAATTACGACGTCTGTGACCGAGAGCTGCTGGCAATCAAATCCTCCCTGGAGGAATGGTGGTACCTCCTGGAAGGAGTGACTCACCCTGTTCTGGTCTTCACAGACCATAAGAACCTTGACTACCTGCAGACTGCTAGGAGGCTCAAACCTCGCCAGGCAAGGTGGGCTCTATTCTTCTCGAGGTTCCAACTGCACATAACATACAGGCCTGGGTCTAAAAATGTGAAGCCGGACGCCCTGTCCAGAATGTTCCATGACCCGGGAGATCCCTCTCCCCCAGACACCATCCTACCTGGCAATAGCTTGCTGCTGACACAAGAGGACTTCCTTACCCGGATCAGAAGATCCTTAGTCGGTCGCACCATGCCGGCGGATGAGGGGCTCACCATAAAGTACTGGCTGTGGTGGCGGTCAGGCAACTGACTCTTCATCCCGCAGGAGCTGCTCCTAGCAGCGCTTGAACTCTGCAACGATCTCAAACTAGCCAGGCACTTCGGGGGGGTCCTAAGACGGCAGAGCTGCTTTCCCGCTCATTCTGGTGGCCTCGCCTGAACGAGGACTGCAAGGACTATGTGAGTGCCTGCCCTGTCTGTGCCAAGAGTAAGACTTAGAGGTTTAAAGCTTGGGGTCTGCTGACTCCATTACCCATCCCGGAGCGACCTTGGTCCCAGATCTCGATGGACTATATAGTGGAGTTGCCTCCATCTGCGGGCTTCAGTACCATCCTTGTGGTGGTAGACCGCCTCACAAAAATGGCTCACTTCATACCTATGAAGGACACCCCCACAGCAGCTGAAACAGCTGACATCTTAATCAAAGAGGGGGTCCGCCTTCATGGCATTCCCAGCAACATAGTCTCAGATTGAGGAGTACAGTTTACGTCCCACTTCTGGAGGTCTCTGTGCTCTTCCTTAGAAATTAATCTTGCCTTCTCCTCCGCATATCATCCACAATCGAACGGTCAAATGGAGAGAACTAATCAAACCCTGGAGCAGTATCTCCGCTGCTACTCTGCCTATTCTCAGGATGATTGGATTTCCCTGCTGCCCGTAGCCGAGTTTGCATACAACAACTCCATTCATTCTGCTACCAAGCAAACCCCATTCTGGGCAAACTTCGGCTACCACCCTACCTTCTTACCTGGCCTGCCAACAGAGAGCTCTGTACCTGCCGTACTCGAAGTCACCCAGTTCCTGGAGGAAAACAGTAAACGGTTACAAGAAACTCTTTCCCAGACCCAAGCATTCAGTAAGAAGAGTTTCGACAAGGCAAGACAAGGAGAATTGGAAATGCAACCAGGCCAACAGGTCTGGCTATCAACCAAGAATCTGAGGCTATCCTGCCCCTCCAGGAAACTGGGGCCAAAATACATTGGGCCCTTCCCAGTAAAGAGACAAATTAGCAAGGTCGCATTCGAGCTGGATCTACCCGCTTCACTCTGCATTCACCCGGTCTTCCAGGTGAACCTGCTCAAGCCTGTGGTCAAAGACCTCTTCCCTGGCACAACACAGCCCCTCCAGAACCGGCCTTGGTGGACGGAGAGGAGGAATTTGAGGTGGAGACTATCCTCGACTGAGGGAGACAAAGGGGCATCATCCAATTTCTGGTAAAGTGGAAAGGCTATGGGCCTGAAGAAAGCTCCTGGGAACCAGAGAACCACCTGCATGCTAGAGAGCTAATCAGGGCATTTTGGAGAAGACACCTGACCAAGAGGGCCCAGTTGGGCATCCTGAGGCGGCCCCTTGGGCGGCGGCAATGTTAGGGGTCATGGGTGCCTTTTGCGGTCTTCCACAGTGGTGCACGGCCTGTGCACGTTTGCGTGTGCCTGTGCCCATTCGCACGCGCCCGTGTGCGCACCCGTGCGTGTGCACGCACCCGAATTGGCGCCAGGCGGCCCTATTTGAAGCATGGGAGAACCTGCAGCGGATGCTGTCCGTTCTACAGCGTTTCAGTATCCTGTGACCCGTGTGCTACTCTGAAGAGACTTCTTGTATCTGTGACCCCTGCTCCCCTTGGACTTTGTTTGCTATCTGTCTGCCCTGACCTTCGGCCTGTCTATGACTACTCTTTGCCTGCTCCTTTGTACCTTTGTTGCCCGCATGTTGCTGACCCTGCTTGAACTCGACCACCCGCCTGCCTGATCCTTCTGTACTTCACCGCCAGCCTGTTAACGACCCGGCCTGCATCACTACCCTTCTGTTGCACGAGCTCCAGTGGATTCTCAGCTGCCATCAGAGACTATATCCAGCCTTGGTGCCCCCCTGTGCTCCAGGATTCCCTGTCTCCACTACCAGGGGTCCTTGAACTAGGGCCACAAGAGAGGTTGTCAGACTCGACCACCAGGTACTTGACATGGACTCTGTCTCCCAGTGAGTGAACTTCCCTGGTAAATTTAAAAATTAGATCCACATAAATAATGGCCCACAATTTGGATCAAATATCTGCGCTCAACTCTATAATGTACAATAGTGTTCAAAGATCCGCAGCTGCTACTTAAATATATAAACACCTAAGCATACAATGTATCACTCCAATTCCTGATGATCCGTGATCACAGTAGCGCTAATAACTTTCTAAGACAATTCTGCAACTCAAAGTTTCATATATAGTGCAGATATCACCGCATGCAGTGGACACCACACACCTCCACCCTTAAGGATTTACACTCACCAGAGGCTATTGCCTTGCACTCTCGTGCTCGGCAAACTCGCTTGTCAACTCAGGTACTCTGTGCAATCTCCTACGGAAAACCTCTTCTTCCCACCATCAGATTAGGCATTGGAGAGAAGTGAAAACACTCCACATAGCGCATTATCATTTAAAATGAACATATTTTATTCCACATAAAGAAAACCCCCCGATATAAGGGTACTCACAAATAGCTCTTTAAAATAAGCAGTGGCTGGTTAATGCCGAAGATCGGACAGTGACAGGTACGTGCCTCTATCCTTTCTGACTGACGATTCCCCCTGACCAGCAGGATGATACCGTCCGTCTCTGCTTCACATCCAAGTTACTGCGGTTGCCGTGTAGATGTGTCATGTGTAGATCTATATTGGAGATTACAGACATACAGGACATACGAACATACTGGATAGTGTGATGCGTACCCTTCCCTGGAAGTGCTTGGATCCACCAAGGATAGTGTCACGACGCGTCCATATTCTGAGGACCCTTCTGCCCATGTATATTCAGGCGTGAATATATCTACCATCTGGTAAGCCTTGAATCTGTTAGATGTTGGATCATCCAGACAAGCATTATCATTAATACTCTTCATACACCTATTTTTTATATTTTTGAGCCATCACTGTTGTTGAATATTCTTGCACACCAAAATATTTGATTAACACCACTTGGAACTATCTACACCTCTCTACACATACTTTTTTACTTTTTTTGGAGGAACTTTGAACTATCTTATTTATTTTCAAACCCGACGAACTTGGTTATTGGGGACCCCTTTTTTGATGTTATTCGCATTTGCGATCCCCTTTTTTATTCGCATTTGTGCTTTTTTTTCTGATATCATCCTTTCTCACTTAAACCAGCACTATTATTGATTTACTAGGAATTGGTTTATGTCTTCACCAATATATATTCCAATTTATGTATTATTCACTGTATTATTGTTGATTCATACTGTCTTGTTGGTTGGGTACATACCTTTAGGAATTACCACCTTCTGGCCCTGGATGGTGTGTTAAGTCCTTACAAACTATTGGGTTTAGTGCCATCTATACATATCATCCACTGTATTAGTGTCACTGGTCCCCAGAATAGTCTCACTTAGTGTCAAATTGTCCACCACAATGTCACAGCCCCACTTAAAATTGCTGATTGCTGCCATTACTAGTAAAAAAATAAGAATATATAAAAATTCCATAAATATATCCCATAATTTGTAGACGCTATAACTTTTGTGCAAACCAATCAATATATGCTTATTGGGATTTTTTTTTTTACCACAAATATGTAGCAGAATACACGTTGGCCTAAATTGATAAAGAAATTTACATTTTTTTATTAGGTATGTTTTATAGCATAAAGTAAAAAATATAGTTTTTTTTTCAAAATTGTCTTTTTTTGTTTATTGCGCAAAAAATAAAAAACACAGAGGTGATCAAATACCGCCAAAATAAAGCTCTATTTGTAGGAAAAAGAGGGCATTTTATTTAGGTACAGTGTGGCACGACTGCGCAATTGTCAGTTAAAATATCACAGTGCTATATCGCAAAAAAAGGACTGGTCATGAAGGGAGTAAACCTTCCAGGGCTGAAGAATTTAATAAAGTGCTGCTACTACTGTGCATGTTTTATTTACATTTGGCTTGGCTTGTACCCCTACTCATTCATGTGGAGGGGGGGCAGATATCTGTAGGCCCCCTTATTCAAAAGGGAGCTTCTACATTCTGATAAGTCCTTCCACCGATTCCCACATTCACCTGGCCATGGAAGTGAGAATGAGGTCCTTGCCATTGTGCCCATCTGACATTAGAAGCAAATCTCTGCTTTTACCAATATGGTCACCTCCACGCAGATACATAGTGCAGAAAAAGGCATTTTGCTTACAGATGATTGGATTATGTAAATCAGGGCTTCACCTTATTCACTAAGCTGAACGAAAATTTCCATGCAAAGTGAAAATTCCCTTGGAAAGAGAGTATCCTATTTGCCTTTAGTAAATCTAACCCTGTAAATTAACAATAAGGCAAAGATCAGCTGCAGAGAGACCACAAGCAATGCTGCTTACTAGCCCTTTACCCTCTTCCTGACTATTTATGAACACCATTTTCACAGTTCAGTTACTTTTTAATATAAGGTTTGCCTTGATCAACATATACAGCAGAAGTTACAGAAAAATAACCTTTTTAAAGTTGCTAGAATAGCTGTTTTAATAGCTTCAATAGTACTGATTGCATTTTTTTTTCATTTCCACAGGTGGTTGTTGAGTTGTGAAAATAACTGATAAAGGTATTTATCCAATCTATTTTAATGCAGAACAATTATGAAAACCTTTACTTTTTAGCACCATTTTTCTATTGTGAGAAAAGTTTTATGCCAGTTTGTTGAAAATTTAAAACATGGTTGGCCTTGTCTTTATAGTAAATGATAAAAACATCTTTATAACAATACCAAATACATGGTGTGAATAAGATTACATTATATATAGTAGTTAGTTTCCTTTTTGTATTGTGATTATCACCATTAGTAATAATTACATAATACCATTTATGTTGTAGAACAAAAAATGTACGTGCCAGTTAACCTACATATTTATAAATGCAATATGGCCATTTATTATTATTATTTTTTAACTTAATGAATAGCTTTTTCTATTTACACCGAAAACCTATTTGCCTAAAGATGTAGGGGAAAGTGATTGGTCTCTAGCATTGTGAATTGCTTCTTGCCAGTAAAGAACCATAAGGAAATATTATTCTCACTACCTGAGTAAAGAATATCATTTTTTCTCTATGAAGTAATTTACATATAGTAAAGAGTAGTGTTATGTTATAGTAAAACAGAATGTAAGAGCTTAAAAGCTTTTACTTCTTTTCATACAATGTTTGAAATAATGGATGTCATACATATAATTCAAAAGTATACAGGATAAAGTTGTCTTGAACTACTTAGCAGGCATCATTGCATTTATGATTTTTATCTGATAACAAGTGCTGAATTTGATGACATCAGAAAATGCTCCTCTAAATGTACTGTACCTTATATTAAACCCTCCCATTTATGGTTTTCACTTCCATGTCAGCTAGAACACTAAATTAACGGACGCTCCATTCTCCTCTATGAAATGACGGATGTCAGTGGTGACATGTCTGCTGCACCCGCCACTCTCTGATCCGATCCTGTCCCGTAAATGATGATGACAGACAGACCGCTTTCATCCGATTTCCCATAGAGGAGAGCGGGGGCTCTGACAGATCTGTCTCTGCTCCATGTGCATGTGTGCATCTGTCATCCGCCGGCTCAGCGGGGATCAATGGATTGATCCCCTCTGAGCAAAACGTACCCCGCACATGGACATGAACGTGTGAAACCACCCTTAGTGTGATGAATCTGAACAAATTTGGACCATGTAAATTACATTTATGAAACAAAATAACTCTAAGTAGCATATTAACCACTTCAGATCCGCGCTATAGCCGATTGATGGCTACAGCGCGGATCTGAATTGCCAGGGAGCTGTCAATTGACGTCCATCCCTTTGCGTGCTCCAGGCACACTCTCGCATGCTGCATGAGTGTGCCCGCGGGTCAGACTCGATGTTCGCCGGAGACCCGCGATTCCTTCACAGAGGGCTAGAACGCTCTGTGGGGGGGCATTACAGATCTGCTGATCCCTGTGAACAGGATCAGTTAGATCTGTTATGTCCCTGTCAGCCCCACCCCCACACAGTTAGAACTCGTACAGGGAACACATTTGATCGCCCCCCTTAGTGTTAACCCCTTCCCTGCCAATTACATTTATACAGTAATCAGTGTCTATTTTTAGATCTGATCACTGTATAAATGTCATTGGTCCCAAAAAAGTGTCAAAAATGTCCGACATGTGCGCCAATAAGAATCGCAGATCGCCGCCATTACCAGTAAAAAAAAAAAAAATAATAATAAAAACGCCATAAACCAATTTCCATAGATTGTAGGCACTATAACTTTTGTGCAAACCAATCAAAATACGCTTAGTACGATTTTTTTTTACCAAATTATATAGAAGAATATAAACTGCGGAATAAATGTGTTTTTTTATTTTTTATTTTTGGATATGTATTATAGCAAAAAGCAAAAAAAATTGTTCTTTTTTTAAAATTGACGCTCTTTTTATGTTTATAGCACAAAAAATAAAAACCGCAGAGGTGATCAAATGCCACCAAAAGAAAGCTCTATTTGTGGGGAAAAAGGAAATCAATTTTGTTTGGGTACAACGTCGCAAGACCGTGCAATTTTCATTCAAAGAGTGACAGCGCTGAAAACTGAAAATTCATCCGGGCAGGAGGGGGGTTTTAAGTGCCCAGTAAGCAAGTGGTTAATGTGCCCTGGTCATTCACTGCTAAGTCACCACACATACATATGCTGGGTCATTTATTGTCATTTACCATAACCACAATGCACATTTACTACCTATGTGTTTGTTTTTTACCAAATTATATAGAAGAATATATGTCGGCCTAAACTGCGGAATAAATGTGTTTTTTTATTTTTTATTTTTGGATATGTATTATAGCAAAAAGCAAAAAAAATTGTTCTTTTTTTAAAATTGCCGCTCTTTTTATGTTTATAGCACAAAAAATAAAAACCGCAGAGGTGATCAAATGCCACCAAAAGAAAGCTCTATTTGTGGGGAAAAAGGAAATCAATTTTGTTTGGGTACAACGTCGCAAGACCGTGCAATTTTCATTCAAAGAGTGACAGCGCTGAAAACTGAAAATTCATCCGGGCAGGAGGGGGGTTTTAAGTGCCCAGTAAGCAAGTGGTTAATGTGCCCTGGTCATTCACTGCTAAGTCACCACACATACATATGCTGGGTCATTTATTGTCATTTACCATAACCACAATGCACATTTACTACCTATGTGTTTGTTTTTTACCAAATTATATAGAAGAATATATGTCGGCCTAAACTGCGGAATAAATGTGTTTTTTTATTTTTTATTTTTGGATATGTATTATAGCAAAAAGCAAAAAAAATTGTTCTTTTTTTAAAATTGCCGCTCTTTTTATGTTTATAGCACAAAAAATAAAAACCGCAGAGGTGATCAAATGCCACCAAAAGAAAGCTCTATTTGTGGGGAAAAAGGAAATCAATTTTGTTTGGGTACAACGTCGCAAGACCGTGCAATTTTCATTCAAAGAGTGACAGCGCTGAAAACTGAAAATTCATCCGGGCAGGAGGGGGGTTTTAAGTGCCCAGTAAGCAAGTGGTTAATGTGCCCTGGTCATTCACTGCTAAGTCACCACACGTACATATGCTGGGTCATTTATTGTCATTTACCATAACCACAATGCACATTTACTACCTATGTGTTTGTCAGATCCGGTTGTTTTTCCCATCTTAAAATTACATTTTTTTATGTTATATCTAGGTCTTTAGGGCAATAAAACTGCAAGGTCTATTCCTTTTTTATCAAGTTGCAACTTGGAGCAGAGGAATCATTAATTTTGTCATAATACTGCAGCAGTCCGTGGGCACATGGTAGCATACTGTAAACTGTATAACATTATACATGGTCATATCTCTTTGCATAATATATAATGACTTAAAACAGGCATTATTTTACAATGGTGCCTGATCACCCTTTTAAAAAATGTACCTTAACTTACACTAAATCTTATTGAAACAATTGTATGTATCTACCCTTACAGTGTTACTAAACCCAGCAATATGAAAACAATTCATCCCCCCCCCCCCCCACAATGCATACAGCCTCTTAATCTTCTTTTTATATCAAAATACTGCTGCTATATACATATTTTTCATCTGTATATTGCTGCAAGGAGCCAGGGCTTCCACAGTGTTCATATAGGAGGAGATTTCACTGTCTGATGATGAAACTTCCTTTGCATCAGTGACCCTTCACCCGCAATCCGGCCAGAGCTGATTGGTGCTTTGCCAATGACATTCTCAGTTCACAAATAAACAATCGCTGCCTCTAGAAATGCACTGCAGCCTGTGTCAATGTGAAACAGGAAGATCGAACAGAGCATGTGCAATGTTTCCACACTGCTTGCAAGTAGTATAGTATAGTCTAATATAGTTGACAGGGCAAGCAGATAGTATCTGGCCATACAAGATCAAACAGCCTTTTTACACAATACAGAGGATTAACCCCTTAAGTTACACAGCAAGCATGCTATTCTGCATATACAGACATATTTTACTGTTGTGGGCTTAGTAACATTTTAATGTATTGTATAAAAAGACACATATTCAAGTATTTCTAAAGCAAAACATTCTATTTTCATTTTAATACACTAACATTTCATATTCCTGATATGTGCTTGCTGAAAAAAAAATGCTGTTCTCTTTGTATTGCTTCCTTTTTATGAATCCCTGGTGTTCTTGTCAGTTCCTTTGCTTTCCTGTCAAAAACTGACCACACTAAGCAGGAGAGCACACAGCTCTCTAGCTATACTGGGAGCTCAACCTGCTCTCCTCCAAGGATCAGACTTGTCCTAACATGCCCCCCTGCACAGCCATTCACTGGGAAGCTCAGTGTCCTGCTCCTTCTCCTCCCAGCTCTGAGCTAAAAACTGAGGGAACAGAGAGAATGTGATCAGTCACAAAGGGAAAAAAATGTATTTATAATGTGTTTTTATGTCTATACACAAATGTTTTGCCTTTCATTTCTATTTTAAACTAAATGGGTTGTTTTACAAGGTGATCATTTATAATCACTTTAATGGTAAAACCTTGTCATTTTTGCCATCTATGTCCCATTGAGGGAATTTTCCATCTCCCTAGTTCCTGTAGACAAAACAGGAAGTGAGAGATTTCCCCTCAATACCCCTTGTAGTGACAACATTTTTACCACTTTTAGTCCCAGTGATATTGGTCAACAATACAAATAGAGGAAGTACATTTCCCAAACAGACACTAACAGCAGTAAGAAAATTGATAGGGGTTCCAGCATCTTCCTAATTTATCCAAAGCTAGAAAATATGCTTTAGATTTGGATTCACTTTAAATTCTTTATTTTTGCATCCTCTATTTGCAATTTTGTATATAGTGTATTTACTTAGTGACTGTGATGTATTAAAATAAAATGAACAAGAGCTGGGAGAAAATGCTAGGAAGATAACTGTACAATTATGTTGTGGGTTGCACGCACCAACTGAGTACAATCCCTCAAATGATCACAGGAATGTTTTTGCCTTTTATATGTTACAGGCAATGTGTGAAATCAAGCATTCTATAGAATGCCTAGGCAATGTATGAACTTGTGAATAGGGATGGGCTTCGTGTTCGGATCAAACGTATGTTCAATCCGAACAACGCCTGTTCGCTGGTTCGGTTTTCCCGAACATTATGGGGCATTCGGGGCAACTTTGCACGCCCCATGATGTTTTAAAATGCTTTGGCATGCTTTGGCATGCTTTGGCCAATCAGCGGGCGGCCTGCTGTGAGAGCTTTAATTGGCTAAAGGCATCCTGCCTTTAGCCAATCACTGCACAGCAGTCTCAATCCACGCCCCACACTTTATAAAGCTGCTTGTACAGCAGCTCTATGATAGTGCGTCAGCGGCGGTGTTAGAGAGTTAGTGTAGGTTCCTGTAGACAGGCAGTTTAGATAGATAGATTTTTAAATATGTTAAAAAAAGAAGAAAAAAATAGATAGCTAACTAGATAGATAGTTAGAAATCTGTCAGTTAGTGTAGACAGGTTAGTGTAGGGAAAAAAAAATAAAAGATATAGATCTATATATATATATATATATATATACTGTATATACTGTATATATATATATAGATATCTATGTCCCCTCCCGCTGCCTGGGATAACGACCGAGCAGCTCCTGAGCCAGATCAGCTGCTATCAATGGATAGCCGGCCGTATGTTCTAAAAAATGGTACCAGGGTATAGCCTGTAGCTGCAGACTATACCCAGATACTTCCACTTAAAGCAGCCACCGTTTATAAACAGTGATTCGTGTTAAGTGGTTACACTAATTTACAACAGCAGGGCCTGTTCCTGCGCCCAACAAAAGTACCTGCAAGGGGTTACAGTGTTCTGGCTCCGACAACACCCAAGGCTCAAGTTTTCACCACCTGTTTGACTGGGGCATGTCATCACAATTTTTAACCACTTAATGCTTATCATCGTTTATAAACGGCGGCAGCTTTAAGTGGATGTATCGGGGTATAGCCTGCAGCTACAGGCTATACCCAAGTATCGTTTTTTAGAGCAGGCGGCTGGCTATCTGGTGATAATGGCTGATCTGGCTCGGAAGCCGATTGGTCTTTATCCCAGGGAGTGGGAGGGGCCACGCCCATCCTGCCACCATCCACCGCTCTTCTCCGGTCTCCCGTCCTACCAGGAGACCGGAGCTCCGATCCCACACTTCTGGCCACTGTGTGGAGTCCCTGTGGAAGCCGGAATCGGCTTCAATCGGGACTCCTTCGTACATTTCCGGAAGCAACGTCAGAATGTCACTTCTGGTTTGCTCGGCGGGAAACGGCACTGGTGTTAAAAAAATTACAGTGGGGGGCATGGTCTGGACATGGCCGAGTGAAAACGCTATTCTCGAGAGCTTCTGCCTGTCCCCTGCTCTTCCTCGGCTGATACAGCTGTTTCATGCTAGAATATGCTTTCAGGACGAAAGTGTAGAACCAAAAACTGTTCTAAGGGATTTAAAACGGCAAAAACCAGGGGTGAGATAATACATTACTTCACTGCCGCTGCTGAAGTTGCCCAGACCTCCAAGATGGAGGAGCCATGTGCCACACAGCCTGAGGTCCTGTTCCAGGGAAACCCGCCAACATCTCTGGCACCCTCTTCCCTATCGGAGTTTGGAACTGATACTCCATCCATCTTCCACACGGACCCTCAGCACTTTAGCCCCCAGCCTTTAACACTACAAGTGGAAGCGGAACTTTGTTCCCTGCTGATGGCTTTGCCGACTAAGGCAGACATCACGGCACTCGTCGCCAAAGTGGAGGAGACCCATAGGCGGGAGCTGCAGCAGGTCAGACAAGAAGTCCAAACCCTGACCGACAGACTCACCACGGGAAGACTTCTCTCGCTGGGATGGAGCGACGCTTGACTGTCATTGAGACTGCACAGACAGCCCAAGTGGACTCAACTGCGGAGCTCCAGCTACATCTGGAGGAGATGGAGGACCGGAGCTGCAGGAATAACTTGCGGCTCCGGGGGCTGCCAGAAGCCACTTCCCAAGAAAATTTACAAGCCATGGCCGCCACCATTTTTCGGCAGATCTCAGGAGACTCCCTACCTGAGCATGTGGAGCTGGACCGGATCCACCGCGCTTTGAGACCACACCCGACAAACCCCAACAGACCGAGGGACGTCATCTGTCGGGTGCACCATTATCTTCACAAGGAGGTCCTGCTGCGGAAGGCCTGGGAGACCGGCAACATAGATTTTGATGGGGCCCAGATCCGGATACTCCCAAATGTTTCAAGAGCCGCCCTACAGCAACGGCCCCTTCTCCTCCCCATATTGGATTTGTCACGCCAGCTGGGTTTCACATACAGGTGGGGCTTCCCCCTCTCGGTCACCCTCCGCAGGGACGGGAGTTCCTTCACATTGAGAAGACCCAGTGATCTCCCGACTCTCTTCACCTTTATGGAGACAGATCAGGTCCCTGTCCCGAATTGGCTGGCACTTCTACCAAGGTCCAAGGGACGTCCGGGTCCTACATTCACCAGCCATACCTTCTCCTCAAGACCGCAAAGATCCCACCGGCAACAGCAGAGCTCAGCCTCAGAGGAGACCCGGGAAGCCTAAGCCACTTACACCAACTGAGTCCCGGCATTATTCTTTTTAGACGACAACGGCCACCCTAGAAACGCCAGAACTCCTCTTCCATACCGACCACTTACATCCTGGGCCTGCAGGGAACCTGGAACCATCTTCACGGTCGGTTAAGCCCTGTCCCTGGACTAGACAGAGGTATTTCCACTTCTCTCAGCCCTCTAGTGACCCAGAAGAGTTACACTTCCTTGAGGGCAGGGACGCCTCCCACTGGCTCTCCCCCTTCGGGGTGGACATACACTTTGGGTCGACCGCACTGTTTAGGTTATACCCCTCCTCTTCCCCGGCAACGACATC
>BLSH010236456.1:94750-115282 GCA_018402905.1 Glandirana rugosa | reverse complement strand
CCCCCCCCCCCCCCCCCCGTGCGAGGAGGTGATGGATAGTCTTAAACTGCTATCGCTGATTGCTAGGGGACTTAACACCCCTGAAAAGAGACGTATGTTACTGGCTGATTTGAAGCAGGACCACATAGACATGGCATTTTTCCAGGAGACACATTTTAGGGATGACAGACTCCCAGTCCTCCAAAATAGGCTCTACCCACTAGCCTACCACTCTACCAAAGCAGAAGCAAAATCGAAAGGGGTGTTCATACTCATTTCAGGTAAAATAAAGTGTTCATGTACAGATGAACGCAAAGACCCCTTGGGACAGTATCTTTTCATAAAAGGAAAGGTGGGAGACATATTGGTGACCTTAGCCACGATTTATGCACCCAACACTCATCAAGACGTCTTCCTTAGACACACCCTAGGCTTGCTTGCGGACTTTCAGGAAGGCCATTTAATCCTTGGTGGGGACTTGAACGTCCCCCTGATCCCTTCCACTGACACTTCACTAGGTTCTTCTCTCGGTGCCCCCCCGCATTAGGAAAAATGTAGCACAATCCCTTTACAGGGCTCAATTAATTGACGCATGGAGATTGCAACACCCGGGGGAACGAGACTATTCGTTCTATTCCCCCTCACTCTACTCCAGAATTGATCTCTTTCTGATCCCTCATGGCCAATTGCATGCGGTTCGGGGAAACACATATAGTAGGTAGAAGAGTTCCACATTCAATAAAGCCTCTATGGTGGCTGCCTTATCCCTTACTGAATATAGCAAAAAGCAAATACTGCCTAAACAGGACTGTAATAGGCAGCAGACACCAAAAAATAGAAAGTTCTAAAAAAAATATTTAGTTTATTTTGGTATGTTGTTTAAAAAGGGAATTGTCACTCATTCGAGGGACAGGTACATGAAACATGATACATGCATACTATATATATATATATATATATATATATATATATATATATATATCACAAACATTCATTAGAAATATGTGTAAGAGTAGATCATACAATCCAACACAGATTGTTTCTGTGGGAATAATAATACATAACTTTCATAAAGTTATTTGTGATATATATATCTATTTTATGCATGTATCATGTTTCATGTACCTGTCCCTCGAATGAGTGACAATTCCCTTTTTAAACAACATACCAAATAAAATAAATATTTTTTTAGAACTTTCTATTTTTTGGTGTCTGCTGCCTATTACAGTCCTGTTTAGGGGGTATTTGCTGTTTGTGGGAAACACATATAGGACATATTACGTGGTCTTATCACGCCACGATTTCCCTGATCTATGTGCTATCCGACACGGACTCTTCTAGACCCAGATTCTGGCATCTAAATGACAGCCTCCTTCAAACCCCAAAGGTCCTGAAAGAGGTCACACAAGAGTTAAACTACTATTTCATCACTAATGACTATGAAGGATGTGATCCTTGGCTCCTTTGGGAGGCACATAAAGCAGTTATCCGGGGAGTACTAATTAAGCATGGTGCGCATATTAAGAGACACCGCAACCAGCATTTAGCCTCCCTGTTGGAGAACCTGCACCAATTAGAGGGGAAACACAAGCACACCTCTACACCAGCGTTAGACGCTGAAATCATGCTGCTCTGGAACCAAATTTCAGAACTTATGCGCTACAGAGCTAAAGCGGCATTACAGTCCTGCCAAAGAATTGGGTATGAGTCCAGTGATAAATGTGACAAACTCCTACCTAATTTTGTCAGGGAACGCAAAGTATCCTCATACATTCCCTGCATCGCCACCTCGGGAGGCACCAAGGTCACTCTTCCCAAACAAATTTCACAGACGTTCAGGGAATTTTACTCAAGACTTTAAAACCTGCCTGACCGAACCCCCCCCCCCCCCCGCAGACTGAAATTGACGATTACATTAAGACGTCACTCCTCCCTTCACTGTCCGAAGAAGCACAGGCAGAATTGAACCTACCCATTACGCTGGAGGAAGTGCAGAAAGCGGTGTGACAGTCTAAAAAGGGGAATGCTCCTGGCCCAGGCGGTTTTACCCTAGTGTATTACGATACACTCTTACCGACACTAGGCCCCCACATGGTTAAGCTATATAATGACATAAAGGCCGACAAACCCTTTTCCCGGGAAGCGCTGCGAGCACACGTATCGGTGATCCATAAGGAGGTTAAAGATCCCTCACAGTGCGGGAGCTATAGGCCCATCTCACTGCTGAATATAGACTTAAAACTGTTCACCAAAATTTTGGCAATCAGAATAGCTCAACATTACCCGGGGGTGATAGTCACACAGCCCCAAATGATCCACAATGGCTCAAAAGTGAAATGGTCCAGAAGTATTTAGACAGAATAAAGGTAGATAAAGCACCTGGACCAGATGGCATCCATCCACAGATCCTAAAGGAATTGAGCTCTGTCATTTCAAAGCCATTGTACCTTATTTTTAGGGACTCCTTAATGACTGGAATAGTACCACTGGATTGGCGTAGGGCCAATGTGGTGCCCATATTTAAAAAGGGATCAAAGTCTTTACCAAGTAACTATAGACCTGTTAATTTAACTTCTATAGCTGGGAAAATACTGGAGAGTTTAATAAAGGACCACATAGATGAGTTCTTGTTGGACAAAAATATTTTAAGCAACAGACAGCATGGATTCATGAAGACATAAGTTGTTAAACAAACCTGATATCTTTTTATGAGGAGGTAAGTAAAACCTTGGACAGAGGGGTGGCTGTGGACGTGGTATACTTGGATTTTGCGAAAGCGTTTGACACCGTTCCCCACACACGGCTAATGTGTAAGGTAAAGTCTACAGGCTTGGAAAGATCAATTTGTAAAGGGATAGAAAACTGGCTAAAAGACCAAATTCAGAGAGTAGTGGTTAATGATTCTTATTCTGAATGGTCTAAGGTTATCAGTGGTGTACCCCAAGGCTCAGTGTTGGGACCCTTACTTTTCAATATATTTATAAATGATATAGGGTCTGGGATTAAAAGTACCATTTCAGTGTTTGCAGATGACACCAAGCTATGCAGTGGAATAACGTCCTTGCAGGATGTCTCCAACTTACAAGCAGACCTCAATGCACTGTCTAATTGGGCGACTGTGTAGCAAATGAGGTTTAATGTTGATAAATGTAAAGTTATGCACTTGGGGGCTAAGAATATGCATGCAGCATACATACTAGGGGGAGTACAACTGGGGGAATCCATAGTGGAGAAGGATCTGTGGGTTTTGGTAGATCATAAGCTTAATAATGGCATGCAATGCCAAGCTGTGGTTTCCAAAGCAAGCAAAATCCTTTCTTGTATTAAGAGAGGTATGGACTCCAGAGATAGAGACATTATTTTGCCCCTGTACAAATCATTAGTAAGACCTCATATGGAATATGCAGTTCAGTTTTGGGCACCAGTTCTCAAAAAGGATATCGGGGAACTGGAGGAAGTGCAGAGAAGGGCAACCAAACTAATAAGAGGCATGGAGGAGCTCAGCTATGAGGAAAGATTAGAGGATCTGAATTTATTCTCTCTTGAGAAGAGGAGATTAAGGGGGGATATGATCAACATGTACAAATATATACTGTAAGTGGTCCATATAGTGAACTTGGTGTTGAGTTATTTACTTTAAGGTCATCACAAAGGACAAGGGGGCACTCTTTATGTCTAGAGGAAAAAAGATTTAATCTCCAAATATGGAAAGGTTTCTTCACAGTAAGAGCTGTGAAATGTGGAATAGACTCCCTCCAGAGGTGGTTTTGGCCTGCACGGTTGATTGCTTTAAAAAAGGCCTGGATTCTTTCCTTAATGAAAATAATATAACTGGGTACTAACATTTTTAGGTAAAGTTGATCCAGGGTGAATCCCATTGCCTCTCGGGGAATCAGGAAGGAATTTTTTCCCCCGTTATAGCAAATTGGATCACGCTTTGCTGGGGTTTTTTGCCTTCCTCTGGATCAACTGTGGGTGAAGGATTGTATATGGGATTATTTGGTTTTATATATATATATATATATATATATATATATATACATTTTTTTTTTTTTGGTTGAACTAGATGGACTTGTGTCTTTTTTCAACCTGACTAACTATGTAACTATGTAACATCTGCAACCCCTAATACACCTAGACCAGGTGGGCTTCATCCCAACCAGGGAAGCACGGAACAACACGACAAAAGTCCTTAATCTAGTTCATGTGGCCTCGTAGACCCGTACATCATGCGTCTCTCAGTACAGATGCTGAGAAGGTGTTTGATAGGGTGAACTGGAATTTCATGTTCTCCGTGCTCCGACATATAGGGTTGGGAGACAACATAATTAATTGGAAAGCAGGCATATACTCGCATCCCACACTCCAAGTAAAAGCTAATGGCATCCTGTCTGACCCGTTACTAATGGCACATGACAGGGGTGCCCTCTCACTGGAACCCTTTCTCTGCAGAATCAGAATGAACCCCGATATTCAGGGTCTAACTATTGGCAAAACTGCACTCAAGATCTCTGCATATGCGGATGACTTACTATTTACTCTTACTAACCCTATAATCTCCCTTCCTAACCCTATGAAAGAATTTGATACTTA
Organism: Glandirana rugosa; assembly: GCA_018402905.1. Taxonomy (NCBI): domain Eukaryota; kingdom Metazoa; phylum Chordata; class Amphibia; order Anura; family Ranidae; genus Glandirana; species Glandirana rugosa. The sequence goes on along the minus strand of BLSH010236456.1, from coordinate 110,710 downwards.
TGGTCGGTTAGCAAACCTTAAAATTAACTTCAACAAATTGGAGGCGATGGGAGTAGCGCTCTCTACTGACCTACTACAGACACTGCAATCCAATTTTCGCTTCAAGTGGACACCCACAGCGTTGAAATATTTGGGCACCTATATACCGACGGATGCCACCAGGACCTTTGCTTTGAATTTCCCTCCCCTGGCAACTAAAATTCGTACCTTACTAGACCACTGGCAAAAGGCCTGCGCTCCTGGTTCGGGAGATGCAATCTTTTAAAAATATGTATCCTACCCAAGTTTATTTTCTTGTTTCAAGCCTTGCCGATAAAAATCCCTCCAACATTTCTTCCTTACCTCCTGCTTTAAAGGCTCATCCATTGATCAGTACCACGCTCCGCCTTAATTCACAAGTGCTCAGGAAAGCATTGTTGACATCATTAGACTCTCTGCTCTACCCTATTTTGGGCAACCCACTCTTCCCCCCTGGGCCTCTTCACAAGAGATTACCAACACTTACAGGAGGCTGGTCTTGACAGGGCCACAGACTTTCTACAGGGCAGACATTGGCCCGATATCACCACACTGATGGACAGTGAAGGACCACACCACCTACCGTTCTGGCCTACACTTAGATTGCACCACTTCATACATTCTCTTACCAACCCGACGAGGTTCCACCGCCCCCTAACAATGTTTGAAGATTACTGTTCAGACTCTGACGACTTACCACAAATCCTGTCCAAATCCTACACCATGCTAAACACACCAGCAGAGCAACCACACTTACCATGCCTGACCAAGTGGTAATCAGACCTCGACCGCACCTTTACAACAACCCAAGTTCAGAACATTATCCGCTTCACTTTGAAATTGTCCTTATGTACTAAGATCCAGGAGGCAAACTTTAAATTACTGACCAGGTGGTATCATACGCCTGTCAGATTAAATTCTTGCTTCCCCACAGTCACAGACCCTTGTTGGCATTGTCAAGAGCATAGAGGCACTCTATTACACATCTTCTGGTCATGCCCCCAACTAACAACCTATTGGTCGACTATACACTCTGTTGTACAGAAATTTACGGAACATCAGTTTCCAAAAGATCCTGCCTTTTTCCTTCTTCACGTGTCGCAGATTTCGCCCAAAAGATATAGTAGATCCATACTATGACATCTGCTAAACACAGCCAAATCTTGTATCCCCCTCTACTGGAAAAGACGGGACCCTCCATCCATAGCCTGCTGGTTCCGCAAGGTTGAGCAGATTAATAGGATGGAGGACCTGATCCTGACCTCCCAGCACAAACGTGAACAATATACTAAGACCTGGAGGTTGTGGAATACGTTCACCCTGTCTGAGGAGGGCAAAGCTCTACTGAGTGCCGCACCCTCCTGAAAGCTGCAATACCTAGCAAATCTGAGGGCCGCTGGGCCACATTTTCGGACACCAACGCCGCCTCGCACACTCTCCCCCTTTCACCCCCCCCCTTTTTTTTTCATTCTTCTTTCTGCTCACATTTTTTCTATATTCTCCCCTTCTCTTCTTTTCTTTTTCTTCCTCACCTTTTCTCTTATTTCTAAGCAAATGGAAAAGAGATAGAAAGAAGGGCTTCACATCCTATGTTAGGCGGAGATTCTGTGTGGGTAGCCAGGGTCCCCCCATATTAGAGAGAGGAGCCCATGGCTAAACTGATTGTGTGATAATCCCCATCTCTGCCCTTATCGATGCTATCGCATGATTATGAAAAGTCTTGCTGTTCTGTTTATTTACTCTCCTGCAATCTGACTGGGAAATCTCGATGTTCACGACTGCTGAATCGCTTGACATTTAATGTAATGTTATACCCTTGTTGGATGTTAATAAATATTAATATTTGAAAAAAAAATTACAGTATTCAGAATCTCAGTTTTTGGTGATCTGAATACTGTGAAGTGCAAAGGAGGGATGTTCCGACACCCGCAACACAGCTGCAGTTCAAGACAGGGCCCTCCTCTCTGACAACACTCTAGAAGCCTTAGGCCTGATTTTGTTGCTCCCTCAGCTACTCCTCGCAGGAGACCAAGATCTAGTGTTGGACGCAGAATGAGCTGCAGACATCCCAACTGAGCAGAAGGCATCTTCCCTCCATCATGCCAACCTCTTTCCTAGGTTCAAAAACATGCTGCAGCAGAATGTTTTCAGCAGCAACTCACAAACTTGCCACCCATCTATCCAAGGCAATAATAGATCGAGCGAACCAAATCAGTGCCTTGGAAGAGAGGGTGAACACTGTAGCCACAGTGCTAGAAAGCCATGAGCAGGACCTAGAGAATCTTTAAGGGGAACTGTCTTGTACCTTATTGTCCCTCTGCTCCTGCAGAGGTAATTTGTTCCTATGGCATCTCCCTTAATTCATTGTAGATGGTACTTCCACAGCCGCAGCTCTTTTCCAAAAACTCTTGCCCCCCATCCCCATTGATCGGTTAGAGTTTGATCTCATACATGGGACTCTGAGTCCCAAAAAGCCAGATGGCCCCCATGGGACATTATGATTACATTTACCTATTACAATAAGGAAACCCTCATACAGGAAGCTCAAGACAAGCCAGATTTGTCTTTCCAAGTACACTCATATCAGCCGGGTCAGATTTGGACCTGATTACTATTCAAAAGCACATACAACTGAAACCCTACAATTCCTCTTTACTCACTCAGGGGATCAAGTGCAAATGTGGGTTTTTGTTCAAGCTAATCTTTACTCATCGAGGCCAGACCCACATTATCACTACCCTGGAGGAAGCCAAAGCCAAGCTGGTTTCCTGAGGCTAAAGACCCCTGTAGTCCAGCAAAATAATCATGTCATGTTCACCCTCCTGTATTTTGATGTCCCAGTGGGAGAAGGTAACCAACAGTAAATCCACCCTCCCCTGTACACTCACTACATCAGGATCCCCATGGTCTGATCCTGGCTGCACAGTGTGACAGGTGAAACTTTTCCTGTTCTTTAGATCCTTACAATCTTGTATTGGTGTTTTATCTAGTTCCTATGGATGTTTTGGGACTGTAGTCCTCTCATTTTTTTTGGTATGCCCTGTCTGGTTTAGTCATGCCCTCCAGGAACTGCTATTTGTCCCCAACACTGGATCTCCAAGATGGACACTAGACTATTGTTTGCCAGGTTTGGCTCCTATTTTCTAGGTTATTTCCAGCTACATCTTGGTTATGGACACTATACAGGTTCCTGACATCATATGCATTTTTGTCTTTTTGGCTCATATACTGCAAGTCCATGATACAGGCCCCTTGTTAACAGGACGCTGAATTCTTATAGTGAAATTCTCTGGAGTGGTCTGTCCCTCAAATACTACCCTTCGTCCTGTTGGCCTCTTTTAGGACTTGAGACATTCAATTAGTACTTTTTGTGTTTTTGCCCATGGGGTCGCGGTTTTCATTTTGTTTTGTTTTTTTTTACCCTACCAACTCCCCAGCATTTTTTGTATGGATCCCATCAGGTCTTTATGTCCAGCAGACCTTATTATTACTGTGGTTTTCTGCCTCTGTTTTATACATACATATGTTTTGTAAATGTAGATTAGAGCCTCTTAAGGGCACCATGTGTGGCCCACTAGTGAGGCCCCAGCCTCTCTTAGGAGACATTACGTATGTGACAGTTTTCCTTGTATTACCAGATGCTTTTACAGCTGGCTGTTACTCAGTCATTTCAGGCCTCATCATTTTACGCTCAGTTCTGTATTGTTTTTGCCCCCTCAGAGCGGGTTATCTCACTGGCCCTTCTTGCCTGCTTGGTACTTAGGACTTCCTCCTTACTCTCTCTCTCTCTCTCTCTCTGTGACATCATACTGAAAGTCCCTGGTCGGGATCCTTATTCACTTCCTGAGTCCTTATCCTCCCATGTGTTTTTATGCTGTCTCTTGCCTTGCCCCCTTTACTTCTTCTGCCCCTTGTCACTCCCTATTTCCCAGCCCCCCACCTTCTCTCCTCTCCCTCTCTTCTATTTTCTCTTAATACCCCTATCAATCAATCCGCCTGTCTGTCTCCTCAATTTTTACGTGAGTGCAGCCATGTACCCGGGGATAGGAGCACCCCCGCAGAAATGTCCCTCATCCTTTGGGCATATTTCAAACTTAGCACGTCCCATGTTGGTTTGCTCTTTTGGTTCTCCTCCTACCTTTTCTCTCTATTTTCCCTTTCCCTCCCTCGCCTCTATTGACTCGGGTTTTACATGCTCCCCTACTCCCAATGGCTTTTAGTGGTCTGTCCTTTCCTTGACATTGTGGTAGCACAACCTCTGATATTCTATTTGCAAAACATCCATGGCTTTAATTCCATCATGAGGACCAATGTTTTCCGCTACCTTATATCTTGAGAAGTGGACGTGGTCAGTTTGCAAGAGACTAGGATTTCAGCTTTGTCTGTTCCATTTTATGCTCAGTTCTGTATTGTATGGGTAATTCACATTACCCATCTTTTTACACAGCGTCTACTCGGGAAGAAAATAGGGGGGTCCTGATCGCTTTCTGCTGAAATATCCTATTCTCATGCTGTCTGGAGATAGCAGGCTTTACTGGCTATTATCTACTTTTACATGGCAAACTCCCTGACCAGGAGGTTGCCCTTATGATTTATTTCACCCCTACCCTAACAAGTTCCAACAAATATTTTTCTCTCACCTGTATGTGATTTCACATAGTATTAAAGGTGTATTGCTTCTTATGGGAGACTCCAATGTGGCTGTTCTTGAATTGTCAGTACCTCTTGGGAACTACTACTTTTCATGACACAATAATCTTAGCTGCGCACCCTTCTTCAGGATCATCACTTAGTGGATCTCTAAACACCACATGAACTTCTACTGCTGCTCAAGCTAAGCCAGCAATAAACAATCCATTTTCCTAACACAGGAGGGGTGCTATTCCAGTATGCACAAATAAAAAAAACAGTATGGCTGCATTCTTTTGTTCTTCAAAGCAACACTGTTATTAACACATTTATTCAAAAACAGTCCGAAACAGCAGATAAATGGTACAAAAGTACACATGGGGAAAGAGAAACAAGTAACGCACATTTCACATTTGTTGTGCTTCTTCCAGACTAAGAAGAAGCACAGCAAGTGTGAAACGTGTGTTACCTGTCTCTCTTACCCCAGTGTGTACTTTTGTATCATTGAGCTGCTTTTATGGACTGTTTTTGAATAAATAATGCATTACTCTAAAGAACAAGAGAGTGCAGCCATCCAGATTTTTATTTTTGCATCACTTAGTGGATGAACGGAGGGAATAACACAGAAGACCCAGAGAATATACTTTCTACTACAATCCCCATCAAAGTTTTTGTAGAATCGTCATGTCTTTATTCAGCTATAGCATTTGTTTCTGGTAAATCATATTAAAATACTGGCTACTCCTTAGTCAGACCTGACCTTGCTGGCCTGTAGTGTTCCCACCCCGACCTCCTGTCCTCCTGTACTTTCACTGATGTTGGACTGAGTCTCTCATCATATCTTAGGAGACATTTCAACAACAAGACCTACTTTTCTTGAATAGGAAGGCTCAGATTACTCTGACCCTTCACTAACAGAGCTGAGAAAGCCTCCAAGCAAAAATTTTATTCCAGCGCTAACAAACCAGACTCATATTGGCCAAAAAACTTAACTCAGTGGGGAAACCCTTTAAACCAATTCAATTGCATGCCTGAAATGGTAATCTTATCTCTGACACCTCTAAGATCATTTATTGGTTTGCTGACTTCTCATTCTGCCTGTATACCAAACCTGCCCCCTTCTTTACATCTAAAGCTGATTGGTTCATTTTTGACCTTCCCCTTTCTCCCTTCTGGAGCTTCCTAAGCTCTTGAAGCTGATGTCTCTGAATTGGGGTCTTCACAGCCATTAAGGTGCTTAAGCCCTCCAAAACCCCAGGCCCTGACAGCTTCACTGGCCTACAAAAAATATCCTCCCCCCAACCCAATTAAATGGGAATCCTGTCTGCTCCCAGACTCCCTCTGGGCTTACGATGTAATGGTCCCCAAGGCTCGGCTTGCACCTCTCATCCTCAGACCATTTTTCTTTTGAATATTAATATGAAATTGCTGAGCAACATTCTGGGTACTTGCATCAATAGATATTCCCAAGCCCTCATTCATAGGGACCAAATGGGCTTTGCCCCAGGATGTCAAGCTGGTGACAATATCAGTAAAGCTGTCCACTTTATTCACCTCCTGCATCACCATAGGATTCTGGGTTTCCTCCTTTCCATTGATATATATAAAGCATTTGATTTCCTTGCAATAAGTTCTACAATGCTGGGGTTCTGGAACATCCCTTCTCTCGTGGATCTCCACCTTATAATTGTTCCTCTCGACCAGAGTCAGATATGTGGGCTACTCCTCCAGTACCTTTATTATTTTTTAAGAGACGTGCTAGGGGTGCCCCCATTCTTTTCATTTTGCCCGTAGAACCCTTTCTGTGGCAATTAGAGACAACCCTAACATCCAGAGGCGTAACTAGAACCTTCAGGGCCCCGGTGCAAGAAATTATGAAGGGCCCCCTGACCCCTGGCCAGGGCCCTTCCCTCTTTCCACTGATCCTGGGGCCCTTTACGCCTATTGTGGGTCCCTTTATTACGGTACTGCAGTGGGGCCCTTTCACAAGTTCTGCAGCAGGCCCCAGGGTGACCAGGGAAGCACACAGGGGCCCTGGGAACAGCAGAAGACAAGTAAACTGGATAGAGGAAAATTGAGGCGATTGGGTCCTCTAAATGCCACCCCCGCCATCCCTCCTATTCAGGTGTACAAGGGAGGCACATGGGCCCCACAATTGCAACCCCTGCAACCCCTATCGTTACGCCCCTGCTAACATCACTGGAGTCTTGAATGTTGTGCTGCACTATAAGCTTACTATATTTGCAGATGATGCCCTTCAGGCTCTTACTAATCCTCATATGATGCTCCCAAATCTCCAAAGGGTTCTTGCCCAATTTTCAGATATATTGGGCCTTCAAGTAAACTAAGATACGTCCAAAGCCTTCAATATTTTACTTATCCCAGATACGATCATGCATATTCAATCCTATTTTACAAACATTTGGATGCCCTCAGTGTTAGATTGCTTAGGAATAAAACTGACCTCCAATTATGGTTCCCTGTTTTCAGCAAATTATTTTCCCCTTATACATACCCTTACATATCTCTCCTGGGGGTCAGGACAATGAATTTAAAATGACCATCGTTCCAAAGATCCTATACTATTTTCGAATGTTGCCGACCAAACGTCCCAGCCTTGTCGCACCTCTTACTTTGTATACTGATAGAGAACAGTGGGGCTTGGGGGTCCCTAATATGGACCAGTATTACAAAGCAGCACAGATTTCTCAACTATCTCTATTACACACAATTAGATGTTCCCTTATGGGTACTTTTGGAAGTTCTGAACTGTGGCTCTCTCCCTATTAGGGATGGGCCCGTTGTTCGAGTCGAACAAAAGTTTCGGCAAATTCCAAACATTATGGGGCATTCACGGCACATTCGAGTGCCACTGAACGCCCCATAATGCAGTACGAGGCCACAGGGAAATGACACATGGTGATTGGCCAAAGCATGCACATGACCTACATGTTTTGGCCAATCACAGCACGCTCTGCAGAAAAGGCCATGATTGGTAGGGTGCCTTTGCCCAATCATAGCTCAGGGGGTTAAGTCCATGCCCCACACTATATAAGGCCGCTTACACAACAGCCATATATAGTGTGTATAACGTGGAGATAGAGAGAGGTTAGGCAGTTTAGTTAGTGGCGTGTAGGCAATGCAGTATATAGATACAGTGTAGAATATATACAGTCAGTGCAGGCAGTGTAAGTATATATAAATACAGTATAGTATATATATATATATATACACACTGCATTCAGTGTAGACTATATACTGTCAGTGCAGGAAATGTAAGAATATATATATACCCTTCAGGTCTAGTATGGATTTTAAGAGGAACCCCGGGCCAAAATTTAAACAAAAATTGCATGGGGGTCCCCCCCGAAATCCATACCCTTATCCGAGCATGCAGCCTGGCAGGGTAGGAGGGGAGGGGTTCCCCCAAATCCCCTTGTTTCCATGTTGATGGAGAGAAGGGCCTCTTCCCCACAATCCTTGCCGATGTTTGTGTGGGTCTGTGAGCTGGGGGCTTATCGGAATCTCAAAGTCCCCTTTTAGTAAGGGGGTCCCCAGATCCCTCCCTCCCCATGTGAATGAGTATGGAGTTCATTGTACCCCTACTCATTCACCAAACAAGTGTCAAAAAAGAAAAAACCACAGGAGACAATTACTGACAAGTCCTTTATTGAAAAAAGAAAAAAAGTGTCCCACAATGTACATCCACGTCAATCATGGCGTGCGACAGATGAAAAAAAAATCCCAAAAAGCTCCTCCTTGATGGTGGGGCCCCTGACGACTGTGGTCTTTTTCCATTTGACAGCTCTTATAAAGGCTAGGGCAGAGCTACCCAGTGATGTAAGCGTCAGCGGGGTCACTCAGTTACATCACTGGGTGGCCCCACCCTTGAGTATAAATAAACTGTCAAAGAGAAAATAGGTCAGTCGGCGGGAGCCCTCCCATTAGGGAGGAGCTGTTTGGGTTTTTTTTCTTATTTTTCGGGTCATCGCGCTCCATGTTTGCTGTTGGATTACACCCCCCCATCCTGCTCGCCCTGGTTGCATGCTCAGATAAGGGTATGGATTTTGGGAGGGACCCCACATCAAATTAAAAAAAAAAAATAAGGGCCTGGTATGGACTGGGGAAGGACCTCACACAATTTTTTTCAGTGATTTTTATTAAAGTTAGAAATATGAACTATCTATGCATTAATACATTCTATGCATTACGATAAAAAACCTTCTTGGTGTAGAAGCCTCCCCAGCAACACCTAATACTTACCTGAGCCCCTTCTCTCTGCAGAGATGTCCACAATCCCCTCATCCATCCAGTACACTTCTCCTGATTTGCTGAGACACAGCAGCAGCACGATTGGCTCCCGTGGCTGTCAATCAAAGTCTGTCAGCCAATCAGGGAAGAGAGGGGGTGGGGCCAAGTCTGGGCTCCATGTCAGAATGGATACACGGAGCTCTGATTTGACTTGGGTGCCCCTATAGAGAGTTGCTGGCTGAGGGGGCACTCAAAGGAGGGAGGGGCCAGGAGAGCAGAAGAGAGACCCAGGAAGAGGAGGATCCAGGCTGCTCTGTGAAAAAATCAGACTGCACAGAGGAGGTAAGTATAACATGTTTGTTATTTAAAAAAATAAAAAGCGAGCCTTTACAATCACTTTCAGGGCCGAATTAATCTGATGTTTGTCAATGAGGTAATGTCAAGTGTTCTCAATGACTCTCAGTCGAAATTTCGTAAGAGATGGGAACTGTGGCTTAGATATAGGGATGGGCCAAACACCCCCCAGTTCGGTTCGCACCAGAATATGCGAACAGACAAAAAATTTGTCCGAACATTCGAACACCGGTAAAGTCTATGGGCCCAAACATGAAAAATCAAAAGTTCTCAATTTAAAGGCTTATATGCAAGTTATTGCCATAAAAAGTGTATGAGGACACGTGTCCTGCCCTAGGGGACATGTATCTATGCAAAAAAAAAGTTTTTAAACCAATCGTTTTTTCAGGAGCAGTGATTTTAATAATGCTTAATGTGAAACAATAATAATAATGAAATATTCCTTTAAAGAATGTGCTTGGGGGGGGTCCCCTTAGTCTGCCTGTAAAAGGGCGCACCTCTGTGATGTTTAGAACAGTGCCACCACAAAATGACATTTAAAATAGCGGATGTAATGTATTGCCGGCTCCCAGCAATATACAAAAAAACACTGAAAACATTTGCGTAGTGTTCCCCCCCCCTCAGTCCATACCAGGCCCTTCAGGTCTGGTATGGATTTTAAGGGGAACTCCACACCAAAATTAAAAAAAAAAATTGACGTGGGGTCCCCCTTAAAATCCAAACCAGACCCTTATCCGAGCATGCAACCTGGCCAGCCAGGATAGGAGGGGGCGGGTGAGCGCCCCCCCCCTCCTGAACCATACCAGGCTACATGCCCTCAACATGGGGAGTATGGGTGCTTTGGAGTAAGGCCCCACCACAAAACACCATGTCCCCATGTTGATGGGGACAAGAGCCTCTTTCCCACAGCCCTGGGCTGTGGTTGTGGGGTTTGCGGGCGGGGTGCTTATCAGAATCTGGAAGCCCCCTTTAATAAGGGGGCCTCCAGATCCCACCCCTCCCATGTGAATTAGTATCGGATACATTGTACCCCTACTAATTCACCAAAAAGTGTCAAAAAGAAAAAAAAAACACAGTAGACAATTAGGGACAAGTCCTTTATTAAAAAATAAAAAATTAAAATAAGTGTCCCCCGTTGTAATCCATCGTCAATCATGGTGAGTGACAGACCCAAAAAAAAAAGCAGCAACAGCTCCTCCCTAACGGGAGGGCTCCCACCGATTGAGCTTGCTTTGTTTTGACAGTTTATTTATAGTAAAGGGCAGGGCCACCTGGTGACATAATTGGGTGACCCGCCCCTCTGATGTCACATGATGTCAGAAGGGAGAGGGGTCACCCGTACGTCACCGGATGGCCCCGCCCCTCACTATAAATAAACCGGCAAAATAAAGCGAGCGCAGACAACGGCAGCCCTCCCATGGAGGAGGAGTGTCCAAGCCGTCTGCTCACTATGCATTACGGGGCGTTCGGTGGTGCCGAAGTCGTGCCGAACACCCCATAATGATCTAAATTCGGGGATTGGGCGAACAACGGAAGTTCGCCCATCCCTACTTAGATATGTACTGCCATTCCTAAACTCTTTAAGTTTGGGAACATTGTAATCTTGCTATCTTGCTTAATTCAATGCAAGTCTGTGAGGATCTACTCTCACTCCCCTTCTCCCTTCCCCATTCTTCCCTTTATTTCTCCCACACCTCCCAACCCCCGAACATGCAAAATCTTTAAATAAGACTTTCTGTTTGTGAAATATTATGCAAACTATTCACACAAGCCAGCACACAGAGATAAAAAAGGAGAAAAACAGGGTGCCAGGTCAGTGTAAATAAAACCAACAATAATTTATTCCAATATCCACTTATGTCTAAGAATCTTGAAAACTAAATGTAGAGGTGCTGTGATATCGTGTGTGATGATCCAGGAGGGTAAACAGTGGGGGACTGGAGGTCTGCTGTGCATGTCCACACTCGCTGGTGAAGACAGCTGAGGCTGACAGCATCCGCAAACTCCAAAAGACTCCCATACTTAATGAAGGACCAACCACTCACTTGTGGGGACCCGCCGCATAGGAGAGCAGAAGTCCAGCAGCATCACCGGCTCTCACATACCTCTAGGAGCTGCAGCAAACACAAGACACTCAAGGTGTGGAGGGGCAGGCTGCCACGCATTTCCAAGGCCCAGCCTCCTTCTTCAGGCTGTTGTGAAACATGATAATTGTTTCCTAAGGCATAGGAATCAACATTAAAGTGGTTCTCCACTCTGTAACAAAAATGTAAAAGTCAGCAGCTACAAATCTTGTGCTGTACGTCCCTAAACCAGAACAGGTTGGGTGACGTACATGTACGTGATTCAGCCTGCCCTTGCTGGCTGCCCACAGTAAATGTACTGTGGGCGGTCGGTAAATGGTTAATGATCAAGCAGGGGGTAGCGCAACACTTTTTGTATTATAATATATTAAATTATACTGTGCTTAGATGTGATGTATATGAAAAAAAGTTTATGCATTATCTTATAAAATACTATATATATACTGTATTTAGGATAATGCAGATTTAACATTCAGACTGTAATAGACTATGGTCCGACATGACTCATCATTAAAGAATGATGAGTCATGTGTGCTATTTTGAAATACAAAAATACTGGATTGATGACCTCATCGTGTCTGTAGAATTATCCAGCTTTTGTGTTGAAAAATGTTAGCACAAAATTGACAAATAATATGTGTACTTACATAATTATACAGTATTTTGCATTTGTATAATCTTTTACTTTAATGTTTAACTTTTTTTAGAGATGAAAATTTTCTTTCTGTAATGTATGATAATGTCAAAACAAAAAAGCCCATTGTTGTTTTGCTTCTGGTTAAATTGCTCTTTATGGTCACAAGGGCTCTGGAACCTGAGGCAATCCAGCTGTTTTAGAACTTTTAGCCAACTAAAATCAAACTCAATACTAGAAAAGGAACTGTAGTCGAAAACCATGACAATTACAGGAGGCATGACAACCATATACCTAAATTTCAAATAAATAGTTAAACAACATTCTTCAAAGATTGAGAACAATAAGCAGAATTATTACTATACATTTTGTGTATACACCAAGTTGGTACTGCTGATACGGATGATAACATGATCTGTTTTTGAAGATGGTCATACATTGGTTAAATAAAAGGTATACAAATATCCACACAAGTAGAGCACAACAATATAACCCTCCTATAGACAATCAGTATGGATGAGCAAGATATTTAGTTGAACTTGATTTTAATGAAAAATCTGTGGTTTGGGCTCAGTAAATATCCTTGAATTTTGTTTTGCTGTACTGCAACAAAAACTATGAGTAATTTCTCTCCTGGGAGAAACATGTGGCTGTGAGGTGTTGGGTACACCAAGATGGAGGAGATCTGAGTTTATTATTGAGATCAGGTAAATTCCAGGTTTAACGGTTGGTGCTGCTTTTGGATTGATTATATTTATGGAGGTCATTCCTTCTAAAACTGATGATGGTCTCCCCTCTGTGGATTTGTTTGTTGTGTCTTTTATTGTCCCAAGTCCAGGGGTAGGTGTCTGACCCATGTTTTCTAGTCCTCTGACACCCCCTGAAGAATCCAGGCTATACATATTTTTTATGGTTATCTATGGATCCTATGCCTATTGCTTTACTGGGATTATAAGTTTACCTCCTGCATTGGCCCACCAAGACTAAGAAAGCTAACCATTTAAAGGCTAGATGCCATTATTGTTTCTATCATTTTATTTACTATTTGTAAATGTATTGGGGGCTTCCTTTTGTGTTTATACAATGGTGGGCCCTGACAACTGTTCTCACTATGGTCAGTTCACATGGAGATGTGGTACGGCTAGCAGTACTCCTACTTGGGAACTCCCCTATTTTGAAGAATTTGAGGACATAAAATATATTGTGTTTAGTGATTGTATAGCTCCTATGTCTGAGGGAATACTCTCATTCCAAATATATACGGTACATCTGCTTTTATTATCAATTTTATGAAAATTTGGTTACCATTAATAATTCTATAGTGTTTAATAGAAATTATTAAATGTTATGTTTCAATCAATTTTCTTTAAATTAAAGTTTAAAACATTACAGTGCAGACGAAGAATGAAAAGCAAAAAGGTCGTGACGTAGCACGCCATCCATTGTATTTAAAAATGTATTGCTCTACCAACTGAAACATGGCCTTAAGCAGCTACAAAATTGGGGTTTGACCCCCCCACAACACAACCCGGCTGCAATTAAATCAATGCCTTCCCACGTCAATAAACAATGGCAATCCAAGAAACACACCTGAGGATGCCCATCTCACAACGCAACTAACTCTCTTCATTAGGGCCTCAGCATACTCTCCCTGTGTCAGGCCTCCTTCCTAATGCGGATTTTGAACTTTAACTTTTCATTGTTACATTTTCTCCTCCTCCACTTAATGTGTGTCACACACACCGTACAAACTCCCCCTGATACCCCCCATCCCCCTTCCTCTCCCCAGGTTCTTATCCACCAACCCCATTTAAGGTGCCGGTTCAGTTTTATTACAACCATTATTTTTCACAAAAAATGCAGCTTATGTACATTAGAGAGATATTCAGCATTGTTGTATGATGCCAGGAGCACATCTCCACACGTCTCATTAGCACCTTTCCTTCATCCCAAAGATGACGGCTAAAATCATTTCAATTAATGCCAAGGGGCTAAACTCCCCATACAAAAGAGCTATGCTCTGGAAAGACACCCTGGCTGCCAAAGCCGACATTCTATGTGTCCAAGAGACACACTTTGACTCACATAACCCACCCAAATGTCACCATCCCAAATTTCCAAATTCATTCTTCGCAAATGCCCCTAACAAAACCAAAGGCGTAATGATAGCCTTTAGGGACACTTTGGATTTTCATTGTCACTCAATTGACATTGACCCACACGGTCGCTATATTATTATTGATTTAACAATCAATAATCACCGCACCAGCCTTATAAACCTATACGGGCCTAACTCCAGACAAAAAAAATTCTTTATTCACCTCCTCTCCAAGAAAATTCATCCCCTCAAGTCACGCCCCATTATCATATGTGGCGACTTTAATGATGTCATGGACCCAACTATTGACTCCACTAATCCCACCCGCAGAACAACCCCTCCTCACTGCATAAAATCACTTACAAAGAAGAGCTCTATGATGTGTGGAGATGTCTCCATGGTACAGAACGTGATTACTCTTTTTTCTCACCTGTGCACAAGGTTTATTCTAGAATAGATCTGTTTCTGACAGACAAATACGCTCTCCAAAGAATTAAAGCAGCGACGATTGGGACTAGCACATGGTCAGACCACGCTCCTATCCTGGAGACTCAACACCTCCATATTGAACCACCCAGTCTATCAGAAACAAATCGAGGATGCTATTAAAAATTTCTTTACAGAAAACTATGGATCTGTTACAAACCCAAATATACTATGGAATGCCCATAAGGCTTCCCTTAGAGGTACTTTTATTAAAATAGTGGCCCATGAAAAGAGACAGCGCACTAAACAAATCACCCAACTTTACTTTCGTATCCAACATCTGGACAACCAGAACAAAACTACTTACTCCCCAAACATAGAGGAGGAGCTTAGGGATCTCCGACTCCAATTAAGCGCCCTTTTCACAAACTCATACGATTTTTACATTAAAAGATTAAAACTAGCTCATTACTCCTCAGGTAACAAAACTGGAGCCTTCCTGGCTAGACAATATAAGCATAAGAGCAACTCGAAAAAAATCCCATACCTTAAGGACGAAAACCAAAACAAAATCCTAAACCCTGCCGAAATAGCAGAACAATTTCGCAAGTACTACCTCTCTCTCTACAATCTCCAATCTGCCCCCTCCTACACTCCCCCTAACTTAGAAACGATCAGAACCTTTCTGGACTCTGCCCATCTACCTACCATCCCGACAGATCAACTGGAACAATTATCCCTTCCCATAACTGACACAGAAATAGAGAAAGTAATACGTTCACTCCCACTTCACAAATCCCCTGGACCAGACGGATTTGTGAATGAATACTACAAAACGCACTCGCAGACACTCATCCCCCACCTTACCGAATTATACAATCATATTAGAGATACAGGTAAATGCCCACCTGAATTCTTGGAATCATTGATAGTAACAATACCCAAACTGGGGAAATCAACAGACTCCCCTGCTAACTTTCGCCCAATTTCCTTACTCAATTCGGACACTAAAATTTATGCCAAAATTCTCGCCAACAGAATAGCCCAAATCACACCCTCCCTAATCCACCCTGACCAAGTGGGTTTTGTTCTGGGGAGACAGACCTCTGACGGCACACGTAAACTCATAAATGTCACACAACACGACCCTAAAACACTACGAGACGGGTAACACACTGTAAATACTCAAATGCACACGGCAGTCTCCAGACAGAGGGGTCTTGTTTTGGGTGAACCAGTCCCACCTAATCCCTCCCACACTAAACCCGATAAGACAACCGCTCTTAAAACCGTATTTAAAATCACAGGCTTAACTCATTCCTTTAACCCGCTTTCAATCGTCCCCTCAGACAACTAAAGGGGTCAAACCCATAACAATGATAGTTACTAAGGTTCTTAAGTCCACCCGTAAATGGACATAGAGATTATACTAACATATTAAGCCATTCCACCCCCTACTCACAGAC